>CM055825.1:20860280-20946091 GCA_029582265.1 Zoroaster sp. YZ-2022 | reverse complement strand
ATGCATATCATTCTTACCTAGTAAATATAGTGTTTGTGTCCATGCTTTGTAATTGGTTTATTTTTTCAGTGCAAATTTTAAAAAGCGAAATTCTGGTGAACAGTCAAATGCATAAATATATTTTTTGTTTAAAATGATAATTGTTAATTTTTTTTTTTAATTTACTGGTTAAAAGTGTGGGAAAAGAAGTTCCAATAAAACCAAATTAGTTCCAATCGCGTTGCTTGCAAAACCTGAATTATGTTTCTGATTTATTTCCCCCCCCCCCACCCCAGATTTCAGGATCTGACCCTGCGTGCAAGTATATTACAGCACTGAATTCCATTACATTAAAGGGGCAAGGCTATTTTCCTGCCAGCCTTGATTTGATCACGTGAATATTAATCCAAAGGCAACAATGAAAGCCATGACGGTGTTTGCATGAGAAATGTCTTTAAATTTTGTCTCCAAAAGACGATGCACTGACGGTGTCTACTACGGTGGATCCACCACCGGCATTCGCGCTGATCCGGCTGACGGTTGTAGCACGGGATGCATTACCACTCATTCTCCTAACGTTTCTCGGTTTGCAGCAAACCTGTACGGAAGATGGAAAAACAGGAATACAGGAGAGATGGAGGCTTAACCATTACAGTTGAATCACTTATGGGCAACGTCATTGAACAGTCATCATTTAAAAGTACCAAGAAATACGTATTTATATCAATTAACCTCAGAAAGTTCAAGTGCAATTGTTCGATAAGTCTCTGAGAAATATTTAGTTCATTTTCCACACCAGTCAATAGAGGGTGGTGTCACTCAGCAGGAAAATCTTTTCAAAATTTACCGGACAATAACTTTTTACAATTATTTTCTTAAACCTGATTTCTCAAAACAAGCACTTTAAGCAAACGCCACACATGTTTTTATTGCACACGGTGGTCAAATAAGTCCTGTCTCTCTCGGAGTTCTGTTCAAGTGGTTCGTTTTTAAAAATATTTCTGTAAAATGACCCCAAAATGGGTCTGCACTCTGCAGTTGTCAGACCCATTTCTGGATTAGACTGACACCGAACCTTGGTCATCAAAGGGAATATCTAACCAGGAAAAATGGGTCAGAAAGAAACTACTGTCTCACAAACTGGGTCAAAGAAAATCTGACTGATCCAGACACTGCGTTAAAGAGAATCTGACAGATCCAGACACTGCGTTAAAGAGAATCTGACAGATCCAGACACTGCGTTAAAGAGAATCTGACAGATCCAGACACTGCGTTAAATAGAATCTGACAGATCCAGACACTGCGTTAAAGAGAATCTGACAGATCCAGACACTGCGTTAAAGAGAATCTGACTGATCCAGACACTGCGTTAAAGAGAATCTGACTGATCCAGACACTGCGTTAAAGAGAATCTGACTGATCCAGACACTGCGTTAAAGAGAATCTGACAGATCCAGACACTGCGTTAAAGAGAATCTGACTGATCCAGACACTGCGTTAAAGAGAATCTGACTGATCCAGACACTGCGTTAAAGAGAATCTGACAGATCCAGACACTGCGTTAAAGAGAATCTGACAGATCCAGACACTGCGTTAAAGAGAATCTGACTGATCCAGACACTGCGTTAAAGAGAATCTGACAGATCCAGACACTGCGTTAAAGAGAATCTGACAGATCCAGACACTGCGTTAAAGAGAATCTGACTGATCCAGACACTGCGTTAAAGAAAATCTGACTGATCCAGACACTGCGTTAAAGAGAATCTGACAGATCCAGAAACGTATGACTCAGGTTATGACTAAAACTTGCCAAAATCACTATCACTATTATGTATTTGCCCGCTTTTTGGCTGTGTTTTGGCAAATGCGCTAAACTTGAAACAACAAATCCATATATGGGTCAAAGATAATCTGACTGATCTAGAAACTGGGTCCAAAAAATCAGACCGGCATGTAAACACTTAGCTACAGGGAATAGGAGAATCCGGGTCCAATGTTTTCACTTAGATTACGGGTCAGTTCGACTCAAAATTGACTCGGTTTTTCTATTGTTGGACAGCCATGCATTTACCTTAATGGCCCAAAAGCAGTTCTGTCTGAAGTTGGCGGATACTAAGGCATAGATGATAGGATTAATGGCGCTATTCACCAATGAGAGCAAGTTTAAGGTGGTGCTCACAATCCGCCACTTAAACTCAAACCTGTCACCACCCAGATGGAGCCTGCCAATAACGGCAAAGGTTAGCAGGGGTCCCCAGCAAATCACGAAGGATAAGACTATCAGCACTAGCATGGTGATTATCTGGAAGATAAAATGAAGAAAGTAGGGTTTTCCGGTGTATACAATAATAATAATAATGTGAACTTATATAGTGCACATATCCACCAAACTGGTGCTCAAGGCGCATTATATTATTAACCCTGCTCATCAGGCTCATAACTCATTCCTGAAACCATCTCAGCTCCCTGTGGAGTATACAGCTCAATTGCTGCCATTACAGCGCATATAGGGCTAATCAAACACAACAACCAACTCTGCCCTCACGGGTACCCATTTACCCCTGGGTGGAGAGAAGCAATTATGGTAAAGTGTCTTGCTCAAGGACACAAGCACCATGATCGCGGTTGGGAATCGAACCCACATTCTGACGACTCGGCCATCAGAACACAAATCCGACGCACTAAACCGCTCGACCATGGCACTCCATAACACATTGTTAAATGGCATTCTTCTTAGTTGTCCACATGAACGGAGTCGAGTACAACTGGGTGATTGTGCTTTTTAATACGCTGCTCCGGCTCTTTGGAATAGTTTGCCTGTTTTAGTTAGAAACGCTACTGTAATTAAATTTAAAAGTCTGTTAAAGACACACCTTTTTAATGTAGCTTTTAACAGTTGAAATTGTAATTGTTCTATAATATTTGATTTTTATTTTACTTAGGTTATTTTAAATTTTTATCATTACATAATCCTTCTGTGATGCGCATCTGAACATTTCTGTATGGAACTTGCGCAATATAAATGTATTATTAGTATTAGTAGTAGTATTAGTATTTTTATAATAATTCTACTATTATTATTAGTAGTAGTATTAGTATTTTTATAATAAAAGGATTCTTGTATATGGGGTCTTATAACTGAGTGGAGAACTGAGTGAGCCACGGTCATATTAGAAATGTATGTATGAAACATATAACTTGGCCATAGTAAGATGACAATGACAGGAGGAGCGCAGAGTATTACCAATTAATGGTCGCTAAAAAGGGGGAACAAAACCCCAAAATCTGAAACACCGATTATGCCAAGTACACACCTGTCTTATTTCCGCCTCCCTGTTCTTCGCTGAGTTCTGGTTCAACTTGTGCGTGTTATTGCTGGCATGTACTGAACTGGTCTTCCGCTCTGTGGTCCCGTTTCCATTACGTGTGCTGCAGACTTCGTACTTTCGAAACTGGTTCATGGGTATCGACCTATTCTTCCCATTTTCGCTGGGTACCCGTCTGGTGTATATGGCCCGTATGATGAAAGCATATGACCCCGTGATTTGAATTATTGGTATGGCGAACACGAGGACGAATTTGTAGAGAACGAAGATTGTGCCAGCTAACTCCTTCCAGACGCTTCGACAACGATAATAAATGATGCCGTTAATTGGGTGTGTTTCGACAGACTATTAAATCAATAAGAAAATGGTATATAAAGTTACATTTACGATAGGACCTATCTTCCCTAAAAAATCATTTTGTCTGAAGTGGTGTACTTTTTTAAATAAAAGTGAAATAGTTTTCAGTTTGAATAAGAACATTGTTTAACAGACACTCTGAAAGCACCATGAAAACACTGTAAGCAGTGCTTCATAATATACACCGATGTATAGGGCAAAATCAAATCAATTGAAAGAGTTCTCATTTCTCGAGTACTCTTTCCTAAATTCCACGTTGGAATGAATATGAAAAATCTGAATGGATTTTCACTATTTTGTCATTTTTGTCGATACAATGTATATATGTACAAGTGTTAGTAGTATAGAAGGCGTATATGACCTCCGTTTTGGCAGGTGGATCATGATCCACATGTGGATCATCGATGTGGATCACCCTGGTCCTCGATATGGGCGGAGTTAACTACATGTAACCGAAAGGCTGGGTGGATCGATTATAGCGATCAGGGTGGGTTGTAAATATTATAGGTGAACGGAGATTACAAGTCGGCAAAATATTGTCAACTATTTCCCCTGGTTCAATAATGTACGAGTCCATAGACCGAACAGTGTCGCATGGTTCGTTGTCGTCTGTTGTCTAGCTGTAGGAACGTGTTCGAACAGGCCCCGCGTTTATGACCGAACGAATCATTGGTCAACAATGGTCGCGTGGCCTTTGTACGTTCACGCAAACAACACGTAGTAACTGACTGTGGTCAAGGTTGTATTAGCACAACGTATGCAACGAAGGTATGAAGTCGTACACCACCACGTCTAAGCATGGATGGCTGATCTAACATAGTTAGGTGTTTACAAAAATACCCGTCTAAACAAGTGCGTTTACCGCTAATTGGACCCCGACAGGATGACAACCGAAAGTTTAAAATTCACTCTTGCGAATAGTGCGGCAAATTTGTCATTCATTAAAATAAAATCTATATAGCTACACAAGTTACACCCATTAACTCATATAACTCAACCTGTATAAAATGTTGTGGTATTGTTAGGTTTAAAAATACCAACTACACTGTTCTTATTCTCTTCTTTTTGGTTATTTATTTATTTTATTTTAGTTAGTTAAGTTTTCATATTTACGTGTATTTATTTTATTTTCTTTACTGTTTTTTGTTTGTTTATTTGTTTGTTTTTAAGGTATGGCCCATATAATGCATTTGGTACTTTATTCTACATACATATAAAATAATACATACATAATAATAGTCATAATAATAACAAAAATATAAATAAACCCGGGTGGGTGGGGGGGGGGGGGGTTGTATTCACACCAGCTTTTTGCCCATTGGTGATTGTCCGTAGGATCACCCTTCCCCTTAAGTTTGGAGGGCCGAGGGAGCAAATTCGACCAGACTCCTTGGTAACACTTTATATAAAGGTTACAAATTATTTAAGGACAGCATTGTTTTCAAATGTTCCAAAAATAATTCAATTTTTCCCAAAAAATAATTCAATTTTTCCCCCAAAAATGTGAAATAGAAAATAACACAAAAATAAAACATTTCCTTAAAGAAATTCCCCGATGAATTTTCATTCTAAAAAAGAAAACCTGTATTTATTTATTTCTAACTATTTCAAGGTCCTTAAATTTAGCATGGGGGATTTAAAATTAGAAATTTTGAATCATTCCGTAGTTCTTGGTTTTTTGTTGTTTTAGGTTGATAAGGTTGATTAGGTTGATACAAATTGTATGTGTCATTTTTTTCCGTTGATAAACGTTGCTTAAAAAAACAATGGCGATAAAAGTACAATGGCGCGCGACGTAGATATTAAACGTTGCTTAACAGAACAGTGGCGACAAAGGAACACTCGTTATGTTAATTTATTTATTATCTATTATAATTAGTACAAATGTCATCAACTTGTTTATTGGGTTTTGTCAAAACAAGACGGATTGCTTTTTACCCCATTATAACAGGTCATCATTTTTTATGAGGCCGCGAAAGGCCTTACTTTGGAGATCGTATTATTTATTACCATTCTATTTCATTTTCGCTTTTTTAAAATCCATCCCTGCCACATTATCATTATGATAATATAAATGTCTCTTCGTTGTCTTAATGTCCCTTTGCCCGTCTGATTGTCCTAGTTTGTGTAATATAGTTTTGTTTGTCCTCGTTTTCTTTGTTTTGTCAAGTCTCCTGTCCATTGTATACTCGATGATATTATTACAGGCATTTCTACATAAGTCCTACGTCTTTTGACTATGACTCCATAGCTTTTGTAATTTTCTGATCCTTTTGCCGTTCTTGCATTGATTTTTCTTTAAATCTCGCCCAATATTGTACAATGATTAACATTTTGGTTGTATTATCACCACGCTACAATAAGGGAAAATATTATTATTATTATTATTATTTCTGGTTTATTAAAACATTGCACTTGTAGCCAAAGGCTAAATTGAGGCAAAGTATACAATTAACCACACTCAACAATTACTAAATACATAATAACACATTAAAAATACATGCACAAAATAGGACACAAAACTAATTACCATTCAAAATATTAACAAAATAAGGGATAGGACTATTTTTAAACCGATTAGTCTTACACTTAAATTGAGTTAGTTTGTTAGCATGTCTAAGCTGATATTGCACAGTAGTATGTCTTTGTTGTGGCAACCAATCTCCAAATAAAACAGAGTTTTGCAATGAAGTAGCAAACTTCAGGCATAAATCCTTTCTCCGATTTTGCAAGGATACAATATTACATTTAGAAAGAGACGAATGATAATCACCATAATCTTTACCCAATATAATTTTAAGGGTTCGTTTCTGAATTGATTCTAATTTATCATTCTGAGCTTTAGTTAAACCTGCATTCCATGCTTGAGTTGCATATTCAGTTAAAGGCCGGATGTAACCTTTGTATACAGTTAACAAATCTGGTAGAGATAAGTTAAATTTTTTCAACAGTTTCAGCATGTATATCTTATATTGGCCTTACGATAAATATGATCTATGTTTATCCCATTTAAGGTTAGAACTAATCCAAATTCAAGAATTTTACATAATCCACCACCTCAAGAGCAGAACCCATGATAAAAAGGGGCTCATACTGGGGAACATTTTTCATAAAGCACACATTCATATTGGCACATTTAGATGAGTTAATGTTCATGTTATTTTGTTGTGCCCAGTCACCAAATACAATCAAAGAATCCTGAATGATTGTTCGTTCATTGTTAGAATGGTTCTGTACAATAGTCATATCTACATATTTCAGACAAAGAACTTTACCATTATTGACCATATCATTACACGGACTTAATGCATCATTAAACTTTGCAAGGAAACCCAATGGACCAAATTTCGTTCCCTGTGGTACACCACCGTTAAGAATTTTAAAATTGGACAACAAATTTTTTGTACCTGACACATTGAGATCTTTCGGACAAAAACTACATATCCAAGGAATTATAGAAGGACGCGTTCCTAGACGAATCAAGTCCTTTACAAAATGTTATGGTCAATATGATCAAAAGCCTTACTAAAATCTGTAACCACTAGACTACTATGACTCTTAGATAACTCAGCATGGGAACATAAATTATCAATTAATTTGACAAGATAATGAGCTGTTGAAACCCCTTTCCTACTACCAAACTGGTTTGGATCCAAATTAATGTGTATATCTGAGGTAATCCATTGAACAATAAAATGTTCTGAAATTTTTGCAAAATGGTCAGTTAAGGACACAGGTCGAAGGTTATTCCAAGAAGGGGGAAAACTTTTTGGCAAGGGAATAACAATAGCCTTTTTCCACTGATTTGGAACCAAACCTTCCTGATACGATGAATTCAAAATGTTAGTCAGAGGTTTACACAGTTCGTAAGCAAATTCATGAATAAGAGAAACTGGGATACCATCGGGACCCCAGCCTTCCGAGACTTAATCTTCCTAAGTTGTTTGTAAACCTCCCAAACATAAACCGAAGAACAAGGTTCAGGAGATGGTAAATAAGCAGGAAGGCTTGTTAAATCAAGAGGACCCAAATCATCAGCAACTGAAGTAAAAATATCATTAATACTATTAGCAATGGCCAAATTATCATTAATGTCAACACCAGGCGGAGGAACAATTGAAAGTTCAGATGTAACACCGGATGTCATTAGTTTAATTGTACGATACCATGCGGTTGGATTTTTAGTCTTTAACCTCTGTATACGGCCATGGTAATAATCTTTCTTTGCCAAAGCTATGAGTCTGATAATTTTGTTTCTTACAGTTTTCCATCTCAAATTACCATGTGCAAATAAAGCTTGTCTACGTACAATCAAACTCTTTATTTCCGATGTCATCCATGGCATATCATTTACATGTAACTTAATGGTTTTTATAGGAAAATACTCCTTAATCGCATTATTCAAAAATACTGTAAATACATCACATTTCTGCTGGAGTGCCCCCAGAAGAATAAACATCTAGCCATTCAAAACGAGTTATCCACTGACCAAATTCCCGAACCGCAGACTGCTTCAGCGGTCTAACTGTCCTCGAATGAGTGGTATTTAAAAACTTCTGAAAACTCTGCACGGGATTCCAATAAATGATATTGTGATCACTACGTCCCAATGGAGCCCTACTGACTGGAGGTTCATAATAACAAGCTACGTTTGTAATGATTTTATCCAAAATCGCTAACTCTCGTGAGGGGCAATCAACCACTTGACAAAAATCACCCGTTATTAGTTGACCAACATCAAGTTGGTTCATGTCACCAGCAATTACAATACCCGCATTTGGCCAGTCTAAAGTAATATTAATTTCACGGATGTATAACTTGATAACATTATATTATAGAGTTCTGGTGTTTCTAGATTTGATAATATAAGTGGACATTATACGTAAGTCCAAAAAGTAAAGCTATTTCAGCCACCTTGCACATTCCTTACTGGTGAGCATCACATTCCAAGAGTGATGACCTCAGCAGTGTAGGCTCTGGTCAGGGTATGTGTATGTCCAAATATGGATGACCACTCTACATCGATTTGCTTAGGACAGCCTCTCTTTCTCAAAACCAACCAAACAAATTATTGTATTGTCTAATTATTCAAAATGTATCATTCATAAGGTATGAAACAAGTCCTTTTAAGGTTATGATCTTATAAGAAAGTGTTCATAGATTGTGTATATAAACCTTGTGAATTCTTAGTGAGAGCAGAGAATGCCTCCACCATCCGACATGTATTAAACTGTATCATCACCGTAAACTCCGTCTCAACTCGTATCTTTGCTTATCGTCTGTACTGCATATAGCCTAACTGGTTATAGTATTTTGGAAATAAATATCGATTTGAATTGAATTGAACTGAAAAATAATTACTTGTATACTGCAAACTGTAAAACAAGAAGAGATGATTACACATGGTGTTACCTGTATTAAAACTTAATTGTCTTATCCTATCCATCATGCAAAGCTTCATATCACATGTACATTCAAACTGCATGTCTGCTCTTTACAAAAACCGGGCTATTACAGTAACACCAATTTCGTCAGCATGGTATTCATATTGGACGAGTTGCCCCATGCAATATGAACAACACTTTGTTATTAACATCTCAGTTTGTGACTGCTTTTCAATAGACCTAAAATGCATTAAAGGGACAGTATCGTCACGATCAGAGCAGACTTTCAACCGGGCATGGAATCGGTGTCCTAGTTTAGGATGAACACAGTGAATGGAAATTACTGGCTCATCTATGCAACAGCAACGGTTATCACATGGGGGTATTATTTGCAGTCACTGAATTAATCTAAAACTTGCACTCCGATTCAGTGCCCTGTTGATCGTAACGACATTGTTCCTTTAATAAAACGTCTTTGTATAGGCCTACGACATTTCTTCTACCCTTTTTTCATGTCGCGACCATTTTTGTCAAAATCCCTGCACGTGAGTATGATTACAGCGCTGGTAATTCTCAGATAGAGGGGCCAGACTCATTATTTTCTAGCCTCCGTTTGGTTCCGTTGTATTGTATGGAAGAAAAAAAACAAGATGGCGGTACAGTGATAAAAATATCATTTCATTGGGTGCATAAAGAGTGTACACAAAAATGGTCTGTACCATCTGTAGCTGTGTAATTCCTGTTTTAGGACAGCTTGCGGAGAGTAACCAAAATGTTAATCATTGTACAATATTGGGCGAGATTTAAAGAAAAATCAATGCAAGAACGGCAAAAGGATCAGAAAATTACAAAAGCTATGGAGTCATAGTCAAAAGACGTAGGACTTATGTAGAAATGCCTGTAATAATATCATCGAGTATACAATGGACAGGAGACTTGACAAAACAAAGAAAACGAGGACAAACAAAACTATATTACAGAAACTAGGACAATCAGACGGGCAAAGGGACATTAACACAACGAAGGGACATTTATATTATCATAATGATAATGTGGCAGGGATGGATTTTAAAAAAGCGAATAAATAATACGATCTCGAAAGTAAGGCCTTTCGCGGCCTCATAAAAAAAATGATGACCTGTTATAATGGGGTAAAAAGCAATCCGTCTTGTTTTGACAAAACCCAATAAACAAGTTGATGACATTTGGACGAATTATAATAGATAATAAATAAATTAACATAACGAGTGTTCCTTTGTCGCCACTGTTCTGTTAAGGGTGCACCCCACTAAATAGTGAGGAATTCATGCGCCAAGCTGTTTATCATAAAGTGTATGTCCTCAAATGTTTCTGAAAAACAAAGATTTGAGGCCCATACATTTGATGGATTGTGTAAAAATGGCCCAATATCATAACCTGGGGGTCCTTGGCTTTCAACTTTGAGTATTTTGGACACACTAGGCCCTGAAAAAGTGGTCCTAATTTGATTTCAAGCGTAAGGCCTTTTTCCAAAATGGCTGTTTTTCAGTGTGGACGTTTTCACTACTGTAGAGGGTGGTTTTCATTGGGATGAGGATAACTTCCTGGAAACCTGGACTTTAGACAGTAAATAGAGAAGAAAATAAAAGGTTATATATCGATCAATATTTTTTCTTTTGGTTTTAAAAACTGTGGGACTTTTAAGTATTTTTTTACGATTTTTGAATATTTTGTGTTTAACACTGTTTACTATGGAAGTTTATTTAGTTGGGTGCACCCTTAAGCAACGTTTAATATCTACGTCGCGCGCCATTGTACTTTTGTCGCCATTGTATTTTTAAGCAACGTTTATCAACGGAAAAAAATGACACATACAATTTGTATCAACCTAATCAACCTTATCAACCTAAAACAAAACAAAAAAACAAGAACTACGGAATGATTCAAAATTTCTAATTTTAAATCCCCCATGCTAAATTTAAGGACCTTGAAATAGTTAGAAATAAATAAATACAGGGGTTTTTTTTAGAATGAAAATTCATCGGGGAATTTCTTTAAGGAAATGTTTTATTTTTGTGTTATTTTCTATTTCACATTTTTGGGGGAAAAATTGAATAATTTCTTGGGAAAAATTGAATTATTTTTGGAACATTTGAAAACAATGCTGTCCTTAAATAATTTGTAATCTTTATATAAAGTGTTACCAAGGAGTCTGGTCGAATTTGCTCCCTCGGCCCTCCAAACTTAAGGGGAAGGTTGATCCTATGGACAATCACCACTGGGCAAAAAGCTGGTGTGAATACACCCCCCCCCCCCCACCCGGGTTTATTTATTTTTTTGTTATTATTATGACTATTATTATTTATGTATTATTTTATATGTATGTAGAATAAAGTACCAAATGCATTATATGGGCCATACCTTAAAAACAAACAAATAAACAAACAAAAAACAGTAAAGAAAATAAAATAAATACACGTAAATATGAAAACTTAACTAACTAAAATAAAATAAATAAATAACCAAAAAGAAGAGAATAAGAACAGTGTAGTTGGTATTTTTAAACCTAACAATACCACAACATTTTACACAGGTTGAGTTATATGAGTTAATGGGTGTAACTTGTGTTGGGGATGTCAGTCTAATGGGGATGTCAGTCTAATGGGGATGTCACTCTACTGGGGATGTCACTCTACCGGGGATGTCACTCTACCGGGGATGTCACTCTACCGGGGATGTCACTTTTAAACCTAACAATACCACAACATTTTATACAGGTTGAGTTATATGAGTTAATGGGTGTAACTTGTGTAGCTATATAGATTTTATTTTAATGAATGACAAATTTGCCGCACTATTCGCAAGAGTGAATTTTAAACTTTCGGTTGTCATCCTGTCGGGGTCCAATTAGCGGTAAACGCACTTGTTTAGACGGGTATTTTTGTAAACACCTAATTATGTTAGATCGGCCTTCCTCCATGCTTAGACGTGGTGGTGTACGACTTCATACCTTCGTTGCATACGTTGTGCTAATACAACCTTGACCACAGTCAGTTACTACGTGTTGTTTGCGTGAACGTACAAAGGCCACGCGACCATTGTTGACCAATGATTCGTTCGGTCATAAACGCGGGGCCTGTTCGAACACGTTCCTACAGCTAGACAACAGACGACAACGAACCATGCGACACTGTTCGGTCTATGGACTCGTACATTATTGAACCAGGGGAAATAGTTGACAACATTTTGCCGACTTGTAATCTCCGTTCACCTATAATATTTACAACCCACCCTGATCGCTATAATCGATCCACCCAGCCTTTCGGTTACATGTAGTTAACTCCGCCCATATCGAGGACCAGGGTGATCCACATCGATGATCCACATGTGGATCATGATCCACCTGCCAAAACGGAGGTCATATACGCCTTCTATACTACTAGTGTTGAATCAAACTTTCAACAGTTCGGTCAATGACAACTGACAACAAGTTGGGTTTAACTTAATGTGTTGAATAACATTTCAACGTTAGAATAACAGACCACTGCTTATTCTGATGATTTAACACTTAAAAGGGGCAATATCGTCACGATTAGAGCAGAATTTCAACAGGGCATGGAATCAGTGTCCTAGTTTAAGATGAACACAATGACTGAAAATTACAAATCTACAAAAAATCTCACCACGCTAAAAAGTTGTGGAATACTCGCAAGTATCGAACCAATCCAAACCACTGCTATAATTTTATAGGCGTTTCCCATCGTAAGCTTTGTTCGAGATTTCAAAGGGAACTTAACAGCGTAACACCTGAGGTTGTATAAAAAATAAAAGAAAGAAGTCACATAAGACTGCTCAGTTATTATGTCATGTTTGTAGTTCAAGGCAACTTGAGATAAAGTTATGGATGATTAATTGGACATCATTCTTAAGACTATCGGGACTCCCTCCATAGCTACAACATTCACAGTCATTCGGAATAACAATTAAGGGGGTTCCCCAGGGATCTATTATTGGACCATTACATACCTCTCAATGCTGATTGCAGAGAGATGAAACACTGAACTGACGGCAGTGAGTAAATGCACATACGGAGGAAACCTGCACATGAAATCCCCCCAAAGCCACGAATTACCTACATGCAGGTGAACCTTCAACCTCCACGGCAATACGAATAACAGCATGATCAGATCAGCGAATGATAGGCTCGCCAAGAGTGTGTACATGACGGTATGAAGGTGTCGGCACCGCCAAATGGTATATATCACTATAACATTACCAATGCTTCCAATGAACATCGTCAAACTGTAGCAAACTATTGTAATCAATTTAATTATTTGTCTTATATGTTGTTCAAAGTAATACGCCTCATAATCAAAGTTGTTTTCGTCACCATTGGTGGTATTGCTCAGACTGTTATTGCTCCCCCACTCTGTTATATTGGATCCGTCGAATGATGTCATATCCATAGTGGAATTCATGGTTGACGATGTTGTGCAATCAGCAGAGGCCAGATGATTCACGAGTCAACCTATGAAAACAATCAGAAGATTCACTAGTCAACCTATGAAAATAATGAGAAAATTCACTAATCAACCTATGAAAACAATCAGATGATTCACTAGTCAACCAATGAAAACAGATGATTCACTAGTCAACCTATGAAAACAATCGGAAGATTCACTAGTCAACCTATGAAAACAATCGGAAGATTCACTAGTCAACCTATGAAAACAATCGGAAGATTCACTAGTCAACCTATGAAAACAATCGGAAGATTCACTAGTCAACCAATGAAAACAATCGGAAGATTCACTAGTCAACCTATGAAAACAATCGGAAGATTCACTAGTCAACCTATGAAAACAATCGGAAGATTCACCAGTCAACCTATGAAAACAATCGGAAGATTCACCAGTCAACCTATGAAAACAATCGGAAGATTCACTAGTCAACCTATGAAAACAATCGGAAGATTCACTAGTCAACCAATGAAAACAATCGGAAGATTCACTAGTCAACCTATGAAAACAATCGGAAGATTCACTAGTCAACCTATGAAAACAATCGGAAGATTCACTAGTCAACCTATGAAAACAATCGGAAGATTCACTAGTCAACCTATGAAAACAATCGGAAGATTCACGAGTCAACCTATGAAAACAATCGGAAGATTCACTAGTCAACCTATGAAAACAATCGGAAGATTCACTAGTCAACCTATGAAAACAATCGGAAGATTCACTAGTCAACCTATGAAAACAATCGGAAGATTCACTAGTCAACCTATGAAAACAATCGGAAGATTCACTAGTCAACCTATGAAAACAATCGGAAGATTCACTAGTCAACCAATGAAAACAATCGGAAGATTCACTAGTCAACCAATGAAAACAATAAATTATCAGAAATGTAGATTTAACTTTTAAGATTTTAGTGGCAATGTTCAACATTGGTATTTGGAATCTTACGTGCATTTTAACCTAATTTTCAAGACGGATATCGTAAAACTAATCTATGATAATTTCCATCACAATCTGCTCACTTTGGTGAGAAAACGATGAAAATCTGTGACATGCTTTTATGTTTTTGTATAGTCAACAAACAACAATTCCACTTTTCTACAAGATGAAAAGACTTCAGATAAAATCATTTCTCATGATAATTTGATCTTCCTTTTAATGTAGGCCCTAGTTATCGCAGGTAATTCAAAATGGTCGAATTTTAATGTAAAACTGTTTTAGTGTTAAGCTGATGGTGGCTTCAATCTTCCCTAGAAATAATTTGTTTGAGGTGCTGTCATTTAAAAAAAAAAAGTAAAATTAATTTATTATCAAAATGTTTATCGAAAAGAACTGAATTCCACATTATAATGAATATACGAACAATCTGAATGCATTTTTGTGGCTAAGAGAGGCCTCATAAATTGGGCAAACGTTCATTCCGCTGTGTGAAAAAAATTCGTTTAAAACACATCAGAATTAGGCAGAATTTAAAACAAGACAGAATTCCAATCCATCCAGCAATTTTGGATGCAATTGGACATCGTTTCACAGCAAAAAAAAAAAAAACTAAAAATACCGACGCGCAGGTCCGAGGCGACGCGCGCGGAAACCAGAGACTTTTTGGGGGCCTAACAAAACAACGTAATTAGCTGAAATTTGTCACTATTTGGTCGCTTAATGTATCTTGATTCAAAGGAAATAATTATACTAAATAATTATTGTACCTTCCCTGCAGTGACATCGTCAACATACACTGATCAATTAATTGTAAAAGAGCTCACTTCATGGTCAGCAAGCAAATAAAGTCATTATCAGAGAAATATAATTATGAATCTGATTAAAACCAACCCAACTACAATGAAACCACAAAGGAAACTTTTCTACTTGTATGAATTCCATTTAAGCAATGACGTATGTTCGCAGGAAGGAAGCTAGCGCCATTCATTGCTAATAATAATAATAATAATAATAATAATAATAATAATAATAATAATAATAATAATAATAATAATAATAATAATAATAATAATAATAATAATAATAATAATAATAATAATAATAATAATAATAATAATAATAATAATAATAATAATAATAATAATAATAATAATAATAATAATAATAATAATAATAATAATAATAATAATAATAATAATAATAATAATAAAGATTTGTAGCGCGCACATTTCCACCCTCCTGGGCGCTCAAGGCGCGGAAACAAAGAAAAAACATGAATACAAACAATATACAATGATAGCATAAGGAAAAAAATTGTGTGCTGAGATACATTTACATGTACCTACAATGCAATTACAAATATACATCATCTTTGAAGAATTGTGACATAAGATGAGTTTTAAGCATTGACTTAAATCTAGTTGTACCATGACAAGATTTGAGTTTTGTTGGAAGATGATTCCAGAGTCTCGGAGCCGCGACAGAAAAAGACCTATCACCCCGGTTCCGTTTTGAAGTTGGTTCCTTTAGGAGTGACATGTTGCTGGAGCGCAAATTGCGTGATGGAGTGTAGACTTTAAACAGTTCAGAAATATAAATTGGAGCAATGTTATTAAAAGATTTGTGAACAATTAGCATAAGTTTAAAAACAATTCTATGTGAAACAGGAAGCCAGTGCAGTTCTTTCAAGATTGGTGTGATATGGCATGACTTTCTTGACAAAGTCACAACACGAGCTGCTGTGTTTTGTATGTGCTGAAGACGAGATATTTGATTCTGCGGGAGACCGTAGAGTAGAGCATTCCCGTTATCGAGACGTGATGTGACAAACGCATGTATAATTTGATCAGCAGCACTTTTATTCAAGTATTTCCTTATTCGGCTAATATTTCTGATACGAAATGATGATATGCGAACAATGTTGGAGATTATGAGGTTTTAAAGTCATTGTCGAGTCAAATATAACACCCAAATTACGTGCTTGTGATGAGGAGGTTATCTGCGAGTCACCAATTGTAATAAATGGAAGAGAAACTTTAGACAATTGCTGACGTGATCCAAATAGAACAAATTCTGTTTTTTCATCGTTCAATTTCAGGAAGTTTTGTCTCATCCAACTTCGAATCTCTTGAACACATTTCTCCAGTGTTGTAATGCAGGAATCGGCAGGTTCTTGAGAAGATTTAAAAGTAATGTAAAGCTGCGTGTCATCAGCGTAGACATGGTAATTTAAATTATACTTCAAAATGATATCACGAACTGGAAAGGTATAAACAGTAAACCACTGTGGGCCGAGCATGGAGCCTTGGGGTACAGAATAGTCAAGAATAACAGGCTCGGAGATAGCGTTACCAATACAAAACATGCTAATAACGCGCGCTTCAGTGCTTTGGGGATGTGGAAACCAATTTTGTCGTCTGACTTCAGCGACGGATACAAAACTGACATGGGCAAAAGGGGGTTGAAATGTTTTTCAAAAACGCCAAACGAAAATGGGTAGGCCTACAGGCGTTAGACATTGTTCCTGAGCGGGTTTGATTTGGTTGTTTTGTGGCCGACTGAGACGCAATTTGGTGTCTTATTTGCCGACCGAGGCTCTCAATGCCAACTGAGAATATGGGTTACATCCCCCTCCCATCCCACCCCATTGGCTACGCCGGCCCTGTAACAGCTCTGTATTCGTTCATGCATTCATTACTAGTCGTCTCGATTACTGTAACAGGTTCCAAATTCGCAATTAGCTAAACTACAAAAGGTACAAAATGCCACTGCTCGGCTTGTATGCGGTACACCACGGTGGAGTCATGTTATGCCCTTACTTTATCAGTTACACTGGCTGCCTGTACATTATCGTATTGAATTCAAAATTATTTTGTTGACATTTAAGGCCCTTCACCACCTTGCCCCAGATTACATTATTGATATGTTGCACGTTAAAGATAATTCCAGCTATTCTTTACGTTCCAATAACAGGTTGCTTTTAAATTATCCTAAAGAAAAAATGAAAAAATCTACCGGAGACAAATCATTCTTGCAGGCTGCGCCCACATTATGGAACAAATTGCCCTCAAATATCCAATCAATTCGGTCTATGTCTGTCTTTAAGAAAGAGCTTAAGACTTTTCTTTTTAAACAAGCATTTGGTTAATGTATTTATTTTTATGTGTAACTTTGTTGTTTTTACATCTTTTGACTTAATGTATTAATCTGTTTGTTTTACTATTTTGTGCTAGTTTTTAAGATTGTAATGCGCTTTTGTACATTTGTATGGGAAAATGCGCACAATAAATTCATTATTATTATTATTATTATTATTATTAATTGAACTGAAAACAATAACACGATAATATCGAATATCGCGATACCTCTTTTTTATTCGATTACGATATCGAGAACCTTTTTAAATTATCGAGATATCGGCAAGTCGCGATTAAAAAAATATATCGCGATTAAAAAAATCGCCAAGTCAAGTCAAGTCAGAAATTCCATGGAAACAAAATTAAAACAGTCTTTTCAGCTTTTGGAAGTGAGAAACAACAGCGAACTAGGCCTACTTCAGAAGTACATGCACGGTCCGATCTGCAAATGAATTTGCGATTTATTGTGACGCTTGTACAGGGGTACATACCTGTGGTTATCGGCTCTAAAGCAATCATGCATGAATGAAAAAATAATCACGATATTATCGAAAATCGCGATATATGTTTGCCGATATATCGTGGATGAAAAAAATCGATATCGACCAAGCTTAATGCGCCATGCCGGAGTCCAGCCTAGAAATTAACATTCTGGCTTCATTAAAAAGACCGAAATTGTATCCCATTGATCATTACTCAATAGAGTACTTCCATGAAACCTAACACACGTAAGGGTTAACCTTTAAATTACACTATTTCTATGTTGACCAGACGGCGTTGTTTCAACCGTGATCGAACAAGCATTTCTCTTTTTGGACGAACCATCCGTACTTCAACCATTTCCTAAGCATTAAATTATTGACGAGATGGGATATCATTCCGGATAGACGGAATTAAGGGAACAGATATTGGGGAACAGATATTGGAAATAAAAGGGAAGACGCGGCACGGTTTTATTCACTTTAAACAACCTGCTTTGCATGTGTAATTCCTAACAGGTACAGCATTGGTACTTGGTAACGTACGTTCATTTAATATTCAAAATATCTGTCAACAAATTAACCTATGGACATTTCATCACAGTAGATGCTAGTTAACATACTAGTAGAAGTAGTTTTGTAAACATTACACTGTAAAAACATTTGTGCGAGTTTCTAGTAGTTTTCTTTTGAAAACAATCAAAAATTAACATCAGAAATTGCCGTTTTCAGACTTTCCTGTGAATATACAGAAATGTGCCGTTCCTAAATGGTTACGTTCCTATTCTCTGTAAAGTTACAGCAGATCTGCTGTTGATGCACAAGGGAAAATTCTGCTGTATAATAAATAATCTGCTGTATAATAAAGAAGTCTCCGTAATGACTATTGACAAAATAACTTACTGTAAATGAACAGCAATGTATTTACATTTTTTACATTTGCCAATGTAGATCTTAAAGGGGCCAATATCGTCACGATTATCAGGGCGTGGAATATGAGTTCTAGTTTTAGATTAAGTCAGTGATTGAAAATAATACCCCACATGATAAGGTTTCATCACCGTTGCTGCTGCATAAATGAGCAGTCAGTCACTGTGCTCATCTTAAAATAGGACACCAATTCCATGCCCTGTTGAAAGTCTGTTCTGATCGTGACGATATTGACCCTTTAATTAGCATCCACTGCTACCTGTCTTTAACAGAATCGTGCGAATCAACCTGTAAGTCCAAAATTGGTTTGATAGGTCTATCTCCAATTGGAATTCCGTACGTGAAGCCATTTTTATTTGGATACGTGACGGAGCATAATTACACAAAGCCAAAGGGAGTGTTCTATACGCCTAAGTCTCTGGACTTCGACACATTCCTCATTAATTCCTTGCTTTTACTTATTATGTTTGGTTCATCATTTTCATATCATGTTTTGTATTTAATCTTTTTGTTATGCCTATTATTAATGGAGTGCCATGGTCGAAATGGAGTGCCATGGTCGAGCGGTTAAGTGCATCGGATTTGTGTTCTGATGGCCGAGTCGTCAGAATGTGGGTTCGAATCCCAACCGCGACCGGGGTACTTGTGTCCTTGAGCAAGACACTTTACCATAATTGCTTCTCTCCACCCAGGGGTAAATGGGTACCTGTGAGGGCAGAGTTGGTTGTTGTGTTTTATTAGCCCCATATGCGCTGAAATGGCAGCAATTGAGCTGTATACTACCCAGGGAGCTGAGATGGTTTCAGGAATGATTTATGAGCCTGATGAGCAGGGGTAATAATGTAATGCGTCTTGAGCACAAGTTTGGTGGATACGTGCGCTATATAAGTTTATATTATTATATATTATTTTGTTACTTTTATTACCTACATAGATTTTATTGAATTTCTTGTACTAATTATTGTTATACTAAGGAAGTTCGGGAAATAACATTTGAAAATTTGAATTTGAAATAATATGTGCCGTTTATTAATTAGATGCATGTGTTGAATGTGGCATCATGAATACAAACGGCTCTCTTGTTATTTGAAATTTTGCCATTCAATAAATATAGCATTTAACTAACCTATGAAATATTCTTCACAATTTTTGCTTTCCCTTTTTATTTTTTTTATATTTTTTGTATTTACCTTTTTTTTGGAAAACAAACAACTGTTAGGCCTGCATAATATTATCGTTTATACATAAAGGCTTTTTTTTCTTTTTCAAAATATTAAAACAATTCGATGAAAGCACCTGATAAGAAATTATTTCGACATCAAAGTATGTTTTCCTTAGATGAAATCATCTCAGACGGAATTATTTCTAAGAAACATTGGTACCAATTTTACACCATGTAAGATTTTAGATAAAAATTCGTGAATTTGAAGTCTTGATCTCTAATAACCAAAGGGATACACTGTAAAAATATTGGGCAAACAAAATGATGGGTAATCTGAATATGGGCAAACGAGTTGATAGGTAATATAAATCACTCGTTTGTTGGTTCATATTTTCTCCAATTTCTGCGTAATTTTCGCTGTTGGTTAAATTAAACAATATAACCAAAATTGGTTCATGTAGAGACATACAGTTGGGTATTTATTTTTCAATAATTGGGTAGGCAATGTAGTCTTGTCCATAGTTGGAGAAGACGTAATACGACTGCCTAGTCGTTGGGAAAACGTTCCTCGCACGGGTAATAAACACTTAACAGTTTGGCTAACCAGAACCTCCACCTTGGGAGATTGCATGGCAAAACTGGCATGTGCAGGTGTCGCATGTGCGACAATGCCAATTAGCTGCTGCATGTTCAACAACACAACATCATGGCTTAGTGACCTAATAGAAAC
Source organism: Zoroaster sp. YZ-2022 (assembly GCA_029582265.1). Taxonomy (NCBI): domain Eukaryota; kingdom Metazoa; phylum Echinodermata; class Asteroidea; order Forcipulatida; family Zoroasteridae; genus Zoroaster; species Zoroaster sp. YZ-2022. The sequence continues at coordinate 20,925,169 of CM055825.1, read as the reverse complement.
TTTCAAAGGTGAGTTTTGATTTCCAATAACATGTTTAATTTTGAAAATAAGTAACAAACAAATTGTTCTCAGTTTTCTTTATAACATAAAAAGAGTGCTGTTTTGATATAGTAGGCCTAACAGTTACTCCCGGGGCGTAACTGTTAACGTTAGTAGGCTTTTACTGATGACAACTACTCCAGCCATTCATGAAAAGTTATCGTAGGCTAAGTCACTTAGTAAGTGTTATGTATATAGTACCACTGTGATAAAGCAACCATTGAAACATGCAAGGATTCTTGGAAGGGGTTAGGGGTGGTGCGACATCTTGTTAGTCAACTCATGACCGGGGGGGGGGGGGGGGACTAATGACCAAGTTTCTGAACCATTGAGATTTTTTTTACCTCAATGTTTTTACAGCACTTTACTCAAACATTTCTGTCATAACTTTATTTATTTATTTATTTTTACAACAAATATGAAATGGTTGCTTTGCATGATATTAAAAACACTGACTTTTATTTCATTATTTTTCCATTTCTCAATATTTGCAGAGCAGAAGACACTGAAACCTAGCCCTGTTTATGATCCCCTCATGATCCCCTCATCTACGTACTCGATTGCAAGTTCCAGAGTAAGTGTGCAGATGTCTGGTCTTTTTTAGAGTGTTTTTCAGCAAAGTTCTGGCCATGGATCCAGAGAGCCCTGTACACTGAGGGCATTGCGATCTTACATATCATTTAAGAGTAGATAAATACTTTTTTCACATAGCTGATATTTTGTCATAAGATCTGAGTATTCCTGTTAGCATGTTCAGCTGTTACTTCTGTTTTTCTTAAATGAAATATTTTTTATTCTGGGTGAATTGGCCTTCTTTATTAAACTGGATTGGATTGTTAATATAATGATGTTATTCTAAATATATACATATATATATATATATATATATATATATATATATATATATATATATATATATATATATATATATATATATATATATATATATATATATATATATATATATATATATATATATATATATATATATATATATATATATATATATATATATATATGTATATATAAACGGTTCGCGAGCAAAGAAAAATTGGCTGATGCCGGACTCGAACCCGCGACCTCTCGAATACCAGTCGAGCGCTCTACCAACTGAGCTAACCAGCCCCTATGTTGGTGGGCGGTCCACTTATGCCAATTATCTATTGCTCTATGGGGCCAGGTCAGAGGCCAAACCATATCTGCCGAGTAGCCAGGGATCAAGCCCCGGTCAGATGCAAACAACCCGGTTAACGGCAGTAGCGGGGACCACACTAACGGGACACAAGCCTTTTATGTGGTTGTACACAAAGTAGATTTATATAGAGAAACTGACCTGAAATATTATATAAACGGTTCGCGAGCAAAGAAAAATTGGCTGATGCCGGACTCGAACCCGCGACCTCTCGAATACCAGACGAGCGCTCTACCAACTGAGCTAACCAGCCCCTATGTTGGTGGGCGGTCCACTTATGCCAATTATCTATTGCTCTATGGGGCCAGGTCAGAGGCCAAACCATATCTGCCGAGTAGCCGAATATATATATATATATATATATATATATATATATATATATATATATATATATATATATATATATATATATATATATATATATATATATATATATATATATATAAATATATAAATATAAATGTGGGGATGCTGCGTAGCACTGTAGAACTTAGAAAAGGTGAAACAGTGCTCACCGGATAGTTATACCCGAGCTTTCGGTGCGATGCACCTTCGTCAGGGGAATTATGGCTTGTTGTGATGAACCGCGGGTATATATAACTACTTATTCACCATTACGACGACCGACTAAAATGATGGTCTTATGTCGACCATACCTATGTCTCTAAATTATGGGATATTTTTCATTTTTATTATATTATTAACAACTCCAAAGGTGGGGCTTTCGTTCATGAAGTTTTCATAAAATGTGCTATTAAGGTTAAAGACATATGTTTTTAATGGTCGTCATTACGCATCACAAACTGTAATCACCCTATTAGGGTAACCGTCACATATAACGTCGATAAGGCGACCACTGTCAAAAACAGACCAATAGGACGACACCCATATATATATATAAATGTCTTCAGTCAATACTTGTTGTGTTGGTCACATGTTGAGTTTTAAGAATAAAAATAAATAAAAACTAGATATAAGTTTTTGTCACAACAAAAACAAGGTGTTCGGTTGAAGTTAAAATGGTTACGTCATCAATTCGAAGTGTTGGAGAAGTTAAATGTTAACGTCTGTTGAAGTTCTCGCGAGAAGTTTATTTGAATACAATACAATACTGAATTTAGAAATTATTTTAATATTAAACTTTGACTTCCGGTTTGGACAGGAAGTAAGGTCAAATTGGGGTCACCTTTGTGTAAATACTTTTGACAATTAACAATCTGTACAATGGTACAAAAATGTCAATTTACCTCCTGTGGTTGTTGAGATATGATTTTTTTAAATATTAAACTTTCACTTCCGGTTTGGACAGGAAGTAAGGTCAAATTGGGGTATAAATATTTTTGTGACAATTAACGATCTGTACAATGGTACAACATTTTTTAATTTACTTCTTGTGGTTGTTGAGATATGATTTTTTTTAAATATTAAACTTTGACTTCCGGTTTGGACAGGAAGTAAGGTCAAATTGGGGTCACCTTTTTGTAAATATTTTTTGACAATTAACGACCTGTACAATGGTTTAAAAATTGTGAATTTACCTCTTGTGGTTGTTGAGATATGATTTTTTTAAATATTAAACTTTGACTTCCGGTTTGGACAGGAAGTAAAGGTCAAATTGGGGTCATGTTTTGTAAATATTTTTGACAATTAACAATCTGTACAATGGTGCAAAAATTTTTAATTTACCTCTTGTGGTTGTTGAGATATGATTTTTTTAAATATTAAACTTTGACTTCCGGTTTGGACAGGAAGTAAGGTCAAATTGGGGTCACCTTTTTCTAAATATTATTTGACAATTAACGATCTGTACAATAGTGAAAGAATTGTGAATTTCTCTCTTGTGGTTGTTGAGATATGATTTTTTTAATATTTAACTTTGACTTCCGGTTTGGACAGGAAGTAAAGGTCAAATTGGGGTCACCTTTTTGAAAATATTTTTTGACAATTAACGATCTGTACAATGGTGAAAGAATTGTGAATTTATCTCTTGTGGTTGTTGAGATATGATTTTTGTTAAATATTAAACTTTGACTTCCGGTTTGGACAGGAAGTAAAGGTCAAATTGGGGTCACCTTTTTGAAAATATTTTTTGACAATTAACGATCTGTACAATGGTGAAAGAATTGTGAATTTATCTCTTGTGGTTGTTGAGATATGATTTTTTTAATGTTAAACTTTGACTTCCGGTTTGGACAGGAAGTAAGGTCAAATTGGGGTCATGTTTTTGTAAATATTTTTCGACAATTAACAATCTATACAATAGTGTAAGAAATGTCCATTTACCTGTTGTGGTTGTTGAGATATGATTTTTTTAAATGTTAAACATTGACTTCCGGTTTGGACAGGACGTAAGGTCAAATCGGGGTCACTCACAACTCGAGTTTCATCTACTTGTTAAGTTCTAAGTACATGCCAAGTTTCAAGTTCGTGTGAAGTTTGCAAGTATGTGTTTTTTTGCGGACAGTCACGGGGGAGAAGAAGAAGAAGAAGTAAAAAACTAGATATAATTTTTTGTCACAACAAAAACAAGGTGTTCAGTTGAAGTTAAAATGGTTACGTCATCAATTCGAAGTGTTGGAGAAGTCAAATGTTAACGTCTGTTGAAGTTCTCGCGAGAAGTTTATTTGAATACAATACAATACTGAATTTAGAAATTATTTTAATATTAAACTTTGACTTCCGGTTTGGACAGGAAGTAAGGTCAAATTGGGGTCACCTTTGTGTAAATACTTTTGACAATTAACAATCTGTACAATGGTACAAAAATGTCAATTTACCTCCTGTGGTTGTTGAGATATGATTTTTTTAAATATTAAACTTTCACTTCCGGTTTGGACAGGAAGTAAGGTCAAATTGGGGTATAAATATTTTTGACAATTAACGATCTGTACAATGGTACAAACATTTTTAATTTACTCTGTGGTTGTTGAGATATGATTTTTAAATATTAAACTTAGACTTCCGGTTTGGACAGGAAGTAAGGTCAAATTGGGGTCACCTTTTGTAAATATTTTTGACAATTAACGACCTGTACAATGGTTTAAAATTGTGAATTTACCTCTTGTGGTTGTTGAGATATGATTTTTAAATATTAAACTTTGACTTCCGGTTTGGACAGGAAGTAAAGGTCAAGTGGGTCATGTTTTGTAAATATTTTTGACAATTAACAATCTGTACAATGGTGCAAAAAATGTTAATTTACCTCTTGTGGTTGTTGAGATATGATTTTTTTAAATATTAAACTTTGACTTCCGGTTTGGACAGGAAGTAAGGTCAAATTGGGGTCACCTTTTTCTAAATATTATTTGACAATTAACGATCTGTACAATAGTGAAAGAATTGTGAATTTCTCTCTTGCGGTTGTTGAGATATGATTTTTTTAAATATTTAACTTTGACTTCCGGTTTGGACAGGAAGTAAAGGTCAAATTGGGGTCACCTTTTTGAAAATATTTTTTGACAATTAACGATCTGTACAATGGTGAAAGAATTGTGAATTTATCTCTTGTGGTTGTTGAGATATGATTTTTGTTAAATATTAAACTTTGACTTCCGGTTTGGACAGGAAGTAAGGTCAAATTGGGGTCACCTTTGTGTAAATACTTTTGACAATTAACAATCTGTACAATGGTACAAAAATGTCAATTTACCTCCTGTGGTTGTTGAGATTTGATTTTTTTAAATATTAAACTTTCACTTCCGGTTTGGACAGGAAGTAAGGTCAAATTGGGGTATAAATATTTTTTGACAATTAACGATCTGTATAATGGTACAAAATTTGTGAATTTACCTCTTGTGGTTGTTGAGATATGATTTTTTGAAAATAGTAAACTTTGACTTCCGGTTTGGACAGAAAGTAAGGTCAAATTGGGGTCACCTTTGTGTAAATATTTTTCGACAATTAACAATCTGTATAATGGTACAAAAATTGTGAATTTACCTCTTGTGGTTGTTGAGATATGATTTTTTTAAATGTTAAACTTTGACTTCCGGTTTGGACAGGAAGTAAGGTCAAATTGGGGTCACCTTTTTGTAAATATTTTTTGACAATTAACGATCTGTACAATGGTACAAAAATTGTGAATTTACCTCTTGTGGTTGTTGAGATATGATTTTTTTTTAATGTTAAACTTTGACTTCCGGTTTGGACAGGAAGTAAGGTCAAATTGGGGTCATGTTTTGTAAATATTTTTCGACAATTAACAATCTATACAATAGTGCAAAAAATTTCCATTTACCTGTTGTGGTTGTTGAGATATGATTTTTTTAAGTATTAAACTTTGACTTCCGGTTTGGACAGGAAGTAAGGTCAAATCGGGGTCACTCACAACTGGAGTTTCATCTACTTGTTAAGTTCTAAGTACATGCCAAGTTTCAAGTTCATGTGAAGTTTGCAAGTATGTTTTTGCTTGCGGACAAGATGGGGGAGAAGAAGAGGAAGAAGAAGAAGTCAAAAAAAAAAAAAAAAAAAAAAAAACCGAACAAAAACAAGAGGTGTTTCGGGCATATACCCGAACACCTAAAAACGAACAAAAACAATAGGTGTTTCGGGTACATACCCGAACACCTAATGAACTGCCACCCGAAAACGCAGCTTATAAACAACTTATAAGAAACAAACAGCTCGGCAAATCTTCAGTGCTTAGAAACACGATACACTTGCAGTCAGCAAACCTATATAGCTCTACGTTTGCCGGAACAACCCTTGTTACATGTTCTAGTATCTTTGATGCTTCATTTGCCGACTGAGGCTCAAAATGCGGACTGAGATAGAGTATTGGGTTGGGGTGGGGAAGGGAGTGTCACACGCGCTTTTTCTAAGATAAAAATGTTGGTACATTTTTTATTAACCGAAAGAGGGCGCACTTTAGTCAGGCTCTAATAAACGATGGCTTATACAATACGAATAGCACCGGGGTGGCGACCAAAGCAGACGATGCTTTGTGACGAACTGAACGGGTATAATAACTAATCATCTGACAGTTTGTAGGGGGAATGGTTTATTTTTTTTTACAAAGTGAATTATGCTGAATTAAAAATTAGTTGTAGTCAATAATAATAAATCTTAAATTTTTAAATGGTGAGGCAGATCGCCATCATTTTTTTAAATACTTTTCCTAAATATTATCTAACAGTAAGAAGTTAGGGTCATATTCATAAAAGAAAAAAAATTAAAAAGAAATGTAACAAATCTCAAAGCGGGTCTACTGTTACTGTTTATTTTTACCTCGGTACCCACGTTTTTACATTATAGTGAACTGTATGTTTATTTGACCTACCCTATATACTGTAAAACTATTGATCATACTCATTTTTTATTCATTTTCAAAAAAGTAAGTGTGAAGTATCATTTGACAATCTACAATGCATTATGTGAATTCAAGTGGCCCCAAACCTGGTTTTGGTGTATGTTTTGTGAAATTGGGTCACAACTATAAATTGACATTTCTATCAATGTCATCATTTTTAACATGTTGTACAATCTGGTTTGTGATTTGGCACCAATTGACCCATCACCCACGATAAATCTTGGTTGCGCCATTTTGGGAGTCAGATTCCCCCTGTGTTACTCAGTGTTCAGTCAGTGCGCTTTTTACGCGACTCACTCGCTCGAGGTTAGACGCACACCATATCTTTACATCAAATTAATTTGACTCCCAAAAATGGGCAGACTGTAGCCGCGTGTGACGTCAGTGCAAGGGGGCTAAACACAGCTTTAATTGTACAAATCAGAACGTATCTGTTTTAAATATTGATAAGCATTAAGCAATTCTCTATAGGCCCCTAAATAGAAAGTCAACTAGAGAAAAACACAACTGCGTATAATATAACATTTTATAAGGGAAAAAACTAATACAATAAAATAATTATATGAACAAATAGAAACATCGGGCCTTATAATAGTCTTAGGTATATAAGTTAATTTTCTGGAGTGAAATTTTAATTTGAACATTTTACTTAGGCTTAATGGCCTTAAGTTTTGAGTGCGGATAATTTCGTACAAAGACAGATGAAAATATCTAGGCTCAGACAGGTCAAACATTACAACTGAACAAAACGAAAATGTACTGCCAGATTATGATTTATTTACACGGACTTCCCGGATACAGACAGTGGAATTATGCAGTTTTGGACGTGAACCCCATGCTCGTAGTCGTACCGTTATAGAAATTTCCTTTGCGACGTCACAGCCGCGAGTTTCGCCAACCTTGGTTTCGAAAAGGGCCAATTCATACCGTACAACATATCTGGAACCCTCACTTGTTTCATTGACTTAGGGTGGCCTGTCACAAAAGGCACGAGACGAAAGCGCGCCCTTATTCAAAGACACCTTTCAACTAAATTCATTTTTTAAGGACTTTTCAAATGTTATTAATGGATGAAGAAAAAAATAATTATGTTGCAATTCTAGGTTCAGCTATTTTTTCATAACTTTCCTGGACTACCGTCTTTGTTGCTCATTATGAACAATGTATTGAATTACATCATGGCTCACTTCGGACTATTTTTTTTATTTTTATTATTTATTTTGTCGTTGATGAAGGTCATTCAACTTCAGACTAGTGCCCTTCCAAAAGTTGCTAAATGGGGTGTGGGGGTAGAACCAGATCTTTTTTCTGCTGCTGCTCCCACGACCAGACAAGTCGAGTTCACCCCCCTCCCCTACACACCATTAAACACCCACATGTAAAATCAAAATTTCTCTGCCTCTTTTTAATAACAGGGGTGCAATGGGGCCAAAGAGAAGGGAGGGGGAAGCTTACAGGCTACAGTAAGGAGGGGACCCCCCGCGAAATACGGCACAAGACTTCACAATGGGTGTTAAAATCTATATAGCTTATAGAATGACATTTATTCATAACATTCAAAATTTCACTGTTCAATGTTGAAACAATTAACTATTTAAAAATTCAACTTTAATATTACATGAATGAAAAGTCACATTTCACATCTAAAATGCATTTAATGTAAGGCCAAGGCTCATATTCATATTTCATTATAAATTTAAAAGTGAATTCATCTTTAAAGCCATTACACACTATTGGTAAAGTGTCTGTAAATGCTTCGCCATACCTTGTAAGAATCAAGAGATATGTCATAATATGTAATAGAAAGTTTCAGCTCATTTTGTTATTTTTACGAGAAAACAGTAAAAATGCATTCAGTATTTTTGTTTTCAATCTAATGCATGGCCGGAGTTTTCGTCTCGTGAGACGAAAACTCATTAGTGGATCTTATTTCACTATAAATTTATTCGAAAACGATAACACATCAGGCAGAAATATTTCAAGGAAAGCTTTCTACCATCGTTATCTTTACACCATGTACAAAGTGTAAATCTGTGAACATTTTTGTTTTTCAGTCTTACCAAAGTTGTCCAGGGACTTTAATAGTAAAGTGATGCAAAGTTAAATTTCACATGTAAACTATGCATAATTTAAAGGGATAGTAAACCTCGCAAGACCAGTTTCACGTATCGACAGGAAAAAATGAAAATTTTCCTATTTATATTTCCTTTATTTGTTTTTTTTACAAAACCATGATTTTTAAAATGTTCCATGGGCGCCGCCATCTTGGGACCCAGTGATGTAATAAGGTACAACTGAGGCAGACATTCGTCACAAAGCGAATTCTACAAGAGTCTAAGCAAATCCAAAGCACATACTTTTTTTTAGGCCGCACATATTTGCCAATACTACCGAGCGTCTTTATCAAAATGTGCCATCTTATGGTGGTCTGGATTGAGTCACAGGGTCCAAAGATGGCTGCACCCGTGTAACATTTACACCAAAAAAAATTTTTGGGTTAAAATGCCAATAAAGAAAATACATGCATTAAAAGGAAAATGTTTAAATGTCAGTCTTAAAATTCTCACACCAGTCGATATGTGAAATAATTTTCTCTGGGTTTACTGTCCCTTCAGGGTCAAGGCTTACAATATTCAACATTTCCTTGTTCAATGTTAAACAAAAATTTAAATTAAAAAATTTATCTATAAATTTAAAGGTGAATTTAACTTAATATTACATTGATGAAAAGTCACATTTCACATCTAAAATGCATAACTTAAGGACAACTGCAGTATTCAACATGTCATTGTTCAATGTTCATAATATTAAACAACTTAGCAATTTATAGTGATTGGTGAAATTCTTGCGTCGGGAGATAAACAATTGATTTAATTTTGCCCTACACCGACGTGTGTATAGCACTGCATGCTCAGTGCTTTCCGAGTGTCTGTGAAAAACTACACAGGCGACTCGGGCGGGATTCGAACCCACGACCTCCTGCTTACTAGTGCAGACGTCTTAACCTCTCGACCACCGAGCTTGCCCGATGACGATTGGCCGGCTAGAATCCTATATAGCAGCGGGTTCCGCGATATATAGATTGGTGAAATTCTTGCGTCGGGAGATAAACAATTGATTTAATTTTGCCCTACACCGACGTGTGTATAGCACTGCATGCATTTCACCAATCTATATATATATCGCGGAACCCGCTGCTATATAGGATTCTAGCCGGCCAATCGTCATCGGGCAAGCTCGGTGGTCGAGAGGTTAAGACGTCTGCACTAGTAAGCAGGAGGTCGTGGGTTCGAATCCCGCCCGAGACGCCTGTGTAGTTTTTTCACAGACACTCGGAAAGCACTGAGCATGCAGTGCTATACACACGTCGGTGTAGGGCAAAATTAAATCAATAATTTATAGTGAATTCAACCTTGAAGAGAGCCGCTTAGGTCCAATTCAAATTTGTGCTACACTAATTTTCCAATAGAGTCTGAAAACACCATCATGAGTCTCTAACCGAACACAAACAGTTTTCTCTAATATTAATTCAGCGTGCAATATGTTAACATTCAGAAGATGCACTGACGTCTCATTCAAAATATATACATATATATAGGCCTGTACATGTCATACAGGAAACGTTTAGGTTCCCGACCATTAAATTCCACAACATTAATTAAAAAAAAGGCATTGAATGTGAATTTTCAACCACTTAAAAAATTCCTGTTTGACATGTACAGACCCATTTTACTGTTGGCTTCAAATGATGTCACATTTTGGATTTCGTGCTGATACCAGTTGACAAGTTTAACATGACAGAAAAATTCAATTAAAGTAATTTACTTCGCATGCGGCTGAACATCACTTGATTTTTTATAACATAATTTTTACCTAACCAGACACCCAAGAGTATCGCTATTATTTATACGAAAAAGTGAACTTACTTTTATGATCGTCCAAGGGCAAAAACCAATCGACAGCAATGGCTTGTACAAATTATAAATAGTGTCTGCATTACATCTCTAAAAGTCTTACAATAAAGCAGTCCCAATGTGTGATAGAAATATAACCTGTAGAATGCTGAGCTCGACTGCCCTCTGTCTGCGGAAGATACAGCATATTGATACCATGTGACATGCGTGTATGGTAAAATTTACATCACGTGACACACGTGAAGCATTTTTTTTCCTCCTTTTTCTTTGGTCAATTCTGATCACATATGTGGTGCCTGTATGGTCAAGTTCACACCTCTCATGGGAACCATAAATTTGCCATAGCAGCCATACACGTGTGATGAAAATGGCCACATATGCATACGTACATAAAGTGGCCTCACATACAATACATGAATTAATGTACTCAGCATTTTACGGGTTCTGTTTTGTATAGATAGCCCCCATTGTCAATTGTACAGTATTACATTTCTACATTTAATACATTTAATATACATTTACGTATATTACTACTTTATGAAAAATGAGTCACATGTCACTCAATTGCCTTTTTATCTATCAGGCAAATACAACCAATTTTTTCTTATTCTTATTTCTCTTACTCTTAGGTTTTGTCCAGAATTTCTGCATAAAAGAGGATTTTTAGTTCCGTCAATACCAGATATAATGTACATGTATGGTCATTGTTTGCAAAACAGTGCAAACATTTTTTCTCAAAATTAAGTTTTGGTCCACATCCCCAGTTATTAGGCCAAAAAAAAAATTGTTGAGTTGCCCTCCACCGACCGACCCAAAAGTGCTGAAATCTCGGGTCGGGTTTTTGTTTGTTTGTTTTTTTCCCGTCATTCATAGGCCTATTTATTAATGAAACTTACCAATTTTCTGTGTATAAAACATGTTTGATTTGTGAAATTTTCCGGTACCCAAGACTCAATCTACATGTTTTCAAATCGAATGGCCCCGGCCCTCACATGGTGCACTGCCTTCGCACACACTGTGTGCCAACGATTGCGACTCAAATCTACACGTTTTCCAATCGAATGGCCCCTCACATGTTTTCCACTGGCTTCGCGCACTGTTTTGTATGTCAACGATTGCGACTCAATCTACACGTTTTCAAATCAAATGGCCCTCACACGTTGTGCACTGGCTCCCCGCACTATACATGTACATGTACATGTACATGTACGTGTGTCAACGATTGCGACTCGATCTACACGTTTTCAAATCAAATGGCCCTCACATGTTGTGCACTGGCTCCCCGCACTATACATGTACTGTACATGTACATGTGCGTGTGTCAACGATTGCGACTCGATCTACACGTTTTCAAATCAAATGGCCCTCACACGTTGTGCACTGGCTCCCCGCACTGTACGTGTAAGTTGAATGTGTGATGTCTTTTTATTCTTTAGGTACTTGTGCATACTGCTAGATCATTGTCTTTGAAAAACATGGTGTGTGGTTTCAGTTCCAATGCATTTCAATCTTAAAATGACAGTCAAGGAGAAAAAAAGAAAAAAAATCCCGACCGACCCCTTCAAATATTTTCACTGGAGGGCAACTCAACATTTTTTTTTGGCCTTATGTCGAAACTATAAAAGCAATGAGTTGTTGTATGAACATGGAATTTTTGTTAAAACGAGTCGTACTGAAATTGAGTACCAGCGGAGGACACGTGACTCGTTTCTCCTGATTTTAAGTGCTATTTTGAACTTCTTTATGAAATATATGTATATTACATACATACATACATTCGTGCATCTTTTCAGATTTTCTTTTTAAAGGTCCAAAGACTTAACTTTGCACTGTGAAAAAGACAATTTAGTGTGGTTTGCGTATCATATATTAAGAGATGTGATGGTTCTGAAAAGAACCAGTGTTTTGCAACTATACAGTATGCTCTGGTTGTCTTCAGGAGAGGGCTTGACTGCTTCAGTACTGCACAAAAGAATTTTGTTGCTGAAACATGAAGGCAGGAACTTGCAACTGGGTCTATGTTGGATCTTCATCATGGTCACACCTCCCACCACTTACATGTATTTTAATCTCCATTTTGGTGTTTTTCCCCAACTAATGCAGTTCAGTGAGCATACCCCACCCCACCCCACCCAATCCAACCTGGATCCGTTTGCAGTTCTCGCATTCATGCTTCATCAACCAAATCCTTCTGTGCAGTTTTTAAGCAGTATGTTGCTGCATAGTTCAGTTTTTTCTGAAGATGATCATAGCATACTGATCGAAAGGTTAAGTTGTAAACCACAAATCTTACTTGATTTAAAAGTATCATACACCTATGTTAATGTTAAACAAACATAAATAAATATAAAAAAATCAATCTGAAAACTTAACTAATAAATTTACTACGAGGAACACATTCCATGCCCAATCACCTAAAATTTCAAAAATTTGTCATTCACTGATTCAGACTTTGTTGATTATTTTTTGAGAACACCTTTATGGGTAGAATGAGAATTTTAGCTCCCAATTACATACCGTTTCCGAGATATATTCCATTAAAAAATATAGCCACGCCCACCTTTTCACTCTCCAAGTTGTGTTTTTGGCGAGTTTTTTTTAATTATTAGAGGTATGTATTTTAAAATTGAGCAAATTTATGTTGCTGCAATTTAAAAAAAAAATTACATATCTCTTGCAAAGAACATTGATCAACAGTATATGCAATCTCATTGCAGAGGAATAATTTATGTATCATGTGATTGTACATGTTTTATGCATACATTTGCGCAAGTTCTAGACAGACTTTGTTGCATCTATCACTGTGTGCAATAAAAATATTCCCTAGCCCTAACTCCCTAGGCCCATTTGCTTACACATAACCTGAATCCTCCAAAATCCTTCAGGAGTAAAACAAGCACATGACATGTATGCACACATGTGTTCTAATCTGTGATACATGTACATGGCCAGGGAACCCTCCCTGCATGCATGGAGCAATAAACAGTGTCCACTGACCCAAGCACTGAACCTTGCAATCACTACAACAAACATGGATGCACATGTACCATGGAAAGGCAAGTATGCCTAATAACCTCAATCCTCCAAAATCCTGCACTTTATCAAAGAGCATGTAGCATGTAACCTCAATCCTTCAAAGTCCTTCACTTTAGCGGAGGATTTGGGATGGTTAGGGTTAATGGGTTGTTGAATTCCAAATATGAATGTACTTTTTTGGATCAGTCTGATGGACCGGTGGAATGGTCCGTGATACTATGGACTGGTGTAACGTTCCGAAAGAATGATCAGATGAAAACAAGCACGTTCAAACTTTTGAGATGCTCCCTAATGCCTCCCACCTTGAGCAAAGAATGTTTAAAACTATTTTTGAGGGAAGATTCTGGGTGAGGGGATGTCATTCACCCTGTTTCACAATTTGCAGTAACTCAATTTTATGATATAGATAGATCTCTAAAAATGCCAAAAAACTCCAATAAAACTAACAGAGTGAAAAAGGGGGAGTGGCTGTATTTTTTACGGAATTAATCTCATAAACAACTTTGAATTGTGTGTTCATTCTACCCATAAAGATGTTCTCAAAAAATTTATCAACAAAATCCGAGTCGGTGACTTACAACCCCTTGGTGAGTTGTTGGCACCGAATAAGCCACTAGTACAATCCTAAGAAATATTTGTCTGAAATGATATCAACTTTGAGAAACCTTCAAAAACACCGCAGCAAGTTTCAATTTGCAACAATCTTTACTTGCTCAAAACAAACGTGTACAATTTCACTAAAGAAAAAGGAACCATTATTTGCTGTTTTCAAAAAAGTAGATGATCGAAATGAATTGCTTTCTTGAAGCCAAAGATGTATAATGCATTTACAAAGTGCAGGAGTGTGATTTGATTGGTCTAACACACTGAGAGTATTTTGGATGCCTCTTGCCGATGTTTCATTCTTTCATTGAACACTTTTGTTTTTACAAGCCGTATTTTTACCCTCATTCTTGGACTCCTTGAAGGACTTCTGTATATTTATACAAGAATGCTTCGACTTCTCTCTTGCCTACAATTAAAAACATAAGTTTACATGAATTGTTAAAATGAGAGTTTCTATTATCAAACAAGTAGTCAATTGCAGTAAACTTTAATATACTGTTTTTGTTTTGGAAGGTGTATTTATGTTTACATCATTTTAAATATTCATGAATTTTTTTTGTGATGTCATAGAAAAGCTGGGCGCATTATCACTGTTAGTTTACAAACAATTCTGATTAAATTCTAAGCATTTTGAGTGTTAACCTACAATTGAGACCTTTTAAATGAAAATACTGCAACTATGACTTTGTGCTGTTGTGACATTGTTTTTCTTGCAAAAAATGGTTACCAATGTTTTAATGAAATTATTAAAACCTAGTGCTTTAAATCTTTATTAAATGCATAATATGTCAACAATTTTGGTGTGAAGAAGAACAAATTTACTGCAGTGGGATTTGAACATGCGACCTCCGGATTACCAAACTGGTACTCTACCAACTGAGCTACCTAGCCCTACATTGGCAGTCTCCAACATAGAGATCGTCAATGTAGGGCAATCTGCAAATCACAGGTTCAAATTCCTGCTTTAGTCTGTTTTCCCTTGTTCAAATAGAAATTGATTTATATTGTACCCAGTCAGTTTCCCTGACAATTTATAAAATGTTTATAAAAAGTTACAAACACATGCATATATATATATATATATATATATATATATATATATATATAATATCACTTCATAGACACTTCAGTGTTATTATATTTATTATATTTCTTACTTGGGAGAGGTCCTTTGGCGCCGTTTTGGCTCCTGTCACTTATATAATCTTTAAATTCCGTTAAGCAGTGACGAGCATCTTTTGATGACCATTTTGTGTACAGACGCCCTTTAAAAATAAAATAAATAAATAAATAAGTAACAAAAGACACAAACAAACACAAAAACAACAGCATTAACATTTCACATTTTCAGTTTTGTCTTTAATTCCACTATCATAAACAGACAGATGAAGGATCAGGATTGATCAGGACCACAGTTAAGTTTTGGGGGCTGTACTGGGAATAAGTGGGTTAAATGGGTTACAATGTACCCCACCTATGGACAAAAGACGGCAACTGCCTGCTATCTTTAAATGATGAAATTAAATATCGTAAGTCTGAAAACATTTTACTGTGAAAACTTTATATACAAACGTCTACAAGAAATTCAAATTCAGATTGCGAACGATTGACGAGCCCGCCAATATTCTAGTCAGAATTTTGGGACAATAAAAAAAATTGTTTTATTGGTCGAAAGCCAACACTGATTGAACCATTGATATTTATGGGGATAATCATAATCGTCAAGTTTAAAATTAACTTTAAACAACATGATAAACGGATTCATGGTTTTAACGAATACAAATAGTTTAGATGCAAAATGTATGATGTTTTGAACTTGGAGAACATTCTCCAAATTCCAAATTGTTGCGTTTTTTAAAGGATTTTGTTTACATAATTTAAAAAAAAGTTTTTTTTATGTGGACCAATTATACGATGTCGCCGAGGCGCGAGTGACATGTTTTAGTACATTTTTCATCTCCATCATATCGTCCTTGCTCAGTTTATCATGTGGCGCAATTACCAATCGGCGGTCTTCGAATATCAAACATTCGATCGAAATCAAACTCCGAATATCCGGTTACCAAATTATTCGAAAACACAAAGCCCTAGATCCTAGCCACTGCATGGAACATGTGGAGGAAATTAGCATGCAAGCAATTTCAGTAGAATAGAGCTTTAACATTGCATTACCTGTTTGAGTGGACTTCAGATTTCTTGATAGTGATGAGTCTTCTTTAGGCTGATGTGTATGTCCTACCGACAGAAAACAATTACAATTTTTACGATAGTGTTTCTTATAGTCACTGCATGGAATATCTGGAGGAAATTAGGATACAAGTAATTTCAGTAGAATAGAGCTTTAACCAGTTCGCGTCGGAGGCCGTGTATACACGCACATTTTTTTTTGGACAGCGGATCGGAGAGCGTCTAAACACGCCACAGGACTTACGGGAATATTTGTATAGATTCCCGGTCGACGTGGCAACCTACGGTGGAGACGCGGTCTCCCCGGTCACGCTCTGGTGAGCACCATTGGTCGTGTTTGTGCGGTAAAAATAAACCCGCCACGGGGGTTCGGAAAAACTTTTTTATTCCTGATGCGAACTGGTTAACATTGCATTACCTGTTTGATTGGACTTCAGATTTCTTGATAGTGATGAGTCGTCTTTAGGCTGATGTGTATGTCCTACAGACAGAAAACAATTTTAAAAATTTATGATAGTGTTTCTTAAGCCGTGTTCGCACTGGACTTTTTTTTGGTAAAACTTACCGAGACGATGGGTACTTTTCCCATTTTAAGTCCAGTGCGGACAGCCTAGGACATTTTCCTCTCAGTTACTTTTCCCGAGTCCAGCGGTTACTTTTACTGGCCAACTGCTGCCCAGGAAAACTTCCCAGGTAACTTTTCCCGAGACGATAAGTCCAGTGCGGACAGTGCGAGTCGGTAAACGCGGCTCAGAAAAGCGTACATCCGGCCCGAGCACAAGGTCGTGCCACACAGGGACACCACGCATGCGCTTTGCATTGTTTCACCGCGCGGTGGGGGCGGGCCGGGCGCATTTAATGCATGTGTGCATGTAGCAAGTTTTCTGTGCGTTGTTGGGTCAATCGGGTCAACGTACAAAGGTCATGCAAAGCGCCCTCATGAGTCATACTGACAGCTCGGTTACTTCTACCACGGTCTCGGTAAAATTTTCCCGTGTCGAAAGTCCAAGTGCGGACAGAGGTAACATTTGACCATTTTTCATTCTACCATCGTCTCGGTAAAACCTTCCCCCAAATAAAGTCCAGTGCGAACACGCCTTTATAGTCACTGCATGGAATATCTGGAGGAAATTAGGATACAAGTAATTTCAGTAGAATAGAGCTTTAACATTGCATTACCTGTTCGAGTGAGTCTTCTTTAGGCTGATGTGTATGTCCTACAGACAGAAAACAATTAAACATTTTTTATGATAGTGTTTCTTATAGTCACTGCATGGAATATCTGGAGGAAATTAGGATACAAGTAATTTCAGTAGAATAGAGCTTTAACATTGCATTACCTGTTCGAGTGAGTCTTCTTTAGGCTGATGTGTATGTCCTACAGACAGAAAACAATTAAACATTTTTATGATAGTGTTTCTTATAGTCACTGCATGGAATATCTGGAGGAAATTAGGATACAAGTAATTTCAGTAGAATAGAGCTTTAACATTGCATTACCTGTTCGAGTGAGTCTTCTTTAGGCTGATGTGTATGTCCTACAGACAGAAAACAATTAAACATTTTTATGATAGTGTTTCTTATAGTCACTGCATGGAATATCTGGAGGAAATTAGGATACAAGTAATTTCAGTACAACATAGCTTTAACATTGCATTACCTGTTCAAGCGAAGGCCAGGACCCTCAAGGCCAATGACAAGGCTTTGACTCTCGAGGCCAAGGCTGGTACCCTCAAGGCCAAGGCCAAGATTATTATGATAAAACAAGTCACATCTTTACAAATCGCTGGTATACATGTAACAACAAAGAAACTAATATTTATTTCCCATCCACAGTCGACACACTTTGGTATAGTAGTAACAATGGGAAAAAGGGAAATAAACATCTATTCGGCTAACGTCAAACCGAGTCAGCGATTATGTAATGTTTATGAAAATTTCACTCAAATTTGATTAGTAATTGAGCCACCTTTCGTATTAACCCAGGATAGGTTATTATAGACAAAGACATATTACATTACCTTTGCAAATGTGTAATGCCTAGATAATTATAAAAAGCTTATGATTGTATGATTAAGACAAGTTAATGCAATGTCTTTGCACGTGTTAAATTAAATTAGATTGGTCACATGTGGCACAACAAGACTTTGGCTAACTTAGTAATGGTAATTACAATTACTAACTTAGCCAAAGTCCTATTGTGTAAATGAGACCCGAAATGAGAGCAGAAATCTTAGTTTTGTTTTATCTGAACATCACCATAGAGGTATAAAACACACAGTCACACAGTAAACAGAATGACATAAATGACTGTTGCGCATGTGCTCAGCTGACCATGTGGATATTGACCCCTATTTGACCTTAAATCTATGACATCACACATTAGTCAATGAGGGCAACTGAGAGCACAGAGCTGGGCACTTGGCCAGATTTTGTACTTCACCTCCCTGGAAGTATACAAAATATAAACAACTTTTTTTAGTTCTTTTTTGTTTTGTAGGGGGCTGAAGTCTTGCCACAGAAACGAGGATGGTAATCCTGATATTTTGGGAGTTTTTTTCCAAATAAATTCAACATAATTATGCTCAAAAAACACAAAAATGTATCGGCCTTGAATGAAATTTCCAAGGCACTTTTCCTCAAGGCCAAGGCAATAAGCATCAAGGCACTACAACACTGCATTACCTATTCGAGTGGACTTCAGATTTCAAGATGAGTCTTTTTTAGGCTGATGGGTATGTCCAACAGACAGAAAACAATTTGAGGGAATGGTATTGACTTGATTTAAACAGACAAGTATAGTTATCCAAATCCTCTAGTTTTCAAGAGATGAATACAATTTGAAGTTACATGTACATATTTTGTGTGTTTCTATACAAATGCTTATCACCGTCTAATTTACAGAAATAGAAAAATATTTATAATTTCCGACTTTTCCCTATTGCATCATTAGAGTATTAATACATTAAAATTCAACATTAAAATTTACATTTAATTTGCTTTTAAACACGAGTACTATCATTAAAATCATCATAATAACTTGATAGACTTTTTTTTTAAATGATCAAACAAAATAAATGCAAATTAAAAATACTGGACCAACCTATCCAGTTTTTAAACTGACCCGATCCGGTTAAATCCGTGAGAAAACCTGCAGCTGAATCCGCGGTTGAATCCGCGGCTAGCTTGATCTTGGTGGCAAATGAAATGGTGAATAGCCGAATGAAGTGATGACTAGCCGAATGAAATGATGAAAAGCCGAACGAAATGAAGACTAGCCGAATGAAATGATGATTGGGCAAATGAAATGGTGAATAGCCGAATGAAATGAAGACTAGCCGAATGAAATGATGAGTTGGGCAAATGAAATGGTGAATGGCCGAATGAAATGACGACTAGCCGAATGAAATGACGAAAAGGCGAACGAAATGAAGACTAGCCGAATGAAATGATGATTGGGCAAATGAAATGATGAGTAGCCGAATGAAATGGTGATATAGCAGAATGAAATGGTGAATCGGCCGAATGAAATGGTGAATCAGCCGAATGAAGCGATATGGGCACCGAAGGCAGCTGTAGCGTTCCATACCACAGAGTATCAGTTTGCACGCACGTCGTCTATTCATAAACTAGTTGACAGTCCCTCCTTTGCCCTTCAGAGATCGAATGTATTACAGTGATGCGATTATGCGGACCGCACGACCGGGAACAACAGACCACACAAGAATAGACTGTGTTAAGTCTCCCACATGAGACTTGCACGGCCTATGGCGCGCGAAATAAAAAAATAACAAATTAAAAAAGATTTAAAAAAAATCTTTGTAAACGGCATTGTCAAAAATCGTACAAATGAAGAATAAAATCGTAAAAGCGTAAAATGGGTGAAAAATCGTAAGAAGCATGCCAAAACTGTACATGTTGGGAGGTCTGTACAACGCAAACTGAAAAGAAAAGGCCAAAAACATGCTGGTCAAAAGATATAAAATGATTAGTGTAGATACAAAATAATTAGTAACAAACGTAAATCCACCAATAACCAACTTTGACTACGCAAATACGTACAAAATACTTTAAGTGTCGAAATTACATTTTAGAACGACGCACTGAGAAAATGATCAAAGCTCCTCAAGAGGTAACTCGTTTTCAGGCAGTTTAATTACATATGTGTAGTCTTTTGAATTTCAAGAAAAATCCTTAAAACACCTTTAATTCTTACAAAAATAAAGGAAGATAAATGGACCAATGAAACAGTAATTCAATGTTGGTGTTGAAAAATAACAGGATGTAAAATTAGCATTTTAATATGTATAAGTATAAAAATGCCATTGAAAAATGCCGAACGTTTTGTTCCCTGTGACATGTGCATATGTCATCAGTGCCAATACATTTACATATAGATCTATTAATCTATGTGGTTCCTGACTGGTTGAAGTGCTCCATTTATGTGGCATTCACCA
Organism: Zoroaster sp. YZ-2022; assembly: GCA_029582265.1. NCBI lineage: Eukaryota > Metazoa > Echinodermata > Asteroidea > Forcipulatida > Zoroasteridae > Zoroaster > Zoroaster sp. YZ-2022. The sequence goes on along the minus strand of CM055825.1, from coordinate 20,904,430 downwards.
GTCATAGAGTGAATTTCTGGCAGGAAGTAGGCCTAGACTTTTCCCAAGCAACTGTGAGCGGGCACGCCATAGTGAAAATTTTGCAAATACTTGGTGAGAAAACGAGACAATTAGAATTATGTTAGGGAGTGCAAACAAATTTGAAAATCGATTTAAATTGGGAAAATATCATGCCTGTTTTCAAAGAATGAAACTGGGAACAATCTCAATGAAAATGTGTATTACAAATACTGAGGGCTGTACAACATTTCTTAAACCACAAATCATGTGTACAAAAAGTATATTAATCAGAATAAACAATATGGAAAAACAAAAGAACACAGACTACTTCATCAGAGTATCAGGGAACTACATCAGAGTATCAGGGAACTACATCAGAGTATCAGGAAACTACGTCTGCATGCTCTTATCCCAACATTAATCGCAAATCGCAATAAAGACAAAACCAACACAAAAGCAAAACAATAAACGCTAAAAACACCCCACCCCCCAAAAAACCCCCAAAAACACCAATGAATAATCCAATATCGGATATCGACTCTTTAACCAATTATCTGGATTAGAGGCAATTAATACCATCAGGGCCCAAGGTAAAGGCATGATGGTCCCGAGGCAGTCAACAAGATCAGTACCCCCACCCGCCCCCTTGTTGCCGCAAGCAGTAGACTGTAAGTGCGCAGAAAGCAATATACATATCATTTTAAAGGGACAGTATCGTCACGTTCAGAGCAGATCTTCAACATGGCATGGAATCGGTGTCGTAGTTTAAGATGAACACAGTGACTGAAAATTACTGACTCATTTATGGAGCAGCAACGGTAATTATTACCTTATCATGCGGGGTATTTTTCAGTCTCTGAGTTAATCTAAAACTAGCACTCCGATTCCATGCCCTGTTGATCGTGACATTATTTTACCTTTAAAGGTATTGTAAAGGATCGATAACTCAATAATAACAAAATGGTCTAATTTTTTATTTATTTTTTACAGCCCTCACACAAAAGTATTTCTAGAGAAGATTGAGATAGCATAATCAGTTTTACACCAGTTATGTTTTACATTAAAATTGTTCATGTAAACCATAGAGAAAGGACTAAATTAGTGTATAGCTGCTGTTGGTATCAATCTTAACTAGAAATTTGTGCTGTAATTTTTAAGAAAAGTTAAATAATGTCCTATTCGAATTAGGAAAGAATATTCTTACCTAAATTGCACATTAGAATGTATACAAACAAATCTGAATGCATTTACTTTATTTCCTCGTGATCGACACAATGTAGAGAGTAAGCATACTCATAGAAGCAGTTTTGACAACATTGCCAATGTTGTACCTTCCCTTCAATGTATATCTTGATTCAAAGAGAGTAAGCATACTCATAGAAGCAGTTTTGACAACATTACCAATGTTGTACTTTCCCTTCAATGTATATCTTGATTCAAAGAGAGTAAGCATACTCATAGAAGCAGTTTTGCCAACATTACCAATGTTGTACCTTCCCTTCAATGTATATCTTGATTCAAGAGAGTAAGCATACTCATAGAAGCAGTTTTGACAACATTACCAATGTTGTACCTTCCCTTCAATGTATATCTTGATTCAAAGAGAATAAGCATACTCATAGAAGCAGTTTTGCCAACATTACCAATGTTGTACTTTCCCTTCAATGTATATCTTGATTCAAAGAGAGTAAGCATACTCATAGAAGCAGTTTTGCCAACATTACCAATGTTGTACCTTCCCTTCAATGTATATCTTGATTCAAAGAGAGTAAGCATACTCATAGAAGCAGTTTTGCCAATATTACCAATGTTGTACCTTCCCTTCAATGTATATCTTGATTCAAAGAGAGTAAGCATACTCATACAAGCAGTCTTGCCAACATTACAATGTTGTACCTTCCCTGTAATGTATATCTTGATTCAACGGGAGTAAGCATACCCACAGCATCACTTTATCCAATATTTCCAATGTTGTATACCTTCCCTTTGCGATCAGGAATAGTTTGTATATTATAGAGACAACTGTCTCATTATACCGCGTACATGGCAGGTGCAGATCAAAGGTATATGAAGAGGAGGAATGTCAATTAAGAGGGCAATACTGAAAAAAGAATGGAAAAACATAAAATCTTTTGAAAAATTTACATACATGATTAAAAAAGGGATAGGGCCTACTTACCGCCATTTACCCCAAAGAGTCTCCACCGGTAATAAAGTGACGTCACGTTCCCATGGCACCACGGCAGCAAAATTTTGATTTGTTAGGCCTATATATATATATATATATATATATATATATATATATATATATATATATATATATATATATATATATATATATATATATATATATATATATATATATATATATATATATATATATATATATATATATATATATATAAATGTGGGGATGCTGCGTAGCACTGTAGAACTTAGAAAATGTGAAAAGTAAAGGTGAAACAGTGTTCACCGGATAGTTATACCCGAGCTTTCGGTGCGATGCACCTTCGTCAGGGGAATTATGGCTTAATTCCCCTGACGAAGGTGCATCGCACCGAAAGCTCGGGTATAACTATCCGGTGAGCACTGTTTCACCTTTACTTTTCACATTTTATATATATATATAAATATATATATATATATATATATATATATATATTATATATATAAATATATATATTTATTTATTTATTACGAAACAGTTTTTCATGTGCAAATATTTATAGCCATATAAGGCCTGCTTGTAAAGCACGTCATTGGAGACAAATTGTTTATTTATTAAGTTGTTCATATAGTGCCTGACCTCGAAAATATATTAAATCATATTCCACAAAGAATAGCGTTTTGCTAATATAATAAACACTTCACACATTACAAAGAACTTTGAATTACTCTCTCTATACATAGTTATTCTGAATTTCTTTTTATTGTCTGGTCAAAATAAAATGCAGAAAACTTAGGTACGTTGTGAAGAAATATCTTGAGCCCATGGATTTGTTATTTCTGCTGATTTCAAACTGCAATGGGAGTTGAAGAAGATAGAGAAACTAGGCACTCAACGTAAAAGAGCAAACAGGTAAAACTCGAACGTCTAAAATGGCGTATTGTGCTTTAAGTTATGATATAGGTTTACGTCACGTACATGTACATACTGAGTTTTTAGGGCATCAGTGTCTGGCATAGTGAATAAAGATAATGAAATGTGGATATAAAACTAACCAGTGAAAATGTAGATTTAAAATAATGCATTTCTGCGAATTTGTAAAATAATATATATATTAAAAATAAAAGTATAAATACAGGGTTCGACCTTAGCGGTCGCCCGCTCGCCAAATGCGAGTGAAAACGGCGGCGGGCGAGTCAAAACCCTTCCTTCAGTAGCCCGCTGGGCGAGTCAAAATATTGTCACCGATTGGCCTATATCAGCCGTGAAATTACACGACGGCATCGACGGCAATCGACGGCAATTGCCGTCAATGCCCTCACCCTCTGCCATGATGCCCTTTAAAAATGCCATTTTTCACGGCAACGAGTTGCTGTGCTTTTTCCCTGCATTGCCGTTGTGCCCACTTGTTTACACATATTATTTACTACGTACATCCATCCATACTATAATGATCGTTAAGTCGCCATCTTTGTTAGTGCAAACACGGGGCGCCGCCATCTTTGTTTCAGGGCGCCGCCATCTTTGTTTCAGGGCGCCGCCATCTTTGTTTCAGGGCGCCGCCATGTTTCTTTCAGGCGCCGCCATGTTTCGCGTCAACTGGCGCCCGCACCCCGCTGAATTGATGCGTCCTGGGGTCAATTTCGGGGTACCCGTGGGTTGGGGTCTGCGTTGTTGGTGTTCCGACGTCACCCGCGATTGCGTGGATTGGTGTGCAACGGCAGCCGGACACCCGCAATGATCGTTAAGCTTTGGTCGGGTGACTTCGCGGCTATCCTCGGTGATCGAGGGGTCGGCGGGGTGCCAGATGAGGCGAACACCTCCTGACTGCTGTGGTTCGAGATGTCTGGTTGGCTGTTTCAGACGGACCCCTGATTGGTCTTATTTTTCATCAATGAACTCCGTACCCACACGTGACCTTTGTGCTCAAAAGACAATTTTCATCAACATTTACAACACACGTTTGAATGTTTGTTGTTTTTGTTGTTTGATAATAAAACAATAAAATACCAAACATCCGTAAACATTTTTAATCAACATGAGCAACATTGGTTAGTTACCCGCGGCTTTCGGTGAGCGTTGGTCGAGGAGGCCGGGTGCCACATACCACGAACAGTACCGAACTGCCGCGTTGCGAAATGTCTGATTCTCTGTTTCAGACGGACCTCCTGATTGGTCGGTAATGACGTCGGTGTGTCGACTCGACTCTTTGTTGATGCACATTTTATTTCGCGTAGCTCTTTTAGTCCTAGGTCTTAGGGACGTGACCAAGAGCTACGATTATCACAGCTATCTCCAAACATCAATAAACAATTTTAATCAACATGCTCAACATTTACAAAACCTTTTTGTTGTTTGATATTTGATAATAAATACCAAACATCAATTAACCTCAGTACCCATGTAATACTTTTGAAAGCCTGTAGTATCCAGACGCCATGTCCTCGATTGTGTACAAAGTCTATGGAGAGTTCAGTGCACTTTCAACAATTTCTTAACACAATGTGAATTATTTCTCAGTCCCAGATTCATGTCTTTTGGAGAGTTCACTGCATTTTCAAAGTAAAGTTTAACACAATTTAAATTAGTTCTCAGTCCCAGATTCATATAATATATATTATAAGATATATTATAATATAGGCCCTATGTTATAATATATATTTTTATAGCAGTTCTGGTATTCCTCCGCTTGCTGATTTGTGAAAACAATTTTCAACCGATGAAATAGGGACTCTGACCTTTGATTTACATACATAGAAGTAGAACTTGAACTGTTAGAAAAGCCCAAAATGATTTCATTAATTGCCAGTGTAGATACCATCAGTCTTTCAACTTTGAGGTAATATAAAACGATTTCAGATCTGACAATCACAACAGCTATGCACTTAGGTTTCAGGACATTTCTCACACAAAACAATTTTGGGAATCTTTTTCCCAATTTTGAATATTTTAAAAGGTTTTAAAACCTACAGCGCCATGGCAACAATTTAAACTCAAACTGCGTCCTATTTTATATTAAGGGGTGGGAGCCTCAGGGAAACAGTGCAGATTTCATCTGCAAATTTAATGTTATTCATATTTATTTCCTTTTTTCATGACTTGAAGGGCCATGCAATCAATTTCAAAGAGACATTTTGTGCACATATCTGTGTCTGAACTGTACGAAAATACTAGGATACCCGTTTTGTGTGTACATTTCTTTTCAGTACATTTATTTATTCAATATTCACTGTCCTACCATGTTAAAAACCCGAGGGCGCTGTTGTGTTATGTCACTTTGACTTTTTACATGCCCCCCCCCGCTCAAAAATTAACCAATCACCAAGCTCATTCTAGAAAATGATGACCCTTGAGTGCCCCCTGCAAATTAGACCCCGTTACCCCATATTACATTACATAAACCAGCAAAGAAGTCGGCACAAAACCCGCAACATTTAATACTCAATATCACTAATTTCCAGCGGGTGCCGCGCGAAGCGCGGCATCCCGCTAGTGTACATTCTCATGGAAAAAATACATCGCCGCCACGCTCGATTGCGGACCGGTGGCTGCGCTGCTAAGACCAAGTTCACGCAATGACCATTTGGGAACAAAATAGTCAAAATTACCTGGTACTCATGACCAAAATGATATAGCGGTTACCAGGCAATATCGGCTGCTTGGTCGTTGTACGAACTTGGCTCTTGCTAATACTTTGGTTGGTGTCAACAGTACCCACAACATAAACACTACGCCAGACATTCACGGGTACCAGCTAAAAATAGCATGGCGCGGCGTGGGGGCGCATGCAACGTAAATAATACATGCCGAGATTGTACCTAGACATGCATGCAGCGTGTGCGTACCGTGTGCATCGGATACAGCATCGACATACGCATCGATCGCGATCGTCGTGTCGCTGTACCGGCCGTATGTACTTGGCCATGCCAGGGCTTTTGGCAAATTTGGTGGTCGTCAACATGCTGTCAACATGCTGTCAAAGGGCCGACTAGCATTGTAGCAAATAAAAAAAGAGTGAACTGAATACTGCCACATCCAAATGCATAAAACTTGATGGGTTTTTTCGGGTTAACATTGTGTTTTTTATTTATATTTAATTGGTGACATAAACTGTAAGTGTTGCAATACTGTTTTCATGTAGGCCTACATGTAAAAACCCAAACGGAGACAGATAAAGGAAACAAGTTTAGTCTTATTGGAATGTGCTGAATTGGAATGTGTTAATTTTTCTTTCTTTTTTAAAAGATTGCCTTGGTGCCCTTTACGTTTTTTTTATCATTGCCGTGATGCCCTTTGAAAATCTTAAAAATTGCCTTGGTGCCCTGTTTTTTTAAATGTTTTCATTATTGCTGTGTTCAGTTGGTTAGAAATAAAATATGAAATGAGCCTTCTTCATTTCAGAATTAAAGCAAAAGCATTACTGTACACTAATGTGCCTGATCTTTTCCTCTGTTATTAGAATAGAATCCGTTATTAATTAAAGAAACATTAGTATAGACCTTATGCATTGACGTCATCACGCCGCCATCTTAGAGGTAAAACGATGATGAAACAATGGAAAACGCACATCTATACACGCGCGGCGCACAGATTGGGCCAATGAGCAACCTTCTTTTGACCTCTAGCCGAGGGCGCCCTACTCAAATGACGTCATGTGCATAAGGTCTATTGCCTCAGAAACAAATATGCACATAATAATAAGGTAACTGACAACTGTTGTTTATAATGCACGTTCTGATGCAAAATGCCTAAATTACTTTAAAAAAACAGTGATTTGATTAAAAGTATTTAAAAAACATACGGGCGAGTGAAAAGGCTTGCGGGCTAGTGAAAAGTTTGGTTTACTAGCCCGGCCGGCGAGTGAAAAAAAAAGGTTAAGGTCGAACCCTGAAATATAAATATATGTATATTGTTTTTACAAAAAACTGCATAATATCTAAAGTGCAATAGAGCCTAATGTTCTTCTCAATAAATCTTTATCAAGGGACAACCATCTTGTATTTCTTCCATACAATTATATGTAACCAAACCGAGGCTGGAATGGAAAATAGTCTGGTCCCTTTTCGTGTATGGCAAATCAGCGTTTTAATAGTACTTGCGTACATGATAAAGACGACCGCCATCTTGTTTTCTTACCATAAAGTGTCTGAAAAAGTGTAATAGGCCAGTGTCTAGCCATGTTGACCCATTTAATGATGATCTTTAATACCATGCCCTCAGAGAGACAAAAAAGGTTGCCTGTGATGTGAAGACACTGATTTGCTTCGATGGAGGGTTAATTTGCTCGGTTCAATATCTTGACCCTCTTTTGATTTTCGATCAGATTTCCCCCTCCCGCCTTGAAAAAAAAATGCTCCTCGGGAAAATACATCAAGGATGGTAACTACGTTCGAGATATTGATTCGGTTCAACCATCAATAAGACATGAGGTAACCACCGGGCCAGCGGTCCCAAATGCCTCACTGGAAAGAAGACTCGGCTACGGTAAAGCGCCGTCGTCTATAAAGGCATACTTACGTCTATAATGTTGCATTATTAACCACCAGTGTTAAAGGACATAATACTCCAGTCTCCCATATGCTGAGTAGATTTAATTATATTTTTGTTGAAAATCAAGATAATCTACACATTGAAAATTCCACAATATGTAGAATTATTATTGATGTTCTCAAAATCCGACAGAAGGGGGCGGGCTTAAGTAAACACTCGTGAAGGATTTTATTTATTTATTTATTTATTCGACTGAAGGATTAATCCTCACCAATCAATTTCCTACATTCGACAAGGGGATAATGTGACGGTTTATTATTGCCAAACGGGTTCATTCAAAATGATCAGAGCCGACCATGAGGAATTACAAATGCTGAATTATTCAAAGATTCTTGGGGTAACCTTTTGCCGGTGTCGTAAAGGGTGTCGATAAGGTCGCCGGGGTCGGGTACCGAGGGACAAACGTGCACAAGTGGCGGGGACGGCAACCAAAATAATGTTGAAGGGGTCCATGAGGCACCCCTCCAAAAAAAGAGGTGAAATGTTGTCCAGGTTTTTAACGATTTTGCTCAAACTGTGTATCATTATTGCCAAATGCAACACAAAATTCACAATTTGATACACACATTTTCAAAATTTGCTGAACAAAAGATTTGCTATTCAAACATCAGTATAACATTCCCGCCAAAGTATTCCCGCCAAAAAATGATGCTATGTCACCATTCTTGCATAAAATCGTTCCCAGATAATGTCGACCATCCCATAATCAAATATTATAATAAACAAACTGACTTTTGGGTGGATTAATCCATCTGTATATAATGTTCTATATTAAAGGGACAGTATCATCACGATCAACAGGGCATGGAATCGGAGTGCTATACTTTGAGATTAACTCAGTGACTGGAAAAATCCCCCACATGATAAGGTCATAATTCCCGTTGCTGCTGCATAAATGAGCCAGTAAATTTCAGTCACTGTGTTCATCTTAAACTAGGACACCAATTCCCTGCCCTGTTGAAATTTAATCTGCTCTGATCGTGACGATACTGTCCTTTTAAAGCCCAATAGCTCACTATAGTGTTATCCGAGGCATTTGGGCTTGGGAGGGAGTTGGAGGGAAGAAACACCCACCCATGACATGGTCAGATATGCTTGCCTGAATATGAACGGTCAGACGTCTGTGCAAATATCCCGTTATCGTTTTGTCGAAATTCTCACTGACTTGAAATAATTATAAACGTCTCCAAAGTGGTTTCTGTCTTACGCCAGGAGAGGGCGGTTTTCGTCATTAGCAGTTTGGTAATGTGAATAGGTTTTTTATAAATTCCCGCAATAAAGCCGCTATTTAGACTGGGCCTGTGGGTGTATGTACTCCACTAATAATGTTCGTGTACCCTTCGATGTACGTCTGGTGACCAGACTTGTGCGTATTTAAGTTTGGAATTTCCACAAAGTATTTCGATTTTGCCATGGAAACACACTTGGGATATGGAGAATAATTACAATCATCATATTTCTATAAAAAGAAATTCCCTGCTGGTCAATAAAATGTGAGTCGGCAATGGATTAATTTGTTTAATGGTCGGGCCAACCATGCCAACGCAGCCGGGAAGTCGGCAATAATATGTATTATGTCCGTTTATGTCGGCCCTACGTGGAGCCATCATGTCAGCGGGAAACTATTTTTTCTGCAGCATACTTCGTTAATTGCTTAGAAATTGGCATAAAAATTTAATTTAAAAATGGTTCTTCAATAATTAATTCACCTAGTCAGTCGAGTGGAATAGTAGTCTAGTGGTTCAAATGTTCGCCTTACAAGTACCAAGTACCAAGTTCGGATTGGGTTTTTCAACATTAAAAAAAATGTTACACATTGTTTTGTACATTTTCAACTACAAAGTTAATTCAGAAGAAAAGCCTTTCTATATAATAGTAATTCACGGTTGAGGCGAATTTTTTAAAGGAAAATAAAATTAAACTAGAAATTCAGAGTTTGTGAACAAACTCAAAGTGTTCGGAAGTGACGGTAATTGATGTCCTCATCAATTGGGATCATTGTTAAAATGTGACTTAAGATTCGTCAAATGAGTACTTGCACGCAATAAGTAACACTTAAAACATATCGCTAGAAGGCGCTGTAACGTGTGATGAGTTCCAGCAGAGATAGTTAATTGCAACTTGTCATGACTTGTATCATTGAAATTGTGTTAATTGATACCACCTTCCTCTATTTGTAAGGTGCCTGGTACTTTGTAGGATTCGCCTTGTCTTCATACTAAAATTGTAGACAGTTTATCCAAGTTTGTATGGTCATGTTTGAATGGAATGATTGTCAGTGATTTTTTGTTAACTTTAGGGAATGACATCCTCTGTGTAGTCGTAGTCATATGGGCAAAGATAAACTAGTTGCATTGCTGCTGTACAGTTTTCAACTCGTTCAGGCAGAAATGATGCATGTTTCATATAATTTAGGAATATCTTATGTTCATGTTGCCAATATTGAACCATCTGTGTTAGTTCTGCAGTATTTATAAGCAAATTTTCTACAACTAATTCACGCAAGTTGAAATGCTTACAACATTTGAACAGCAATTAAACATAGTTCTACATTGTGATGTCGGAATTCACTTATATCTTTCATTTGGGCAAGCTGTAATCTTGGTTCCAAGACCTTGGTGTTTTCACGTCCATAAAACCATCATACACTTATGTCATGAATCAAACATAGAGGGCGCTGTTTCAAGTTTAAGTTTGATTCGTCTAGGCAGGATCCAAAACTTGAACTTGAAACAAGAAGGTCTTGGAACCAAGACTAGGCAAGCTGCTGCACAATAGCTGTAATAAATACCATTACCAATATTCGTCCCTTCATCGTCCACATTCAGAATAATGTGAAATTATTTTAATAATTGACCTTCCAAATGTATGTTTTCAGATGATGTTGTGATTCACAACAACTTTTACAAAGAAACTACTTAGTTTTGTAAATAAGGCATGTAATACCTCTCTGCATTTTATACGGCTGCTCTCCTATCTTAGTGAACACTAACAATTTACTTCAAACAAATGTTTGAAATTACACATTAATTGTGAACAAATTTTATATTGTGCTCACCTGTATAATTTATATGTAAATTCTGTAATTTTATGCATTCATTAATTCTGTAATTTTATGCATTCATTATATTCCTTTAAAAAAACACAAGGTCTACAAATTCTAGTTTCATTTGTTATTTAATAAATAAATAAATAAAACGAAACATCATATAAATGTACAGTAATGGATTTATTTATTTGTTTATTTCTTTTCATTTGTCTCGTCTGTTTTCAAAAGTAAGTTGCCTTACTCATTTCAAAGAAATAGCTTTTCGGTATTGGCTTTTCAACAGCCCTTTCCATTCGTACAAAAATGACACTGCAGTATTAAGTTAATACGATCTATGGTTTTAGAAATATTGTAGCGCATCCGTTATTGGCTTAAACGCCCAACCACACATCTATAAAATATATTTTATCCTGCAAGACTGTGAAACCGCAAACGTCCCCATGAAGACCGCCAGCTGTTTTCCAGTAGATAACGATCTCAGTCTCTGCGGTTTGTAAACAATGGGCCCCAGAACCACCAGTGTCTGGTGTGTGTTAAGTCAATGGGATTTTGGCCCAGAAAAGGAATTTTGAAGAAAAAAAAAAATCAAAACTTTGACCTTCCGGTACGACCGGAAGCAAATATCAGACGATTTTGACGTTAACTTTTCAAATGTTGCCTAAGCCTTGATCTATCAGATTCCAGATTATGAACATCATAGCTTTAGTATATTTTGATATACAGTCGATAGCAAATGGTCATTTTTAAAACTTAAATGGCTTGTAATTTGATACCTGATGACGTGATCATGACGTAACTAGATTCATCTACATGATAAGGTCTTTATATGTGTGAAGTTTCAAGGTTGTGTGAAATTGTTAACTTGCACTTTCGATGTAGAGAAGAGTTAAGGAGAAGAAGAAGGAGAAGTAAAAAAAAACAAAAAAAAACGGAACAATAACAATAGTTGTTCGGCTGAAAAGCCGAACACCTAAAAATCATTTTCGTAATACCATGGAGGAAGGAACTGTTTTCCTTCCTCCATGGTAATACGAATGACGAAGTGTACTGCAGGAAAAAAATCGCCAGCGGGAAGTTGGGCCAATGTGCATATGCGGGAAGTCGGCAATGTCGGTTTATGTGTCGGCCCTACGTCGAGAGCCTTTATGTTTTTATGTCGTTTTTCACAGATTTACATGAAACTTTCTCGTGTAAAGTGTTAACATTTTAGTATAATAATTTTTGTCCTGAGACGGCCTGATGAAGTCGCAATCTACATCAACTTCATGACTTCCAGCTAGGGAGCTACAGATTGACCACCACGGAAGTTAAATACCGCCCTCTCTTGGTGAATATTTTAGTATTAAGATGGCAGCCCACAGTGATAACGACGACTTGCTTTCCTTCGAACCTTCTTTGCGAAATATAATCGATCAGACTACTCTGAAATGGGTTTTTGTTGGCGGAAAGGGAGGAGTAGGAAAAACTACTTGCAGGTACAGTGCCCTAGATGACATTAAGATTCTTTCTGGCATTGTTTTCTTTTTTTATTGAGTCCGTGGGGCCAGTCATTGGCGATGGCATTGCCATCGCTAAATAGCACTGAAGCAACTGCCGCAAAGCATACAGGGATACAAAAAGGGGCATCTGTTTGGCGCAGCTTTTGTGACGTCAATAATATTTTGTTTGTCCGCGCGGCACGCAGTGGCGCTGTTGCGCCCACAGACATCCCACAATTCCTTGCAGCTGCTATGCGATAAGGCTTATTGCATAGGATTAGGAATCATTAGCCACATTGCTTCTTTAGTTTATACTTAGCCCTATCTACAGTACACTTCCGATAGGGTCCTGACAAAGAGTTCTTCCTGTTCGTATACCTGTAAAGTTTGCTCTGCATTTTCTCCCTTTTTTACCTGTCTTCGTTGGCTGAACCATGGACTATGGAGGAAGGAAAACAGAAGGAGTTACAACGACGTATATATCAAAGGTTTATGTCTTCTGCCGAAGTCGTAAAACAAGCGGGTGGTAAACAATCACCCAGAAATCGCTAATCCTATTAGCACATTTTGGCTCGTGCGCGGAGTGCTTTGCAAAGGATTCTGGGTACTGAAATGCCGGTCAATTACATCATACAGTGCGTACAAATCGTTACAAAATGGCAGCGTACGGAGCAGATGACTTTGTTTTGGGTTTTGAATTAAGCGATTTGAGCGACGTTTCTGAGGAGGAATTTGATACAAATGATTGAGAAGGGTTTAATTCAGAATTTGAAGATGAAGGAGGTGAAAATATAAAAAGTTATTGTGTATGTGGGTGACCTGAAACAACAGCGATGATCGCCTGTGATAGCGATGCCAAACCGAGCCGGATTTTCACGCTGCCTAATCCGTACTGCTCAAAATAATGCGTCACAAAATCATGTTTTTTTCAATCCACAACTTGTGAACATTATTCCACAAAAATACAGTGTAATATTCATTTTCAACACCTTACCTTATCCATAACGACGTTATTTATGTTATCCCTCTGCCATAAAGTGACATTTTGATCCAAAATGTTTTATGTGTGTTGAACTAGGCAGATTCACGCAAACCGCCGATGGTGGCGCTATTTTTCATATCCTTTTTTTCTGTCGAAGTTGTGACCCGCCGAACTTTCATGGTAAAATTCTAATATAAAGGGTAGTCTACGGATGTAGTCACTTCTAGTGTCGATAAATGGATACTACACATCGTGATTATCTTAATTGATCAGTCCATGCCAACTGTAACGTTGGCACAAAAACAGTGCAACTTGCGCAAAATACACTTTGTTAGTACTACAAGGATACATTGCAGGCAAATTCGGTCACAACTTTTCAAATGAAACTGGATCTTAAAAATTACCAAATATTTAAATCAACAAAAATTTGTAACTTTGCATAGGGTTAACCTATCATGACCATTGACCCCTCATTTTCTTCCAAATTTTTTGTTCTATCCAGTGATATGACATTTAAAAGCATTGAAGCAACTTCAAATTTTCATGAAACTGCCTAGTTGAACAAATCTCAAATCTGACACAAAATTCCCGACTTTTTGTTTTGAGGAGCGCTAGCAATAATGAATAATAAGTATATCTTTTGATTAGGATAATACAAAAATCTATATAATAATTAGTTTGGGAGATTCTTGATTGATTATTATTGTTTTTTTAATCAAAAATTATTCCTCATGCAACAAGTTTTAAAGTAAAAATACATACATTAAAACAATTAATTGTATACATAGGGTCCTATTTCACTTCTGAATGCATTAAATAAATAATTTGTTTTCATATACATGTAAAATATTAAATATATTATTTTTATTACTTTATTTCTTTGTTCGTTATTTATTAGTTTACATTCTAATTCAACTGAGTTTCACTTAAATTCCCTAACCTTGACTGCTGTCAATACAAAAATAAGTTTAAATTTGTATTTCTTAATATAAATATTTATATTTCATTGCATAAAAGTTTCTATAAATAAACAGCCATGTGCCAGATCATATGTGATATGAGATATGTAGCCTACATATCTCATCCCTTTTCCCCAGATAAAAAACAGTATTGAAAAATATCCAGTCTGCCTGTAATAAAGATACTGCCTCATGGATCCTTGAGTTACCATCAGTCTGATAAAGCACTTCATAATTCAGTTGAAGTTTCCTTCAGACGCTGTTAAGTGTCTGTAAAAAAAAAAAAGACTTGTATTATTCATTTAATTAAACATGTGTTTTCTAATTAAATGTTTAGTATACACTATATTTTATTACTGAAGATCTTTGGTAAGTCAAGCCAGGAATTCAAATGCATACAAAATAATACTAAAAGTTACTGCTACTTCAACCACAATGCAGTGTCAATGCACAATCTACAATTTCAATGGCGTTTCTCTTCGATCTGCGCAAAAATCAAAGTCATTTATTGCACATCATTGCGTACACGTGAAATTTGATTCAACAGAAAGAAACAAATCACCTCTTCAAAATAACACTTTTTTTGGTGTTCGCAAAAGTTGGGAAAGGCTAATAAATTATTCCGAAAAAATTTCACTTTTTAGGGAATTTATAAATTGCAAAACTAACAAACAAACCACAACTCGCCTTCACGTTGGTCGATTTTGACGATGAAAACATCAGAACGTTCGGAAAAAAATTCTCTATTCACTGCGAAACAACGTGCATACATGAAAACCCCGCGAAAACAACTGCGCATGCGAAAAGCACATTTGTTCATTTGTTGATAATTCATTACTCCAATGAATAACGAAATAATCAGCTTCGTGAGGTAACGTTCAGCGGCAGAAGAGATCGGCATAGGGGGATTAACGCGGTCGTAAAACAGACGAGCGCTGCGGGAGACCCATGTGATTTTTCTTATGGGGCTGGTGAAGGTGCTAATTGGTCGCAAGATAAGAAAGTGGCCGTTGTAACTCCTTCTGTTTTCCTTCCTCCATGGCTGAACCGAGGAAATGCAGGCACTGTAACTTCTTAACTGCCTCTTGGAGAAACGATTTTGGCTGAAAGGTGTCTAAAAAAGAGTATTTCCCTGACATTTCTCAGAGCAACGGCCAATCTGTGTACAAACTTTTCATGCCGTTCATGCTGAATAATGCGCATGAGCGATGACCTTGGGGTCAGAACATCGATTGCTCGGCAGAACATCAATTGCGCAAGGGCGACAGGACTTTACTTACAGTGCAGGCGATTTAATGATAACAAAATACACTGTACATATAGCAGGAGTTATCCACAAAATACCATGTGGCACACTGGGGCACACTTGGTTTGTGTGAAGGTCAGAACACTTTGTTTTTGTCCCAGGGGCATTTTGGGGTATCCATGTACCACTCTCCATGTGGAGTGTCGTGGCCGAGCGGTCTAGCTTACCGGACTCAAGTTCTGGTGTTAGCAGCAGAATGTGGGTTCGAATCCCGGCCGTGACACTTGTGTCCTTGAGCAAGACACTTAACCATAATTGCTTCTCTCCACCCAGGGGTTAAATGGGTACCTGTGAGGGCAGAGTTGGTTGATTAGCCCTATATGCGCTGTAATGGCAGCAATTGAGCTGTATACTCCCCAGGGAGCTGAGATGGTTTCAGGAATGATTTATGAGCCTTATCAGCAGGGGTAATAATATAATGCGCCTTGAGCACCACTCAGTTGGTGGATACGTGCGCTATATAAGTCCACACATTATTATTATTATTATTATTATCTTGTGTACAGTATGCAATATTTTAAGGCATGCATAGAAAAAGCATTGTGTATTTTAATAGCAGACACAACTAGTTTTTGTGGCATTTTGGAGACTGCATGTTTGCAAGGGTTAATCGTTTTTGTGTAATCCCGTAAAACTAAAAATCCCATTTCATTGTAATTATTCCTCCTTATTTATTTATAGTTGTAGTCTGGCTATGCAGCTGTCAGTGCATCGTGACTCTGTTCTCATTATATCAACGGACCCCGCCCACAACATCTCTGATACCTTTGACCAGAAGTTCTCTAAAGTGCCAACAGTCGTCCGTGGTTACAGTAACCTCTACGCCATGGAGATTGACCCAAATCTTGGCATTGCAGAGTTGCCAGATGATTACTTTGAAGATGACAGTAAGGGTTTTTAATGGTTTCCCCTCCCCTCCCCATCCCCAATGTGCCATCCCAGGTCTACGCAAGGGACTAGTAAAATTACTCCCATACGGAACACACAGAAAGTGACAGTTTATTCACACTTTTTATTTGCCTAAATCTCCATGGTTCTGTTCCACTCTATATCCAGAACTTGCTGAGGCCCTGCACTGTCAGACCAGGTTCAAGGTCGACCAACAAACATGCTCTTTGTTCCCGGGACTCACTTAGCCTGGTCTGACATAGGACAGGGCATTTTCTTGTATCGCACCTAGGCTGTGGAACTCCCTACTAGAAAACCTCAGGGAAATACACAATATCTCTCTCTTTCAGCAGGACTCAAAACATATTTATTTACACTTGCCTTTATATCTATTTGAGAATTTTCTTGTTTACATCTAGAATATTTTACAGAGTAACTGCGCCTTACAAATGCTGTGGTATTATTATTATTATTATTATTATTATTATTATTATTATTATAAAATCTCCAAACCAGAACTATATAAATGGAGGGGGGGGGGGGAATTCGATATTGAACAATTCATAAGGGGTTGTCATTTGCAAACAATTCTGACACTACATCTGTGTTTACTTTTTCTGAATCAAGATAAATATTAAAACAACCAACGTGTTAAACTGGAGTGTCGTGGCCGAGCGGTCTAGTGCATCGGAGTCAAGTTCTGGTGCTGTCAGAATGTGGGTTCGAATCCTGGCCTGGCCGGTCTCGACTCTTGTGTCCCTAAGCAAGACACTGAACCGTAATTGCTTCGTCCTTGGGATGGGACGTATAGATTATTAAAGTAATGCACGTAAAAGAACCCAGAGCGCTTATCGTGGAAGAGTAGGGATTTACCCCGGTGTTTCTGGTTCACATAGCAAGCGCCCTTGTTTACAGGTTTCCTGGGCACGCCTCAGACCCGCGCATCGGCATTTTTAATTTTCTTTTTTTTGTTGCTATGAAACGATGTCCAATTGCAGCCAAAATTGCCGGATCAATTGGAATTCTGTGCTTTAACTCTCCTACTGTTTGACCATTTGAAACCATTCAAAATTTCCACTTACCAAAATGCCCATTGGTTTTGAACACACATGGTGATACCATTTGAACAGTGTTGGTAGCAAGCTTTACTACCACTCAAATCCATTCAAATGCATAGAGGGTCCATTGATTCACCACTTAGAAGTATCCAAACAAGGTTTTGTATTAGCTGTACTACCATTTGGAAAGATCCAAACAAGGTTTTGTATTAGCTGACCTACCATTCAAAACCATTTGGGGGAATCAATACTGTACACAGTTATTTCACCATTCAAAACCACAAAAGCGAATGGTTTCAAATGGTGGATCAAGGTACCAGAAGGTACCAGAAGTAGGAGGGTTAAATGACTTTTTCACATAGGGAAATGAACGTTTGCCCGATTTGTGAGGCCTCTGTTAGCCACAGGAAATTTGGTCCCTGCGTATACAATGTATCACATATTTCCCTGAAAAAAAAAGCGCGTCATCGCACCGATTTTGAAGCCGACCGATGACCAGAAACTGGACACTTTTTGGGGGGCGGGGGGGGGGATGGGGCCCTATAAGGTTTGTATTTTTTTTGTGACTTTAAAGGGACAATATCATCAAGACCAGAGCAGACTTTCAACAGGGCATGGAATCGGTGTCCTAGTTTATTTAAGATGAACACATTGACTGAAATTTACTTGCTCATATATGCAGCAACAAAGGTAATATAATCTTATCATGTGGGGTATTATTTGCAGTCACTGAGTTATTCTGAAAGTAACACTTCAATTCCATGCCCTGTTGATCATGATGATATTGTCCCATTAACCCTCCTACTATTGATGCACTTTAGTGGGAAGTAGCTATAGAGGTCAAAATCAGTCAACTGCATGTTTTGACTGTTGACCCAAATGTGCACACTGGGGCATTCTTGACTGGTTTTTACTGTCATTTTGACCACCCTGAACAATACCAGACAATGCTTTTACCAGTCAAAAATGGTCGACTCATTTTGACCTGTAAATGTACTTACTACACGTAAGGTTTGACAGTGTTTGTCTTTTAAGTGCACTAGATATACCTTGGCAAGTATATCAAAATTTTGACTGATTTTAATCCTTGTAGTAGGAGGGTTAATTTTCAATAATACAAACCATCCTACATCCTACATCTTGCCATGGAATTGACTGACAAGATGTTCTTACAAATTGACTGACAACACCTGATGTACATCTTTCTTGGTGAATCTACTTATACTAGAAACTATTAATTGACAATAACTTCTTCACTTCATCTCGTCCTCACTGATTTTGACCCTTGTAGAAATAGGAAGGTAAATGTACTTACTACACGTAACGTTTGACAGTGTTTGACTTTTAAGTGCACCAGATGTATACCTTGGCAAGTATATCAAAATTTTGACTGATTTTGACCCTTGTAGTAGTAGGTGGGTTAATGCCAGTTTTGAATTCTGTTTGGTTGTAGGTCCATGGGCCGTAGGGAAGCAGTTAATGCAAGAACTCTTAGGAGCCTTTCCTGGTATTGATGAGGCTGTCAGCTTTGCAGAAGTCATGAAGTAAATATCTGCTATCAAATTCATTATCAAATATCATTATCAGGCATCAGGCGGTTTAGTGCATCGGATCTGTGTTCTGATGGCTGAGTCGTCAGAATGTGGGTTCGAATCCCAACCGCGACCATGGTGCTTGTGTCCTTGAGCAAGACACTTTACCATAATTGCTTCTCTCCACCCAGGGGTAAATGGGTACCTGTGAGGGCAGAGTTGGTTGTTGTGTTTGATTAGTCCTATATGCGCTGTAATGGCAGCAATTGAGCTGTATACTCCCCAGGGAGCTGAGATGGTTTCAGGAATGATTTATGAGCCTGATGAGCAGGGGTAATAATATAATGCGCCTTGAGCACCAGTTTGGTGGATACGTGCGCTATATAAGTCTACATTATTATTATTATTATTATTATTATTATTATTATTATTATTATTATTATTATTATTATTATTATTATTATTATTATTATTATTATTATTATTATTATTATTATTATTATGTATGTAACCATCTTCCTCAAAAGTAGCTTTAAAAATGCCCAATGTTATTTGACGGCATGACTTTTTAAATCAAAATGTGTGATTTATTTAATTGTTACGAAAAACGTATCTTTAGTGTTCAAAACCATTGGAAAGCTCTTGGTCTACTGATTTCAGAAATATGAAAATCTCAATGGGTAGCGAGCAAAGAAAAATTGTCTGATGCCGGACTCGAACCCGCGACCTCTTGAATACCATATGAGCGCTCTACCAACTGAGCTAACCAGCCCCTATGTTGGTGGGCGGTCCACTTATGCCAATTATCTATTGCTCTATGGGGCCAGGTCAGAGGCCAAACCATATCTGCCGAGTAGCCAGGGATCAAGCCCCGGTCAGATACAAACAACCTGGGTAACGGCAGTAGCGGGGATCACACAACTTGGGACACAAGCCTTTTACGTGGTTGTACACAAAGTAGATTTATAGGGATAAACTGACCTGAATATTATATAAACGGGTAGCGAGCAAAGAAAAATTGGCTGATGCCGGACTCGAACCCGCGACCTCTCGAATACCGTACGAGCGCTCTACCAACTGAGCTAATATATATATATCTATATGACAAAGTTCACTGCGTGATTTTCACCCATTTTATCATGTTAAATCACTAGACTCCGAGGGACTCAAATCATATTTCTATGAAATGTTTATAAAACGAGATATACTATTGAGCATGCTTGTAACCCTTTTATTATTTAGAGGCATTTGTCAATCAACAATGATGTTTTTTTTCCCCCTTTCCACAGGCTAGTAAAGAACATGAATTTCTCTATTGTTGTGTTTGATACTGCACCTACTGGACACACACTCAGACTATTGTCATTCCCAGCGCTGGCGGAGAAAGGCCTCAGCAAACTTCTTCAACTCAAGAACCAATTCAATCCATTCATTCAACAGGTACACAATCTAAAATCACCTAATTCTAAATCTAAATTCATTTCAATGTGAAATTTCTGTCTTTGCATGAAATTATTTAACTAACTTTACTAAAATGTGATGTGATCTGGGAAAACCCGTCGTATGTCGGCGAACTTGTTTTGAAGATAATGGCAAAATAGCCCCCAATTTCTTTTTGACAATTTGAGTTTTTGGTACCATTTTAATTGTTAATATCTAAATGATCATTCTTGAAAATATTAAATAAAAATTCCATCGTTTTATATGTAAAAACATAGTTTTATGATGACAGATATTTAAAAAGCCGTCTTTTGTTTTTCGTTTCCACCATTGTTTTTTCAGGACAGTGGCAGCTATAATTCCCGAGAGCATAACTCAAGTTATAGACAACCTAGAATCATGAATAAAACAGTTTTGAAAACAGCACAGTGTCCTCGTTAATTTGATGTATATAACACAAAAATGACAAATTTCACCATGTGAAGGGTTTTCCCAGATCACATCACAAATAATAGCATCTGAGTTGGGAAATATTTCAATGGATGTTTGATACCAGTCATCAACTTTACACCAAGTATGTTTCATGTAAATCTGTGATCATTTATGCTGTAAATTATTTGTTTTGAAGCAGGTCACATGTTGCATATGACATAAAACACAATAAAGGGGGCCACTTTGCATCCGTCACGTTAGCAGTTTTTCCAATGGTTGTTATTTATTTTTAAGTACCTGAAACCGACCAAAAAGTGTTTCAACATGTGAATGGACATGCAGGCTTATACTACAACTAATTTGAGTTGATTTATTTAATTTTTTATTTTTTTATTTATCTTTTCACCCTCAAATTTCCATAAAAATTGGACGGAAAAAGTTACCTCACTTTTCCGTCCATTTGTTGATGGAAATTTTAGGGTAATTAAAAAAAAAATAGTAATAATCAACTCAAATTATCTTTAGGATAAGCATGCATGTCTATTCAAATGTTGAAAGTCTTTTTGGGTGGTTTCAGATATTAAAACCAAAAATTACAACCATTAGAAAAACTGCTAACGTGACGGTAGGAAAGTGGCCCCCTTTATTGTGCTTTATGTCACATGGCACTTCATCTTGTAAGAAAAGTAACTTGAGATAAATCATTATGTCTTGTTGAATCCTCAGATCGGAGGTATGCTTGGTCTGCCAGACATCAGCGCTAACGAGGTACTCGGTAAACTAGAAGAAACAGTCCCTGTTATTAAGAGTGTAAAGGAGGCATTCAGTGATCCGGTAAGTCAAGATTCTTATATTACAACAATTGCCATTTATTAAAACCCTGTTTATACACATGGAGGCCACTCCCAACCACTAAATGTCCAATATGTTGTACACATATTATTTGTGCATATAAGCCACACTAACCCTTTTAAGTAATCTTGTATGTAAAACTCCGAGGCCACTGGAGACCACTGTAAAAAAAAACATTGGGATTTTCAGCAGTTATTTTGTAAACACAGACTCTCAAGAGTAAGCCACCACCAGCCACTGAGACTGGAACATAATAGTATGCCTTGCAATACATCAATCACAAACCACTAAAAAACCAACAGACATATGAGGTATTATGTTACTATGCAGTATAGCCATTAGGAGCCACTGCCTTCCATAGCAATGGCTTAGAGTGGCCTCAATGGTTTGTTCATAAATTTGCACTGATAGTAGGAGGGTTACCCTAACCATGCTCATTGCAACAAGATGCAATAAATATGTACAAATTTTGTTGTCCTGGGTAGAGAACAAAAAAAACATTAAGTAAGACTAATTGCGGTGACACCATGTGGAATCTCAATTGAGTAGTAATTAGTTCTGAAAAGAACTGGTGGTACAACTCAACGTTTCGATCAGTGTGCTCTGACTCAGACTGAGGGATCTCCTATGTCAACCACCCTCCTTCCCCCTGTGCTTGTTAACAACTGATTCAGTTCAGTGAGCACACACTCCTCTCCCCTAACCCCTAGGATCCTAGTCTCAACATCTCCTGCCTGCGCGCCTCAACGAACTAATCCTCCAGCATCCATTCATGGGATGATCCTCCAGCAGTCTACTTAAGCAGCAGCATTTTCCAGAGTCCGGCATTCTCCTGAGGACGATCAGAGCATACTGATCGAAACGTCGAGTTGTACCTCCAGTTCTTTTCAGAACTAATTACTACTCAATTGAGATTCCACATGGTGTCACCGCAATTAGTCTTACTTATCATCCTCACCATGCAAAGCTACAAGTTTTACCCAAAAAACCCATTGTTCTAACATTTGTTGCATTGAGTAGGCTGCACATTTGTCTGTCGTTTCCATTGTGCTGCATTTAGCAGGGTACCTGTGAAATGCCTGTAGGGAATTAGTGTCTTTTGCAAAAGATTCAAAACAATATTCATAATTGTTTATTCCAGGTCCTCAGGCCAATTAAAATTTGTTTGCCCCAGTAGAAAAAATTGTTGCCTCACAATTCTCCTATTCCTTAATATCAGTACGGAATGTATGTCACACGATATCATTTGTAATGGACAAACTTAGAACCTCTATTATTTCCTAATTCACCCGGTTCAACCAGAAATAAAACTTTTTCTATTGGGCCTTCCCTCCCCTCTGAAATAAAAGACATTAAAAACACAATGACAATTGGGGATCACCGTACTTTGACGACGAGCGACGCGGACCTGGACACCGACTGTGGACAAGGAAACTGCACTTACCTTCTATAGGTTCTAACACTTATTACCTTCAATGTGGTGCAGAGTCCAACTATAGTCCACAACTTGTTGAAGCCAACTAACACATCGTATATGTGCAATAGATATCGTATCCTTAATTGTCAATCTTCAAAGTCTCTCTATTGTCCAAAACTTGTTGAAGTCCACTAACACTGCCATGTTGTGTAAAGAGTCATATCCTGCATTTTCCAGCATTTAAAAGACCAGCTACAATGTATATTCATTGCTTGTTGCACTAAGCCACACAAAACATGTAGAGGAGATACTCCTTTATTTGCCATCATCTGGACCAGTACTATAAAATTCCACTACGGATCATATCTTCCTGTTAAAAAATATCTTAAAGAATGAAATTTTAATAAGAAAAAATAAGCTAGTCCGCACTGCTCGGTCAAAAACAGTCAAGTGACTTCAACACACACCCATACCACCAATCAATATTCCCGCCACAGGACATTGCATTATTATGCAAATGGGGAACCCAGTCCCCAATAGAAAATACAATTATTTCCTAATTCACCCGGTTCAACCGGAAATAAAACTTTTTCTATTGGGCCTTCCCTCCCCTCTGAAATAAAAGACATTAAAAACACAATGACAATTGGGGATCACCGTACTTTGACGACGAGCGACACCTCTAGTCCCCATTTCAAGGTTTAAAGAACGGGCACAGAGTAAGGATTTTATAAACTGGTTCTCATATTTTAATTCATCATATCTTCATTAATATTCATAATTTATATTCATATTTACTATTTCTTAAACATGAAACCATCACTATAATTTTGTGATCACAACCTTCTTCATAACTTGCATCAAACTTTCCTCATATTAATTTATTACATTTATGATACCTTACACTTATAAACACACAAAGGATATAGCAAGGTGCTCCTTACTATAACCCCAAATTCAGGGATACCTCAAGTTGGTTCTGAAGACTTTCCTTAACATAACCGTCCTTGGCTTTCTCGGTCTTCCATCGGCCATGCTTAAAATAACCTATCTGGCACACCTACTGCTGTGCAGATGCACCTCCTGAACGCAGGCTATGTAATCCAAAAGCTTTGCGTTCACCCCAACAGATTTGAGAGCCTCCTTAAATATCTCTCTACACCTTGAATATGACAATTGCCCACTTCTCAGGCTGTATGAGTTACGAGACTTAAAATAAGTAACTGGTCTAAAAAGAAAATCACCACTAGAGAGAGTCATACCTGATAAGCTAAAATACCTCTTAAGCATAGCCACAGGGCATAAATCTGAACCAGTGGCTCCCACAATCACCCAGGCACCCTCTCTGTATTGGTCGGTTTTGCTTTTGACTAGAAACAATTTCACATGAGAATCATAAATTTCAACATCACACAACCTTAATTAAATTGGCCAACTCGTTATGTCTAAGAAAGCCTGCGTATGATATAAGAAACATAGAACAATTTCTAATGTTCATTAAGTTATCCTCTTCAGCAAATTTACCTATCACCATTCTTAGTATGTCTGGAGTAATAGGCTCTTTCTTTGTCACCGGTCTTGCCAAAATCTTCTTAATACCAGCCAACACCAATTGAAGAAATTTAGTGTCACATGGGTTAGACAGCACTGTTGGTGAGCAATCATGCTTCCATTTAATGCCATAAAATGCAGCTTCAATTCTAGAGTATGGGGCTACTGAGTTTAACATAAATATAAAGTACCTTGCGATGTCCTGTTGTTTGGCTGGACAATCTATCAGTCTTTCACCCTTGCACCAAGCTTTCCAAGCAGCAAAAGCCTTCTCATACTTTGACACTGTTGATTCTGCTCTAGACGCCTTTAACACATCATCCAATGTCACCCTTTGTTTCTGTATTCTGCAAAAATAGAAAATACACAAAGCACTTTGCCAATATTACCGTTATCAGTAAAGCTACCCAGCTTATACAATTATCTCATAATTGTGTATGTAATACTACATCAGAGGGAATGCCATGCGGACTTATAACTCTCTTTCTATCATGCTATGCAGCTATACCATAATGTTCTATGATATATAGTCCACTAACAGACTCTGGCATCTAGCCTAATACACAACACCTCGCTTCTCATCTTGGGTGTACCAAAAATTGTATTTGGGTTTCGACCTTTCACAAAAATGTTTGATGAATCCTTGAATTTAATTAAGTGCATGATCAAACTGTGATAAGGACTACTATCTGAAAAATAACGGGCCAAAATGATGCCGAATGCCATGCGGAATAACTAAAGTAGCTTGAGCTTTACAAACTGCCACATGCTTAACAGCTGCTCCAACCATGTCAATGGGGGGAACCAGCCAATTATTGTCATGACTCCAATCACAGGAAAAAGCATCTACTTGGCTAGAAAGGGCACACCAAAATTTTGAATTGAAAACTGGAATTTTGTAATTAAAATCGTCAGCAAATCTGTCTACTGTATGAGGCCCCAAAGCCCGTTCATAAATTGAAAATTCTCTAGAAACACCCCAATCATCAAAATCCTCTTCTCTGCTCAATATATCGGCCTGAATATTATCCTCTCTAGGCACCCACTGAATCCCTAATCTTATATTGTGCAATCTGCAAAATTCAAAAAGTTCAATGCTAATATCTTGTAATTCACGATTCATGCTGCCCTTCTTAACAATAGAAACAACGCCTTTGTTGTCTGTGAACATCTTTACTTGCTTGCCTATAATGCTATTGGCAAAAGCATAAATAGCAAGGGCTACTCCCTTTAGCTCCCTCCAAGTTGAGCTCTTACTCATTTCAATGTTGTCCCAATTCTGATGGAACTTCATGGTTCCACAAACCACTGTCCAGGCACCACATCCCGTCGCACTCGCATCGGAATAAACCAAAACCTGTGGTAAGGAATAATCGAAAAGCAATCTGTTATTCAATCTCTCTACCTCTTTCTTCCAGAAAAATATCTCACTAATCACATCATTGTTCCTGCCCAGGGAATAAACTTTGTCCCAGTGGTAACGCTTTTCAATTTCCATGTGTAAAAATCTTGATCTTAATTGCGAAATTGGACCAACGACTGGTGCGAGGGATATGATCTTACCTGCCAATGATGCCAACAGTCTAGCAGATATAAACGGTAATGAACCTGAGTATCATTAATACATGACTGTATATCTGAAATTCTCCGCTCAATTACTTGTATGGAACCTTCAACCGCATTCCATGTAAGGCCTAACCAGTCCAGCTTAACAGAAGGAATCCATACGGATTTGTCTTTATTTGGAACTAAGCCTGCAGCTAGTAGGTCTGCCTTGACTAAACTAGCTTGCTCAATACACTTACTTTCAGTATCTGCTCTACACCATCCATCATCTAAATATAAAACAATAAAAAGACCCTGCGATCGCCAGTGCGTAAGCAGTGGCCTCAAACATTTTGTAAAAATATATGGTGCAGATGATAGTCCAAACGGAAGTACTTGAAAAGTAAAATACCTAGTTGATCCATCTATTTCCCATGCAAAACCAAGATATGTTGTATGTGCAGGAAATATTTCTATGTGATGGTACCCTGATTTGAGGTCAAAAGAAAACATAAAATCACCTTGCTTAAAATACTCTAACGCAACATTCCAGTCATCAAATTTGATTTTACTTTTCCAGAGAAATTGATTTACATATCTTAGATCTAAAATCAGGCGCTTCTTCCCTGAACTTTGTATAGCTACAGAAAGAGGATTAACCACATGAGGAATACTATCAGTTTCAATGATTAAATTATT
The DNA here is from genome assembly GCA_029582265.1 of Zoroaster sp. YZ-2022. Lineage (NCBI taxonomy): Eukaryota > Metazoa > Echinodermata > Asteroidea > Forcipulatida > Zoroasteridae > Zoroaster > Zoroaster sp. YZ-2022. The sequence continues at coordinate 20,877,525 of CM055825.1, read as the reverse complement.
AACCTTCAGTTCTTCAATAGCGCTAAGCACAAAATCCGAATAATTTAGTGCAGACTTATTGTTTTTAAGTATAACCGTATCCGGGGCATGCAACAAAGGTACATGTAGCTTATATCCCGACTCTATAATATCCAGAACTTCAGGATTGGCATTGATCGACTTCCAAAACGTTTTAGCCGCACGTAACTGACCTTTTACTATAGGCATCGCATTGCCTTGTTCATACTCGTAATAGTTCAAGTCATAAAATTCAGCATCGTACCCTATTAATCCTCCTTTACTGGTACTAGAAGTAGCACTCGTTGAAGGAGCCATCAGCATTTCTAGAAGAATAACCAACGAAAGCATATTGTTATAACTTATTCTCACAATTACATATTCAACTCGCACTGCATTTGCATTTGCATTTACCATCCTCCATGGCTTTCATCATGCACATATTACTTCTCCTCGAAACATCATAACCCTTTCTACCTACTTCATCATGAATTCATATTATTTATAATTATCATGGAACATTCTCATCCGACCTGTAATGCAATAACACATGCACTGCCGTACCATCGTACTGTGCTCGTCTTAATCAATATACTCTCGAAACACTTCCGTCTTTCAAGCCTAATCAGGCATATCTCACGATTTAGTACGTCATATTGTACAATGCAAAGGCCATGAAATCAGTCAGGCATAGCCAGGCATGTGCCATGTCTGCAGCTTAAGTCACGACCACCATGATCGTATGTACCACTACTTACTATGCAATTGACATGATTGAACTAACTATTCAATGTATGCATTCATGTCGCTTATTAAAATCTGCCATATTTATCTATATGTAATGCTAATAATAACCTTATATCAAATAACATGATATTTACCTTCGTTACCAACGCGGGCCGCCATCTTTGATTTGGGCTGGAGTTTGTTTGCGTCATTTGGGCAATTTCTCCTCCAATGCCCCTTCTGATGACATCCGAAGCACTCATCAGAGGGTCTCGGACCCGATCCACCTCGCCCGAAGCTATATTGGTATCTATCTTGCTGATTATAGCGGCGAAAAGAATAATTATTCCTAGAATGAGGATTAATAATAATAATAATAATAATGTGTGGACTTATATAGCGCACGTATCCACCAACTAAGTGGTGCTCAAGGCGCATTCTTTTACGTGCATTACACAACACACGGGACCTACGGCTTTACGTCCCATCCGAAGGACGAAGCAATTATGGTTAAGTACCTTGCTCAAGGACACAAGTGTCACGACCGGGGCTCGAACTCACACCCTGCTGCTGGCAACACCAGAACTTGAGTTCGGTGCGCTAGACCGCTCGGCCATGACACTCGATTGGGTGGGGTTTCGGCAGCATTTTGTCTTCTGTAGTTGTATGGCCTTGGTCTCAAAGACTTATTCTTCTTTTTCTTGGCCGCGGCTCTGGTTTGGGCGGACCTAATCGCTTCGTCTTCGCTATCGCTATGCGAGCTCGTCCTGACAAATACTGTCAACAGCCGCCCAACCAGCGTCTGACTTATCTGCTAGTCTTATTAATTTATTCCTCTTCTTGAGGTCTACTACTGCCTTATCTACTACTTCCTTAGCTATAACTGGTTTACCTTCAGATAAACGATTACTGGCTTTCTCTAAGGCTTCGGCAATCTCCTCATTAAAGGTGAACTGGGACTTGTTACCCTTGAATCTAAACTGCACTTGTGACGCTTTCTTTAAGTGTTCAAGTTGCTGCGTAGCTGATTCAATCACTTTCTCGCTTTCCTCCCTCTGAGCGTGTAAAGCTGCGTCAATGTAATCTTTAACACCTCCAACTGCTTCCTTCACTATATCGGATACCGCCCTGGCTGTCAGTCCTTCTGTTGGCGGTGCTGGTATCACTTGCTCAGGTAGTATAGGCCTATCATTAATTGCCTGTTGATATGCCATACTATGCGTATAAATCAAAAGTCTATGTAACGTAGGTCCAAACACGTAGAAATCAAGAGGAGAAAAAATAAGCTAGTCCGCACTGCTCGGTCAAAAACAGTCAAGTGACTTCAACACACACCCATACCACCAATCAATATTCCCGCCAAAGGACATTGCATTATTATGCAAATATGGAACCCAGTCCCCAATAGAAAATACAATTGCCGCCAGTCTTGCTCGACATTGCAAGCATGCCCCGTTAGATTTGTAGACATTGCACAATAAACTGGTGACTAAGAACCTATTGTCCCCTTTGTTATAAGTCCTTTGTTAATAGTATGCATGTATTGTACATTTTTTTCTAAATACACACAATTGTTTCCTTTCGTCATGATCTTAATAATGCTGTGCCGGGTATACAGGTACTCAGATACCCGACCGAAACTGTCATTACCCGGTTCCATTTTTCGGTTCCAATTACCCGTAAATGACTTTTTAAAATTCAGACAGAACATTTAAAGCCAAACAAATGGAAGTCTTAGATTTTTTTTTTTATAACAAAATGACAAAAAAAATCGAACACAGGCTTAGAAGTAACATTTGCCAATAGCCTTTCACAGATAGTTTTTGTTGTTGTTGTTGTATGTATGGGGAATGAAGATGGTATTCATTGTTTTTAATATACAGGCGGGAAATTATTACAGTAAGTCCACATTTATTGTGACTCGAACAAAACAAGAGAAACTTGTGTTCATATTGGTTATTTCATACATTCAGGAATATTTATGTGTTTTTACAAAATTGTACGGGTATCCGGGTATCCAAAGAGTTCCAGTTTTGGGTATCCAGTTCCTGAAATAACTAAGGCTGTGCCGGGTATCCAAAAATGTCATTACCCGGTTCCATTTTTCGGTTTCAATTACCCGTAAACGACTTTTTAAAATTCCGACTGAACATTTTAAGCCACACAAAATTATGGAAGTCTCTGATTGTTTGCTAACAAAATGAAGAAAACTTGGATGAAGGCTTTAGAAGTAACATTTTGCCCACAGCCTTTTACATACTCGCCGGCTTTTGTTTGAAACTTGTGTTCGTATTAGTTATTTTATACATTCGGGAGTATTTGTGTTTTTTTTACAAAATTGTTTTCGGGTACCCGGGTATCTGAAGATTTCTAATTTCCGGTATCCGGTTCCCGAAATAACCGAAAATGCACACCCCTAGAAATAACCGAAAATGCACAGCCTTAGCACTTAATGAAAGCTGTTATACCTGTTTGCTGCCCTCTGTTGTTTAAAGCAACATGCCTTAGGCAAGTGTTGCAGTCTAGGCTCATGTCAAAATGGCTCTTTTAATTTGTGTCGTCCATAGTAATACTACACGTATATCCAGCTTACCTCTGGGTGTTTTGTGGAAACAATGTTCTGTTTTTTTTTTAAGTTTAATAATTTCCCGTTTTTTTTAAAAAGTCTTTTAATTTTTTTTTATAAGAATAACAACTTTGGACAACCTGTGTTCAAATGAATAGAATTACCCTGTTTTCAAAATAAAATTACTGATGTTGTCCATTATCTAAGATTTTCAAACAAGTGTTCATGTGAAAAAGGTGGTTATACCAACTTTATTTTCATGAAAGTATCATGTCTAATTATAAGTATTGCCACTGGTGTCTTATTGTTTACCTTGTCAACTGTTAATTTCATTAAAATTGTTTAAATGTGATATTGTATAAATAAGCAGAATTGAGAAAGACTCTATGGAAATCCATCAACTGTTAATTTATTTGACACCTATTTTCAAAGAATTGATTGTGTGATATTGCATAAATAATTGAGTGGTTGGTCTCGACTCAATCACTCCACCACCTCCACACACCCCCCACCCCAACCCCAAACATAACGCCACAACAGTTTCATATTGAAAGGCTTTTGCATTAACTATTCATTACGCATTTTGAATGGTCCCAAGAGTTCCCATAATTGTGATGCTTTGTAAATGGGATTGTCAATCCCTATGGGTTCAAGACAGTTCATTCATTTAATCACTCATTCCAGAAAGTGACAGGTGCAGATGCACAGATGCACTGGAAATCCTATTAAGCTGTGGACAATTACAAGTACAAAACCATGCTAAATTTAATGATGTTCATGCATATTAAACATTACAGACATGGCGCATTCAATTTAAAAGTCATTGTGTGCAGTGATGAGCATCATTGTTACAACATATTGTACATGTACATTGACATCTGACAATTGCCATCTGGCAAATTTTTGAAAATATGAAAATGTATTTGTGTTTTCTATGGAATGAGGGCACTTCAGAATTTAAAAAAAAAATCACAAAATAGTTGGTACCTTTACCAACTTCACATAAAGTCTAGCTTTCACATAATAATTCAGTACTTTTGTAATTCGTTCGTTACGAATGTTATACCATCCCTTTAAAACAGCTGTGTCCCCACACTCCCAATGATGTGGATTAATATTTCACCCTTTTGGGTTATATGCCATCATTCCCAGCCAACCTAAAAGCTTTGAGACAGCCCCTGACTAGAGAGAGAGAGAGAGAGAGAGAGAGAGAGACTGTTTACAAGTACTAGTATTACTTCAAAACAAAAATCAAAATCAATCCCATAATGGATTCGGCACATTCTACACCTCAGGCATTCTACAAACAATGCTGCATCAACGACTGGGTCCTCCTAGAGTAATGGCTAAAAATGGGATGGCAACAACATTGAGTAAAGTGTTGTCCACTCTCTAAGGGTCTCTTCAGCATCAAAACAAGGGGGGCTCAAGCTGGACATGTAAATACCCTCCATCCCTTCTTGAACTTTTACCCCCCCCCCTCCATCTTGGGCGAGTTTTCAATAATAGTAATCAATCTTATGAAGCTCTTATTTGTCTTATTGGGATCGAGTTGGAATTCTAAGAGAGGATAGCGTAAGTGTAATTCCAGGAGGTTAAATATGAACTGTTGAGAGTTTTTGGATGTAGTACATAGTAGATACTAGCATCATTGCCTACACTTAATATCAAATGTGCTGATCATATACCAGTTCACTGCATTGTCTTCAGACTTTAACCCTCCTACTACTACAAGGGTCAAAATCAGTCAAAATTTTGATATACTTGTAGTAAGTACATTTACAGGTCAAAACGAGTCGACTGTTTTTGACTGGTAAAAGCATTGTCTGGTATTGTTCAGGGTGGTCAAAATGACAGTAAAAACCATTCAAAAATGCCCCTGTATGCACATTTGGGTCAACAGTCAAAACAGGCAGTTGACTGGTTTTGACCTCTATAGCAACTTCCCACTAAAGTGCAAACAATAGTAGGAGGGTTAAGAAACAAATGTAAAATAGTAGTTATTGGCCTTAGGTTTGGAATAACTACTATTTTGCATTTATACTGCATGCTCTTTAGGTTGGTATGCAATTTCAAACGGCTAATTCTCTATTGAGTTAAGAAACAGTGAATTTGGGTCATTTTTATTGTAAAGTATTCCACAGACTGATTGTAGTTCATATTTAAAAGAAGTAGTGCATTCTGGGAGACTAAGCCAGCGTTAGGATAAAGACAGGGAACCAGTCTATCTCTATCAAGGATATAGACAGGCTCCAGGCGTACCATTCAAGGGGTTTCATTGGATACGTTGTGCTGAAGATCTGACATCACACTAGCTACCAACCAAGGTCAAAGTTGAATCTCAGGGAAAACATGGTGGCTGCGGCCAGTATCGGGCGTAATTCATGAGCCTCAAAGCGTGACGTCGGATCTTCATGCTAGGTTCGAGATAACTTTACCCCATATGCCTTTGATTTTGTATGAGATTGCTCACCTTGTCATGCATTTAAGCATAGTTCACACAGACACGACAAATGTTATATTACACAGTTTATGAAGATTTTACATCCCTCAACAAAATCAAGTACAGTCAGGCCTCAGTCCCTGAGAGCAGAATGTACGCCATGATTTGGAAATAGGGCGTCAAATTTGTTTTTCTTTGAAATACAGGTTTTTCCAAATATTTATCTACAATACTTTAACAGGATGTCCATTGAGCAAACAGGGCGTCCTAACAACACCCCAAGGTATTGCTGACTAAAACTGTACATGCACTTGAGAGTTGGCGTCACATTGCTTACTAGTATTTTATAATTCTGTGGTATCATATGCACATTCAATTAAGATTGTGTCTGGTTCAGAAATAACATGTAGCTAACGGCGTCAAACACTTAATCTCATGATACTCTTAAGTAGAGAAGCTAAACTTATTAGCATAGATTTGATGAAATTCTTGTGTCGGGTGATAAACAATTGATTTGATTTTTGCCCTTACACAGACGTAATGTATGAAGCACTGTATAGTCAGTGCTTTCAAAGTGTCTGTGAAAAATTGGTACATTGATATATGACATAAAACACAATAAAGGGGGCCACTTTGCATCCGTCACGTTAGCAGTTTTTCCAATGGTTGTTATTTATTTTTAAGTACCTGAAACCAACCAAAAAGTGTTTCAACATGTGAATGGCCATGCAGGTACTAGAACTAATTTGAGTTGATTTATTTTATTTTTTTATTTTTTTATTTTTACCCTCAAATTTCCATAAAAATTGGACGGAAAAAGTTACCTCACTTTTCCGTCCATTTGTTGATGGAAATTTTAGGGTACTGTAAAACTGGTAATTTTCGCGCGAGTAATTTTTCGCGCTCAGCCACCCTACCGACACATTCGCGGGTTGTTGCTTTCGCGCACGGTAAATATTTTACTTGTACTTTGTAGTACGATGCACACTATGTGGTTGACACGTATTTACCACTTCAAAAGGTGAATAGTGCCGAAGTCGTGCACCGGCGCTATGCACAATGCTTATAACATGTATGTACATGTACATGTAGGTACGTCTTCATTACGGGGCCGGGGGTAGAGGTAAACAAAGAAAATATTAGTAACTTACCAATCCACCGGGCGGGTAATAAATTCGCGTGTAATTAAATTTGCGCTGTCTAATCGTTACGCGAAAAGCGCGAAAATAAATGTTGCGCGAAAATTACCAGTTTTACAGTAATTAAAAAAATAATAGTAATAATCAACTCAAATTATCTTTAGGATAAGCATGCATGTCTATTCAAATGTTGAAATTCTTTTTGGGTGGTTTCAGATATTTAAAAAAAAATTACAACCATTGGAAAAACTGCAAACGTGACGGTAGGAAAGTGGCCCCCTTTATTGTGTTTTATGTCATATTACTACTCAAAACAATTTAGGGAACACCGGAATAATCTCAGTTAAAGCAAGATCATTTATTTCAGATAAACCACAATGTTTCACAGAATTGATGAGAAACAACTGCACAATGAAACAGATGATAAAGGATGCATGTAGTGATTACACATTTCATGACATGACTACTGAATGAGAGAGAGGGGGTTGCAAATGAAAATCCCGGTTCATGGAACATTTCAAACCTATTTGATGTTAAAAATCCGGTGTTCCCTAAATTGTTTTGAGTAGTATATGTAATTGCAAGAAAAGATACTGTGTGATTTAATATCTTAAAAGCTTTTTCTTGTAAGATGGTAATGGTACCAAACATCCTGATGAGAAGTTATTCCATCTGACATATCCTCTTATGTGACTGGCTCTGGCAAAACCCTAAACTTTCGGAGTGACCTCCTAAATTTAACAGTGAAAATTAACAATGTTCCCAACAACATTTCAGGATCTTTCGTTTTCCATCAAAATCTAGAGAAAATGCTCGAACTCAATATGGTGACATGAAAATCTCAAACTGGTCCCTGGGGTCAGTTTTTGACCTTTTCATGGCTGTTACGCATTATGGTAAATGCCGAGATGTTTCGGGTTTTTCCAGAGCGGGTCACATATTCTATCTGAAATGGGTCACTGGTCTGTGATTATTTCCACATAAGAATTAATACAATCGAATCTGGATGTATTTTTTCCCCAATTTTCTCCGATATAACATGATAAAACAAGCTGAAACAACACTGGTTGATTTCTGTACATATCTCTTGGATATGGATGCATAAAAATACAAACATTGTATCAGTAAAACACACTGCCTTCAAGGAGATTAAATATATTTATTAAACATTCGTCATCCCCCAAACAATTTTGTTTAACCCTCCTAGTATAGCTGCACTTTAGTGGCAAGTAGCTACAGAGGTCAAAATCAGTCAACTGCCTGTTTTGACTGTTGACCCAAATGTGCACACAGGAGCATTTTAGACTGGTTTTTACTGTCATTTTGACCGCCCTGAACAATACCAGACAATGCTTTTACCAGTCAAAAACCAGTCAATATGGTTGACTTATATTGACCTGTAAATGTACTTACTACACGTAAGGTTTGGCAGTGTTTGACTTTTAAGTGCACTAGATATACATTGTACCTTGGCAAATATATCAACATTTTGACTGATTTTAATCCTTGTAGTAGGAGGGTTAATTTTCAATAATACAAACCATCCTACATCCTACATCTTGCCATGGAATTGACTGACAAGATGTTCTTACAAATTGACTGACAACACCTGATGTACATATTTCTTAGTGAATCTACTTATACTAGAAACTGTTAATTGACAATAACTTCTTCACTTTATCTCGTCATCATCCAGGATCAAACAACGTTCGTATGTGTCTGTATTGCTGAGTTCCTCTCCCTGTATGAGACGGAGAGACTAGTCCAAGAGCTTGCTAAAAATGGAATTGATACCCACAACATCATCGTTAATCAACTCCTCATACAAGACAAGGAAGAGAAGGAGAAGGTGTCAGTGTGTAAGATGTGCGCAGCTAGGATTAAGATGCAGAACAAATATCTGGATCAGGTAAAGTTTGCCGCTTCCCAGGTTCAGCATCATAACTTCAGGGCATAATCCCCAGCTACACGGCATGGATGGGTTTAATGACTTATATAACTCTCTCCTAGAACTAATTGACAATTGGGAAACTTTTCAATTGGTAGAGCACCAGTATTGTCATCCAGGTTCAAGTCCTGCTTCAGTAATCATAAACATTTTCACCTTAACCAGTTCACGTCGGAGGCCGTGTATACACGCAATTTTTTTTTGCACCACGGATCGGAGAGCGTCTAAACACGCCATAGGAAACTCCGGAATATTTGTATGCATGCTCGGTTGAGCCACGTGTGTACGGTGAAATGCTTGGAAGTGCCGGCCACTCGCTGTGGAAGCTTCCATTAACGTGTGTGTGGGAAAAAGAAACCCACCACAGGGGCCCAGAAAAACTTTTTTATTCCCGACGCGAACTGGTTAAAATATATTTGATTCATGTACAATTTCATTTTAACTTCTGGCCACAAACAATTATTTGAAATACACAGAGGTTTAGGGGTTGAACAGTTTCCCCCTTTTAATTTTAGAGGTGAGTCGATCACTATATTTAATGAACACAATGTTAAAAAGCAAAACTTTATTGTCTCGACCTACTCAACCATGAGAGCGCAACCGTTTTGGAAACAGAATTGTTTTTCTTATATTGATAATAGATTGAGGATCTCTATGAAGATTTCCACATCACTAAGCTACCTCTTCTGCACTACGAAGTACGAGGCGACGAGAAGGTGAAAGAGTTCTCAAAATACCTCATGGAGCCGTACAGAAGGTTCCAGAAAAACGCAGGAGTGGCTAAAACATGACGCATCATCTACTTAGAATTGAACCTGTGTAGAATGGTTTCTCAAGGGACACATTATCCAGGTTTTGCATATGTGATTTGCATTTTGTCAGGACAGTCTGGCCACATCATGGAGGTGTTATACATCCAGGTGGTCACAGTAGCAGGTTTGACTGAACAGTTATAAGTTTAATTATTTTGTTTCTTCAAATATGATCAGGTATATGGAACATGTTTGTTTTATACCTTTAGTTTCGTTTCTCCTCGTAGTCACACTTCTGTGAGCACAGTACAAGCTTTCCACTTTTAATCATTATGGGCAATTATTTAGCACTGCTATACACCAAGTATGACACTCATAGCACATGAACATTATTTAGCTCCTAGTTATCTTGCTAACTACATGCAAAATCATTCCTAGAATGCAACAAGTTTAATCAAACACATGAACCATCTCTGCCCTACAGGTACCCATTACTCCAAGGTGGAGAGAAGCAATAATGGTTAAACTGTTCAAGGACACTAGCACCACGATCCTGGCCTGGATTGAGAACACTAAACTGGCACAAGTCTGAAGCACTGAACCCCTCAACAATTGCACTTTATTTTGACAGTCGTTATTATAAGCCAGTTAATTTAACCATTAACCCTAACCCCTTAGCTGTTTTGGCTAAGAGCCTTCCTGAATCTGCCAAAATCCAACACCATGCACAAACACTACCACCCAGCTGTTGGACTTAGCTGTAATTAGGACACCCAGCCCCATGTAAAGTATCCCTGTCTGGGCTGTACAGTACACAGTCCATCAAAATCCAACAAACCCAAAATCCAACAAACCCTGCTGTTGGAGTTTGAATGGTTTGGGGTGGTTAGGGTTAAACCACAGCACACTTTCTTTACGTATTTTAATAAATATTAGTATTGTCAGAAAGGGGAAAGGGGAAAAGCTACAATCATGGTAAGAACTGTAGGCACACCTTGACACAATTACTGAGGAATCCCACTGAGAAACGCTAACCCCATCCAATATTGAATTTCTGTTATAGTAATACTATGGCAAATATCTCTACTCAACAGTGTGTGGAGATGCTGGCAGGTGTACCAACAGGTATGCAGGTCCTCTTTTGGGAGATTTTGGATGTAAAAATGTTTATTTATTAAGTTTGAAGGGAAATAAAACTGGAGCTTATTCTATGTTTATGTTATATATTTGCTTGATAGATTTACATGGTCTTTATTATAGGAAATACACCCTTTTCATTCTTCAATATGTGTATGACTCCCAGAGAAAAAATCAAATGATGATTTTTTTCAAAGACACTCAGAAAGCACTGAATTAAATTAAATCAATTGTTTATCACCGGATGCAAGAATTGCATCAACCTATAAATATCGTGGAACCCGCTGCTATATAGGATTCTAGTCGGCCAATCGTCATCGGGCAAGCTCGGTGGTCGAGAGGTTAAGACGTCTGCAGAAGATCATGGGTTCGAATCCCACCCGAGTCGCCTGTGAAGTTTTTTCACAGACACTCGGAAAGCACTGAGTATGGTGCAGGGCAAAAATTTAATCAATCAGACGATAATTGCTCTGCCATCATGTCAATTATTTCCTGGAATGGTCTCACTCTCAGCTCCCTGGGGAATATTCGGCTTATAAGTTTTGAGGCTTTGCATGGTGGAATATCGATATCGTTTCGGTTTGCGGTAACACCATGTGTTTATCTCAACTAACGCGAAGCTGAGGTACAGGTTCTGAAAAGAACCTTATCGCACAACTCGTATCTCAACCTTCGTTAAGTGAGAAAGGTTCAAGGGAGAACCAATGTCGGGCAACTCGTTTTTCTCTACTGTCGCTAAGTGAGAAATATGGTTCAGGGAGAACCATGGGGACTTCACGGGTTAATATGGTTCAGGGAGAACCATGGGGACTTCACGGGTTATTCTCAGCTTATGCTGCCAATTCCGATAAAGTGTCTTGCTCCAGAACACAAACACCACGGTAACGGCCAGGATTCGAACTCGCATTATGACATCTCAGCACTAGATGAAGTCACGGTCTATGGTCTAATGCACTAATAACCGTTCGGCAGTAGCGACCATATGTAAAACCGATCATGTTTTATTGACATGTGTCAGGTATCATTAATGAGCTGTTGCACGGGGAATCTGATTGTGTTTAATGACAAGTGTCTGGTATAATTAAATCGCCTCAGACCTGCGCGCCCGCATTTTTATTTTTATTTTTATTTTTATTTTTATTTTTATTTTTATTTTTTGCTATGAAATGATGTCCAATTGCATCAAAAATTGCTGGATCGATTGGATTTCCGCCGTGCTGTGTTTTAAATGACTTGTTCACATAGGGGTATGAACGTTTGCCCGATTTGCGAGGCCTCTTTTAGCCACCATACTTTGTATATGGAAAATTTGATCCTCGCGTATACATGTATTTCTCTGTAGTTGTAACATGGGTTCATTGGCATTATACTTAAGGATACCAACATAACCTTTGGGGAACTGGCGGCCACTACAGTCATTTTATAACTGATAATATTCACTAATAATGTGTTCCACTGTCTCAAGCCTTCCGGTTTTGAAGTGATAAATAACTTTGCATTTCATTTTATATGCCTTTTAGCACTTTGGTTCAAAAGTGATTTGTGTTAATGCTTGTTGAGTTAGGCATTTAAAGTGGTTAATAATTCTTTGTACATAATTTCTGTAAACCTTTGTACCTAGATGACCAGGCGCGGATCCAGGGGGGTCCGCGGGGGCACGTGCCCCCCGGGTAAATTGAGTTTTAAAAAAATATTTAAAAAAGGAAAAAAAAAAAAATTAGTCTACATTTCGTTTGCAATCGGTAGTCTGTGATCGGGTGTAAAGCAAGCTAGTCTGGTTTCTTGACCCGATTCCTCCACGTCTATAAATTGTTCCGTTTCATCTGAAGAAGGGTCGGGGTACCGTGTGGAAATTACAATCGCCGATGTCAATTTACTGTCGGATTCTACGCCAGTATGCATAGGCCTGCGAAGTACGATGAGTCTTGCAGCTGATCTGCCGATGGTTTTAACACAGGGCAAGGAACAGTATGAAATCAAGCCCTTTTCTTGAAAATTTCAACTGGACTGGATTAAAACCAAGAAAAATTCCGGATAAATTAAAACTGAAGTCAAAAACTGCAAATTAAATGCCAAAAATCGGGGAGGGAGAAACTTATTGTTGTAGTCATGACATCGCTAAAATAATGGCTAAAAAATAATGGCTAAAATAATGATATATATATATAAATATATATATATTCTCCATATAATCTTGAAAACGTTTGCAAAAAAAGTCAGGTGAAACTGGCAAGGAATCGCCTAAGATTGCACCACAGAGCATCCAGAATCCAAAATTTTCCGGGGCCCTTAAGCGGGCCCCGGACCCCGGACCCAACGCCGTAAGGGCTTCGCGCTCGCATTTAATAACAACGACGACGACGACGACGACGACGACGACTTATATGGCGCACGTATCCACCAAACTGGTGCTCAAGGCGCATTATAAAAAATTCCTGGATCCGCGCCTGATGACTGACACCTAACACGGGCATATGAAGAGCTTACTGAATGTCAGCAGGGCTGAACCGGTAACATTCAGGGGCGTAGCGAAGGCATATTCTTTGGGCGGATGTAGAAGCCAATTTGCCGACTGATATTACCCCCAAAACATCTGATAACAAACTTGGCAAATCTTCGGTGCTTAGAAACACGATACATTTTCAGTCGGCGAACCCGTAGCTCTAGGTTTGCCGACTAAAAATTTATTCTGGACCAACCCTTGTAGTACCCATGTCGTACCCATGTAGTACCCTTGTAGTACCCATGTAGTACCCTTGTAGTACCCTTGTAGTACCCTTCTAGTACCCTTCTAGTACCCTTCTAGTTCTAATGCCTTTGATGCTTCATTTGCTGACTAAATGCCGACTGAGAACAAATATTGGGCATGTCACACCCCCCACAAACCCAGCTAACTACGGCCCTGGTAACACTCAAAGGTTACTAGGACACACCCCTCCCATTAAAAATAAATAAATAAATAAATAAATAAAAAATAAATAAATAAATAAATAAATAATAAACGGACAGACTAACAAACAACACAAAATAACAACAAATAAACAAAAAGGGTTAGGCCTACATATTCTATGATTCTCACGATGTGTATTTCACATTTCACCTAAAGAGTGTGAGTGACTGTCAGTAATGCACTTTCTTAATTAGTCACTTTATCTGAGTGAAGACCCTTGTGTGACCAAATAATTGTTATAGAGAATGGGTTGAAAACCATAATCCTGCCTCAAATACCCTTGAGGCGCCCTGGGGTGAGCGTGTGAAGTTTGCCACTCGTTGCGATACTGAATACACAGTGATGCACTTTTCATGAAGCGATTTCAAATTATCCAAGCTACTTGAACTCGTTATGGAGAGTTGGAGCGTGCGTAATGCGCTAGCAGCGGTGCCTAGAAACTTGACTAGCCTAGACGATTGTTAGGGTTGTGTAAACATTAAATTATGCAGAGATGCTGTGTAAAGGAAAAATAGATTGTTGATAACACGAGGACCACTCAATATCATAAGTCCAAAAATCAGTTCAATTGGTTGTCTGTTCGGTCCAATGGGTCGTTTTAATAATAGTGTTAGTACTATAGAGTGCCATTAGTCCGACTTTTCATTGTTCCGATGTATGAATAAAAGGACGCTGTCATTGTGTCATTCCTATGTGTCCGAAAGATGGGCCGTTGAACGAATGGGCTCTAGGACAAATTGACTATGAAACAAAATTGGATGTTGGTAAAAACTAGATTTCCATTTCATATTTTGTTCTTCAAACTTCCACTGAAAAGTTACTCAAAGATTGTTCTGTCATGTCTTTGGAAATACATGCACATTACTTGACCCAAAATCAACCAAATACACCAGCCAAGAGAAAACGATAAAGATCTAATACGTGACCAATTTAAAGTTTCCCGCCCAAAATTAAGCACTTAAGCCTAAAAGGGTTTTGCGCCATTTGCTCTCATAGCGGCATAGCACTAAACCATCAATAACAAATTTGGCCTTTGCGTTCGAACACCTTGGCAGTCCGTGAATATCATAGCCCCCTTACAGTGAAAATGCAACCAATACCATGGGCGGATCCAGAATATTTTTTAGGGGGGGGGCTGAGAATCAAGAACGATTTTTTTTGAACGATCAAAGGGAGAGAAAAACAAAGCACAGTGAGGGGGAAATGAGGGGAATACCTTACCGTACTTTACCTTATCAGATTCTGTTTTTTATTTTATTTTTTTATTATTTTTTTAACGATTTTAGGGGGGGCTACAGCCCCCTTAGCCCCTCCCCCCGGATCCACCAATGAATACCCTAAACTGGCCCCCAGTCTCAATCCTCAACACTAAAGACAGGCTCTGGGCGCACCATTCAAGTGATGTCATTAGTTGAATCTCCAGATCTTCAGGCTACCAATTCCCAATATTATGACATCTTATGTGCACAAAACTGCGTATATTATACTACTCAAAACAATTTAGGGAACAAAACAATTTAGGGAACACCGGATTTACTGCAAGAGGTGGTCACACCCGTTATTGAAATGTTCCATGAACTGGGATTTTCATTTGCAACCCCCTCTCTCTTTCAGTAGTCATGTCATGAAATGTGTAATCACTACATGCATCCTTTATCATCTGTTTCATTGTGCAGTTGTTTCTCATCAATTTTGTGAAACATTGTGTTTATCTGAAATAAATGGTCTTGCTTTAACTGAGATTATTTCGGTGTTCCCTAAATTGTTTTGAGTAGTATATATGCTGTAAGTGTTTATATGTATTCAGCAAAAACTCTTCCTGGGTAACCTTTAACACTTGAATCACTAACGCACACTAACCAGCAATATGCTTATTATGCCTCACAACTTGCTGCAGCGCACCTCAACAGGTCGTGTACAGTGCGGATAAACCCTTAAAACTCCTGAAAACGTTTGAAGCCCCTGAATACTTGTTTATTTTATATTTCAGGAGAATCACAACATTTTTAGAAACAAACATGTGAAAGATCTAGCTCAACTAGCATTCATGAGAAAATGAGGAAATTGTATTTTTATATGAATTTTCACAATTTGTGTTCTTTGTAATTTCCTTTATCAAACGTTGTGGCTATTGAAATTCATTCGCAATTTGATAGTTAACTCCAAACTAAAATTCGGGATTTTAGACTTTACAGATAAAGAAGTACGCTATAATTGTGACGTGTATATATAACGTCATTTATGCCCGTTGGAATAATACTAAAAAGCTTTGACGGCTTTTGATACCAGCTTAACCTTAATCTCTCGTCGGCTAGATCGTAATTCTTAGTTTAATGCCTACAGAAAATCAGATTATAATGAAACATTCCGCGCTGTTGGGGTTATATATGAAATAAAATTTAGTGTAAATGAAACGCAAAACACTAATATCGTCGATTAAGAAAGGCTTTCTTTTTCGGACTTCAGAGTTGTCAAGCAGAGAAGTGGAATTCCCAGTGGGGATTCTGCATCGTGTTTGTCTGCATGAGTCCTAGTCAGTCTGCCCGCTCGGAGCATTCGATTGTACGTAGGAGTAAGTTGCAACCAGGTCACTTTTGTTCAATCTCGAGTCACTTTCCGGATTGTGTTCATGTTGAATAGTTTGATGTGACTGGTCTTGGCAAGAATTTTAATTAGCGTTCAAATTTGATTGATTCTGTGAAATTATATTATAAAATCAGACGTGTGTCCTGTCAGAGAGAGTTTCCTCCAATTTATGTCCTTTAATTAATCGAGTCGTTTTTAATCCACGAAGCAATCCAAAAGCAGCATCCTTTTCCGTCCAAAGGAATTCCTGAAACCGAGTTTCAATCAAGCAAGGCTTTGAGGGGCGATTATTGCAAATTAACGGCGTGCATCTGATGGAACGACGCGTCCTGTGTTTGTAGCACTCTAATAATTTCACTGGTTTTTTTAAGCCAGTGTTCATTTTTGGTTAAACAAAAGTCTGTAAATGTATCAATATTTAATAAGAATCGAGATATAGAACCAACTTGTGAACGTTTCAATTTATTTCATTGCGTTGTTTATGAGTCGACAATTATCATGAACATTCATATAATTGAGGCCTATATAAAAAACAACCCCTCCAGTAAATGCATGGCTGTATAGACATCCTGGGCAACCCAATAACATAGACATGTGGTTAAACCTCCTGATTTGGGAATGGCCCCTTGTTCACCCCCACCCCCCCACACACACACACCCTCCTGCCCTGCTTTGATTTAATCAACTTGTCAAACAACTTTGACCCTAATCTATGACTATTTCAACATGTTTTTATCTCATAATGTGGAAATAATTTATATGGTCCTTGTTCGCCCCGTATGCCCTATAGCCAAAAACTTGCTTGAAACAATCTTACACATCGTTATATCCAAGCCTGTCACCACTGTGTCCACGCTTGATCACCGTCTTATCCCGTTACAACCACTGACAGATAAGTTGAGGTTTATCGGGCTCAGATTACAAGTTATTCCGACGACGGGAGAGTGATCCCTTAAGCCAGTCTCCGTACACCACGGTCTCATACGGTCGGCTACACAATT
>CM055825.1:20823548-20859780 GCA_029582265.1 Zoroaster sp. YZ-2022 | reverse complement strand
GCTTTAATTTAGATATAAAATTATCGGCCTCCCTTGGAAACTTTAAAAGTTATTCCCACCCTAGAAATGTTTTTTTTGTAACACTGTATAGGGCTGTATTGTTTGCGGTGAAACCGCATACAAGTTGACGGTATTTTACAGAGGGCTAAGTGTCCATGGAGGCCGTTTAAGGTACGAAATAATTATCCAAATTCAAATGTATGGTGTTTTTCTGAAAGGGGAGAACCTAAGCTTTAATTTAGATATAAAATTATCGGCCTCCCTTGAAAACTTTAAAAGTTATTCCCAACCATAGAAATGTTTTTTTTTGTAACACTGTATAGTGCTGTATTGTTTGCGGTGAAACCGCATGCAAGTTGACGGTATTTTACAGAGGGCTAAGTGTCCATGGAGGCCGTTTAAGGTACGAAATAATTATCCAAATTCAAAAGTATGGTGTTTTTCTGAAAGGGGAGAACCTAAGCTTTAATTTAGATATAAAATTATCGGCCTCCCTTGAAAACTTTAAAAGTTATTCCCAACCCTAGAAATGTTTTTTTTTTGTAACACTGTATAGTGCTGTATTGTTTGCGGTGAAACCGCATGCAAGTTGACGGTATTTTACAGAGGGCTAAGTGTCCATGGAGGCCGTTTAAGGTACGAAATAATTATCCAAATTCAAATGTATGGTGTTTTTCTGAAAAGGGAGAACCTAAGCTTTAATTTAGATATAAAATTATCGGCCTCCCTTGAAAACTTTAAAAGTTATTCCCAACCATAGAAATCTTTTTTTTGTAACACTGTATAGTGCTGTATTGTTTGCGGTGAAACCGCATGCAAGTTGACGGTATTTTACAGAGGGCTAAGTGTCCATGGAGGCCGTTTAAGGTACGAAATAATTATCCAAATTCAAAAGTATGGTGTTTTTCTGAAAGAGGAGAACCTAAGCTTTAATTTAGATATAAAATTATCGGCCTCCCTTGAAAACTTTAAAAGTTATTCCCAACCATAGAAATGTTTTTTTGTAACACTGTATAGTGCTGTATTGTTTGCGGTGAAACCGCATGCAAGTTGACCGTATTTTACAGAGGGCTAAGTGTCCATGGAGGCCGTTTAAGGTACGAAATAATTATCCAAATTCAAAAGTATGGTGTTTTTCTGAAAGGGGAGAACCTAAGCTTTAATTTAGATATAAAATTATCGGCCTCCCTTGAAAACTTTAAAAGTTATTCCCAACCATAGAAATGTTTTTTTTTGTAACACTGTATAGTGCTGTATTGTTTGCGGTGAAACCGCATGCAAGTTGACGGTATTTTACAGAGGGCTAAGTGTCCATGGAGGCCGTTTAAGGTACGAAAATTGTTTCCAAATTCAAAAGTATGGTGTTTTTCTGAAAGGGGAGAACCTAAGCTTTAATTTAGATATAAAATTATCGGCCTCCCTTGAAAACTTTAAAGTTATTCCCAACCATAGAAATGTTTTTTTTGTAACACTGTATAGTGCTGTATTGTTTGCGGTGAAACCGCATGCAAGTTGACGGTATTTTACAGAGGGCTAAGTGTCCATGGAGGCCGTTTAAGGTACGAAAAATTATCCAAATTCAAAAGTATGGTGTTTTTCTGAAAGGTGAGAACCTAAGCTTTAATTTAGATATAAAATTATCGGCCTCCCTTGAAAACTTTAAAAGTTATTCCCAACCATAGAAATGTTTTTTTTGTAACACTGTATAGTGCTGTATTGTTTGCGGTGAAACCGCATGCAAGTTGACCGTATTTTACACAGGGCTAAGTGTCCATGGAGGCCGTTTAAGGTACGAAATAATTATCCAAATTCAAAAGTATGGTGTTTTTCTGAAAGGGGAGAACCTAAGCTTTAATTTAGATATAAAATTATCGGCCTCCCTTGAAAACTTTAAAGTTATTCCCAACCATAGAAATGTTTTTTTTTGTAACACTGTATAGTGCTGTATTGTTTGCGGTGAAACCGCATGCAAGTTGACGGTATTTTACAGAGGGCTAAGTGTCCATGGAGGCCGTTTAAGGTACGAAATAATTATCCAAATTCAAAAGTATGGTGTTTTTCTGAAAGGGGAGAACCTAAGCTTTAATTTAGATATAAAATTATCGGCCTCCCTTGAAAACTTTAAAAGTTATTCCCAACCATAGAAATGTTTTTTTGTAACACTGTATAGTGCTGTATTGTTTGCGGTGAAACCGCATGCAAGTTGACGGTATTTTACAGAGGGCTGTGTCCATGGAGGCCGTTTAAGGTACGAACAAATTATCCAAATTCAAAAGTATGGTGTTTTTCTGAAAGGGGAGAACCTAAGCTTTAATTTAGATATAAAATTATCGGCCTCCCTTGAAAACTTTAAAAGTTATTCCCAACCATAGAAATGTTTTTTTGTAACACTGTATAGTGCTGTATTGTTTGCGGTGAAACCGCATGCAAGTTGACGGTATTTTACAGAGGGCTAAGTGTCCATGGAGGCCGTTTAAGGTACGAACATATTTTTCCAAATTCAAAAGTATGGTGTTTTTCTGAAAGGGGAGAACCTAAGCTTTAATTTAGATATAAAATTATCGGCCTTCCTTGAAAACTTTAAAAGTTATTCCCAACCATAGAAATGTTTTTTTTTGTAACACTGTATAGTGCTGTATTGTTTGCGGTGAAACCGCATGCAAGTTGACGGTATTTTACAGAGGGCTAAGTGTCCATGGAGGCCGTTTAAGGTACGAAATAAATATCCAAATTCAAAAGTATGGTGTTTTTCTGAAAGGGGAGAACCTAAGCTTTAATTTAGATATACAATTATCGGCCTCCCTTGAAAACTTTAAAAGTTATTCCCAACCATAGAAATCTTTTTTTTTGTAACACTGTATAGTGCTGTAATGTTTGCGGTGAAACCGCATGGAAGTTGACGGTATTTTACAGAGGGCTAAGTGTCCATGGAGGCCGTTTAAGGTACGAAAAAAAATTCCAAATTCAAAAGTATGGTGTTTTTCTGAAAGGGGAGAACCTAAGCTTTAATTTAGATATAAAATTATCGGCCTCCCTTGAAAACTTTAAAAGTTATTCCCAACCCTAGAAATGTTTTTTTTGTAACACTGTATAGTGCTGTATTGTTTGCGGTGAAACCGCATGCAAGTTGACGGTATTTTACAGAGGGCTAAGTGTCCATGGAGGCCGTTTAAGGTACGAAATAATTATCCAAATTCAAAAGTATGGTGTTTTTCTGAAAGGGGAGAACCTAAGCTTTAATTTAGATATAAAATTATCGGCCTCCCTTGAAAACTTTAAAAGTTATTCCCAACCATAGAAATGTTTTTTGTAACACTGTATAGTGCTGTATTGTTTGCGGTGAAACCGCATGCAAGTTGACGGTATTTACAGAGGGCTAAGTGTCCATGGAGGCCGTTTAAGGTACGAAATAATTATCCAAATTCAAATGTATGGTGTTTTTCTGAAAGGGGAGAACCTAAGCTTTAATTTAGATATAAAATTATCGGCCTCCTTGAAAACTTTAAAAGTTATTCCCAACCATAGAAATGTTTTTTTGTAACACTGTATAGTGCTGTATTGTTTGCGGTGAAACCGCATGCAAGTTGACGGTATTTTACAGAGGGCTAAGTGTCCATGGAGGCCGTTTAAGGTACGAACAAATTATCCAAATTCAAAAGTATGGTGTTTTTCTGAAAGGGGAGAACCTAAGCTTTAATTTAGATATAAAATTATCGGCCTCCCTTGAAAACTTTAAAAGTTATTCCCAACCATAGAAATGTTTTTTTTTGTAACACTGTATAGTGCTGTATTGTTTGCGGTGAAACCGCATGGAAGTTGACGGTATTTTACAGAGGGCTATAGTTCCATGGAGGCCGTTTAAGGTACGAAATAAATATCCAAATTCAAAAGTATGGTGTTTTTCTGAAAGGGGTGAACCTACGCTTTAATTTAGATATAAAATTATCGACCTCCCTTGAAAACTTTAAAAGTTATTCCCAACAATAGAAATGTTTTTTTGTAACACTGTATAGTGCTGTATTGTTTGCGGTGAAACCGCATGCAAGTTGACGGTATTTTACAGAGGGCTAAGTGTCCATGGAGGCCGTTTAAGGTACGAAAAATTATCCAAATTCAAAAGTATGGTGTTTTTCTGAAAGGGGAGAACCTAAGCTTTAATTTAGATATAAAATTATCGGCCTCCCTTGAAAACTTTAAAAGTTATTCCCAACCATAGAAATGTTTTTTTTGTAACACTGTATAGTGCTGTATTGTTTGCGGTGAAACCGCATGCAAGTTGACGGTATTTTACAGAGGGCTAAGTGTCCATGGAGGCCGTTTAAGGTACGAAATAATTATCCAAATTCAAAAGTATGGTGTTTTTCTGAAAGGGGAGAACCTAAGCTTTAATTTAGATATAAAATTATCGGCCTCCCTTGAAAACTTTAAAAGTTATTCCCAACCATAGAAATGTTTTTTTTGTAACACTGTATAGTGCTGTATTGTTTGCGGTGAAACCGCATGCAAGTTGACGGTATTTTACAGAGGGCTAAGTGTCCATGGAGGCCGTTTAAGGTACGAAAAAATTATCCAAATTCAAAAGTATGGTGTTTTTCTGAAAGGGGAGAACCTAAGCTTTAATTTAGATATAAAATTATCGGCCTCCCTTGAAAACTTTAAAAGTTATTCCCAACCATAGAAATGTTTTTTTTTGTAACACTGTATAGTGCTGTATTGTTTGCGGTGAAACCGCATGCAAGTTGACGGTATTTTACAGAGGGCTGTGTCCATGGAGGCCGTTTAAGGTACGAAATAATTATCCAAATTCAAAAGTATGGTGTTTTTCTGAAAGGGGAGAACCTAAGCTTTAATTTAGATATAAAATTATCGGCCTCCCTTGAAAACTTTAAAAGTTATTCCCAACCATAGAAATGTTTTTTTGTAACACTGTATAGTGCTGTATTGTTTGCGGTGAAACCGCATGCAAGTTGACGGTATTTTACAGAGGGCTAAGTGTCCATGGAGGCCGTTTAAGGTACGAAAAAAATTCCAAATTCAAAAGTATGGTGTTTTTCTGAAAGGGGAGAACCTAAGCTTTAATTTAGATATAAAATTATCGGCCTCCCTTGAAAACTTTAAAAGTTATTCCCAACCATAGAAATGTTTTTTTGTAACACTGTATAGTGCTGTATTGTTTGCGGTGAAACCGCATGCAAGTTGACGGTATTTTACAGAGGGCTAAGTGTCCATGGAGGCCGTTTAAGGTACGAAATAATTATCCAAATTCAAAAGTATGGTGTTTTTCTGAAAGGGGAGAACCTAAGCTTTAATTTAGATATAAAATTATCGGCCTCCTTGAAAACTTTAAAAGTTATTCCCAACCATAGAAATGTTTTTTTTGTAACACTGTATAGTGCTGTATTGTTTGCGGTGAAACCGCATGCAAGTTGACGGTATTTTACAGAGGGCTAAGTGTCCATGGAGGCCGTTTAAGGTACGAAATAATTATCCAAATTCAAAAGTATGGTGTTTTTCTGAAAGGGAGAACCTAAGCTTTAATTTAGATATAAAATTATCGGCCTCCTTGAAAACTTTAAAAGTTATTCCCAACCATAGAAATGTTTTTTTGTAACACTGTATAGTGCTGTATTGTTTGCGGTGAAACCGCATGCAAGTTGACGGTATTTTACAGAGGGCTAAGTGTCCATGGAGGCCGTTTAAGGTACGAAATAATTATCCAAATTCAAAAGTATGGTGTTTTTCTGAAAGGGGAGAACCTAAGCTTTAATTTAGATATAAAATTATCGGCCTCCCTTGAAAACTTTAAAAGTTATTCCCAACCATAGAAATGTTTTTTTTTGTAACACTGTATAGTGCTGTATTGTTTGCGGTGAAACCGCATGCAAGTTGACGGTATTTTACAGAGGGCTAAGTGTCCATGGAGGCCGTTTAAAGTACGAAAATTATCCAAATTCAAAAGTATGGTGTTTTTCTGAAAGGGGAGAACCTAAGCTTTAATTTAGATATAAAATTATCGGCCTCCCTTGAAAACTTTAAAAGTTATTCCCAACCATAGAAATGTTTTTTTGTAACACTGTATAGTGCTGTATTGTTTGCGGTGAAACCGCATGCAAGTTGACGGTATTTTACAGAGGGCTAAATGTCCATGGAGGCCGTTTAAGGTACGAAAAAATTATCCAAATTCAAAAGTATGGTGTTTTTCTGAAAGGGGAGAACCTAAGCTTTAATTTAGATATAAAATTATCGGCCTCCCTTGAAAACTTTAAAAGTTATTCCCAACCATAGAAATGTTTTTTTTTGTAACACTGTATAGTGCTGTATTGTTTGCGGTGAAACCGCATGCAAGTTGACGGTATTTTACAGAGGGCTAAGTGTCCATGGAGGCCGTTTAAGGTACGAAATAATTATCCAAATTCAAAAGTATGGTGTTTTTCTGAAAGGGGAGAACCTAAGCTTTAATTTAGATATAAAATTATCGGCCTCCCTTGAAAACTTTAAAAGTTATTCCCAACCCTAGAAATGTTTTTTGGAACACTGTATAGTGTTGTATTGTTTGCGGTGAAACCGCATGCAAGTTGACGGTATTTTACAGAGGGCTAAGTGTCCATGGAGGCCGTTTAAGGTACGAAATAATTATCCAAATTCAAAAGTATGGTGTTTTTCTGAAAGGGGAGAACCTAAGCTTTAATTTAGATATAAAATTATCGGCCTCCCTTGAAAACTTTAAAAGTTATTCCCAACCATAGAAATGTTTTTTTGTAACACTGTATAGTGCTGTATTGTTTGCGGTGAAACCGCATGCAAGTTGACGGTATTTTACAGAGGGCTATGTCCATGGAGGCCGTTTAAGGTAAAATTATCCAAATTCAAAAGTATGGTGTTTTTCTGAAAGGGAGAACCTAAGCTTTAATTTAGATATAAAATTATCGGCCTCCCTTGAAAACTTTAAAAGTTATTCCCAACCATAGAAATGTTTTTTTTTGTAACACTGTATAGTGCTGTATTGTTTGCGGTGAAACCGCATGCAAGTTGACGGTATTTTACAGAGGGCTGTCCATGGAGGCCGTTTAAGGTACGAAATAATTATCCAAATTCAAAAGTATGGTGTTTTTCTCAAAGGGAGAACCTAAGCTTTAATTTAGATATAAAATTATCGGCCTCCCTTGAAAACTTTAAAAGTTATTCCCAACCATAGAAATGTTTTTTTTGTAACACTGTATAGTGCTGTATTGTTTGCGGTGAAACCGCATGCAAGTTGACGGTATTTTACAGAGTGTCCATGGAGGCCGTTTAAGGTACGAAATAATTATCCAAATTCAAAAGTATGGTGTTTTTCTGAAAGGGAGAACCTAAGCTTTAATTTAGATATAAAATTATCGGCCTCCCTTGAAAACTTTAAAAGTTATTCCCAACCATAGAAATGTTTTTTTTGTAACACTGTATAGTGCTGTATTGTTTGCGGTGAAACCGCATGCAAGTTGACGGTATTTTACAGAGGGCTAAGTGTCCATGGAGGCCGTTTAAGGTACGAAATAATTATCCAAATTCAAAAGTATGGTGTTTTTCTGAAAGGGGAGAACCTAAGCTTTAATTTAGATATAAAATTATCGGCCTCCCTTGAAAACTTTAAAAGTTATTCCCAACCATAGAAATGTTTTTTTTGTAACACTGTATAGTGCTGTATTGTTTGCGGTGAAACCGCATGCAAGTTGACGGTATTTTACAGAGGCCTATGTCCATGGAGGAGTGTCCATGGAGGCCGTTTAAGGTACGAAATTATCCAAATTCAAAAGTATGGTGTTTTTCTGAAAGGGGAGAACCTAAGCTTTAATTTAGATATAAAATTATCGGCCTCCCTTGAAAACTTTAAAAGTTATTCCCAACCATAGAAATGTTTTTTTTTTGTAACACTGTATAGTGCTGTATTGTTTGCGGTGAAACCGCATGCAAGTTGACGGTATTTTACACAGGGCTATGTTGCCATGGAGGCCGTTTAAGGTACAAAATAATTATCCAAATTCAAAAGTATGGTGTTTTTCTGAAAGGGGAGAACCTAAGCTTTAATTTAGATATAAAATTATCGGCCTCCCTTGAAAACTTTAAAAGTTATTCCCAACCATAGAAATGTTTTTTTTGTAACACTGTATAGTGCTGTATTGTTTGCGGTGAAACCGCATGCAAGTTGACGGTATTTTACAGAGGGCTAAGTGTCCATGGAGGCCGTTTAAGGTACGAAATAATTATCCAAATTCAAAAGTATGGTGTTTTTCTGAAAGGGGAGAACCTAAGCTTTAATTTAGATATAAAATTATCGGCCTCCCTTGAAAACTTTAAAGTTATTCCCAACCATAGAAATGTTTTTTTTGTAACACTGTATAGTGCTGTATTGTTTGCGGTGAAACCGCATGCAAGTTGACGGTATTTTACAGAGGGCTAAGTGTCCATGGAGGCCGTTTAAGGTACGAAAAAATTATCCAAATTCAAAAGTATGGTGTTTTTCTGAAAAGGGAGAACCTAAGCTTTAATTTAGATATAAAATTATCGGCCTCCCTTGAAAACTTTAAAAGTTATTCCCAACCATAGAAATGTTTTTTTTGTAACACTGTATAGTGCTGTATTGTTTGCGGTGAAACCGCATGCAAGTTGACGGTATTTTACAGAGGGCTATGTCCATGGAGGCCGTTTAAGGTACGAAATAATTATCCAAATTCAAAAGTATGGTGTTTTTCTGAAAGGGAGAACCTAAGCTTTAATTTAGATATAAAATTATCGGCCTCCTTGAAAACTTTAAAAGTTATTCCCAACCATAGAAATCTTTATTTTTGTAACACTGTATAGTGCTGTATTGTTTGCGGTGAAACCGCATGCAAGTTGACGGTATTTTACAGAGGGCTAAGTGTCCATGGAGGCCGTTTAAGGTACGAACAATTTTTTCCAAATTCAAAAGTATGGTGTTTTTCTGAAAGGGGAGAACCTAAGCTTTAATTTAGATATAAAATTATCGGCCTCCCTTGAAAACTTTAAAAGTTATTCCCAACCATAGAAATGTTTTTTTGTAACACTGTATAGTGCTGTATTGTTTGCGGTGAAACCGCATGCAAGTTGACGGTATTTTACAGAGGGCTAAGTGTCCATGGAGGCCGTTTAAGGTACGAAAAAATTATCCAAATTCAAAAGTATGGTGTTTTTCTGAAAGGGGAGAACCTAAGCTTTAATTTAGATATAAAATTATCGGCCTCCCTTGAAAACTTTAAAAGTTATTCCCAACCATAGAAATGTTTTTTTTGTAACAATGTATAGTTATGTATTGTTTGCGGTGAAACCGCATGCAAGTTGACGGTATTTTACAGAGTGATATTTGTCCATGGAGGCCGTTTAAGGTACGAAATAATTATCCAAATTCAAAAGTATGGTGTTTTTCTGAAAGGGGAGAACCTAAGCTTTAATTTAGATATAAAATTATCGGCCTCCCTTGAAAACTTTAAAAGTTATTCCCAACCATAGAAATGTTTTTTTGTAAAACTGTATTGTGGTGTTATGTTTGCTGTGAAACCGCATGCAAGTTGACGGTATTTTACAGAGGGCTAAGTGTCCATGGAGGCCGTTTAAGGTACGAACATTTTTTTTCCAAATTAAAAAGTATGGTGATTTTCTGAAAGGGGAGAACCTAAGCTTTAATTTAGATATAAAATTATCGGCCTCCCTTGAAAACTTTAAAAGTTATTCCCAACCCTAGAAATGTGTTTTTTTTTTAACACTGTAGAGTGTTGTATTGTTTGCGGTGAAACCGCATGCAAGTTGACGGTATTTTACAGAGGGCTAAGTGTCCATGGAGGCCGTTTAAGGTACGAAATAATTATCCAAATTCAAAAGTATGGTGTTTTTCTGAAAGGGGAGAACCTAAGCTTTAATTTAGATATAAAATTATCGGCCACCCTTGAAAACTATAAAAGTTATTACCAACCATAGAGATGTTTTTTTTGTAACACTGTATAGTGGTGTATTGTTTGCGGTGAAACCGCATGCAAGTTGACGGTATTTTACAGAGGGCTAAGTGTCCATGGAGGCCGTTTAAGGTACGAAATAATTATCCAAATTCAAAAGTATGGTGTTTTTCTGAAAGGGGAGAACCTAAGCTTTAATTTAGATATAAAATTATCGGCCTCCATGAAAAAATTAAAAGTAAATCCCAACCATAGAAATGGTTTTTTTGTAACACTGTATAGTAGTGTTGTATTGTTTGCGGTGAAACCGCATGCAAGTTGACGGTATTTTACAGAGGGCTAAGTGTCCATGGAGGCCGTTTAAGGTACGAAATATTATCCAATTCAAAAGTATGGTGTTTTTCTTAAATGGAGAACCTAAGCTTTAATTTAGATATAAAATTATCGGCCTCCCTTGAAAACTTTAAAAGTTATTCCCAACCATAGAAATGTTTTTTTTGTAACACTGTATAGTGCTGTATTGTTTGCGGTGAAACCGCATGCAAGTTGACGGTATTTTACAGAGGGCTATGTCCATGGAGGCCGTTTAAGGTACGAAATAATTATCCAAATTCAAAAGTATGGTGTTTTTCTGAAAGGGGAGAACCTAAGCTTTAATTTAGATATAAAATTATCGGCCTCCCTTGAAAACTTTAAAAGTTATTCCCAACCATAGAAATGTTTTTTTGTAACACTGTATAGTGTTGTATTGTTTGCGGTGAAACCGCATGCAAGTTGACGGTATTTTAAAGAGCGCTATTATTCAATGGAGGCCGTTTAATGAACCAAATAATTATACAAATTCAAGATTATGGTGTTTTTCTGAAAGGGAGAACCTAAGCTTTAATTTAGATATAAAATTAGCGGCCTCCCTTGAAAACTTTAAAAGTTATTCCCAACCATAGAAATGTTTTTTTGTAACACTGTATAGTGCTGTATTGTTTGCGGTGAAACCGCATGCAAGTTGACGGTATTTTACAGAGGGCTAAGTGTCCATGGAGGCCGTTTAAGGTACGAAATAATTATCCAAATTCAAAAGTATGGTGTTTTTCTGAAAGGGGAGAACCTAAGCTTTAATTTAGATATAAAATTATCGGCCTCCCTTGAAAACTTTAAAAGTTATTCCCAACCATAGAAATGTTTTTTTTGTAACACTGTATAGTGCTGTATTGTTTGCGGTGAAACCGCATGCAAGTTGACGGTATTTTACAGAGGGCTATGTCCATGGAGGCCGTTTAAGGTACGAAATAATTATCCAAATTCAAAAGTATGGTGTTTTTCTGAAAGGGGAGAACCTAAGCTTTAATTTAGATATAAAATTATCGGCCTCCCTTGAAAACTTTAAAAGTTATTCCCAACCATAGAAATGTTTTTTTGTAACACTGTATAGTGCTGTATTGTTTGCGGTGAAACCGCATGCAAGTTGACGGTATTTTACAGAGGGCTGTGTCCATGGAGGCCGTTTAAGGTACGAAATAATTATCCAAATTCAAAAGTATGGTGTTTTTCTGAAAGGGGAGAACCTAAGCTTTAATTTAGATATAAAATTATCGGCCTCCCTTGAAAACTTTAAAAGTTATTCC
Organism: Zoroaster sp. YZ-2022; assembly: GCA_029582265.1. Taxonomy (NCBI): domain Eukaryota; kingdom Metazoa; phylum Echinodermata; class Asteroidea; order Forcipulatida; family Zoroasteridae; genus Zoroaster; species Zoroaster sp. YZ-2022. The sequence continues at coordinate 20,848,214 of CM055825.1, read as the reverse complement.
CAACCATAGAAATGTTTTTTGTAACACTGTATAGTGCTGTATTGTTTGCGGTGAAACCGCATGCAAGTTGACGGTATTTTACAGAGGGCTATGTGTCCATGGAGGCCGTTTAAGGTACGAAAAAATTATCCAAATTCAAAAGTATGGTGTTTTTCTGAAAGGGGAGAACCTAAGCTTTAATTTAGATATAAAATTATCGGCCTCCCTTGAAAACTTTAAAAGTTATTCCCAACCATAGAAATGTTTTTTTGTAACACTGTATAGTGCTGTATTGTTTGCGGTGAAACCGCATGCAAGTTGACGGTATTTTACAGAGGGCTATGTCCATGGAGGCCGTTTAAGGTACGAAATAATTATCCAAATTCAAAAGTATGGTGTTTTTCTGAAAGGGGAGAACCTAAGCTTTAATTTAGATATAAAATTATCGGCCTCCCTTGAAAACTTTAAAAGTTATTCCCAACCATAGAAATGTTTTTTTGTAACACTGTATAGTGCTGTATTGTTTGCGGTGAAACCGCATGCAAGTTGACGGTATTTTACAGAGGGCTATGTGTCCATGGAGGCCGTTTAAGGTACGAAATAATTATCCAAATTCAAAAGTATGGTGTTTTTCTGAAAGGGGAGAACCTAAGCTTTAATTTAGATATAAAATTATCGGCCTCCCTTGAAAACTTTAAAAGTTATTCCCAACCATAGAAATGTTTTTTTTGTAACACTGTATAGTGCTGTATTGTTTGCGGTGAAACCGCATGCAAGTTGACGGTATTTTACAGAGGGCTATGTCCATGGAGGCCGTTTAAGGTACGAAAAAATTATCCAAATTCAAAAGTATGGTGTTTTTCTGAAAGGGGAGAACCTAAGCTTTAATTTAGATATAAAATTATCGGCCTCCCTTGAAAACTTTAAAAGTTATTCCCAACCATAGAAATGTTTTTTTGTAACACTGTATAGTGCTGTATTGTTTGCGGTGAAACCGCATGCAAGTTGACGGTATTTTACAGAGGGCTGGCGTCCATGGAGGCCGTTTAAGGTACGAAAAAATTATCCAAATTCAAAAGTATGGTGTTTTTCTGAAAGGGAGAACCTAAGCTTTAATTTAGATATAAAATTATCGGCCTCCCTTGAAAACTTTAAAAGTTATTCCCAACCATAGAAATGTTTTTTTTGTAACACTGTATAGTGCTGTATTGTTTGCGGTGAAACCGCATGCAAGTTGACGGTATTTACAGAGGGCTATGTCCATGGAGGCCGTTTAAGGTACGAAAAAATTATCCAAATTCAAAAGTATGGTGTTTTTCTGAAAGGGAGAACCTAAGCTTTAATTTAGATATAAAATTATCGGCCTCCCTTGAAAACTTTAAAAGTTATTCCCAACCATAGAAATGTTTTTTTTGTAACACTGTATAGTGTTGTATTGTTTGCGGTGAAACCGCATGCAAGTTGACGGTATTTTACAGAGGGCTAAGTGTCCATGGAGGCCGTTTAAGGTACGAAAAATTATCCAAATTCAAAAGTATGGTGTTTTTCTGAAAGGGGAGAACCTAAGCTTTAATTTAGATATATAAATTATCGGCCTCCTTGAAAACTTTAAAAGTTATTCCCAACCATAGAAATGTTTTTTTGTAACACTGTATAGTGTTGTATTGTTTGCGGTGAAACCGCATGCAAGTTGACGGTATTTTACAGAGGGCTGGCGTCCATGGAGGCCGTTTAAGGTACGAAATAATTATCCAAATTCAAAAGTATGGTGTTTTTCTGAAAGGGAGAACCTAAGCTTTAATTTAGATATAAAATTATCGGCCTCCTTGAAAACTTTAAAAGTTATTCCCAACCATAGAAATGTTTTTTTTGTAACACTGTATAGTGTTGTATTGTTTGCGGTGAAACCGCATGCAAGTTGACGGTATTTTACAGAGGGCTATGTCCATGGAGGCCGTTTAAGGTACGAAAAAAAATTCCAAATTCAAAAGTATGGTGTTTTTCTGAAAGGGGAGAACCTAAGCTTTAATTTAGATATAAAATTATCGGCCTCCCTTGGAAACTTTAAAAGTTATTCCCAAACCTAGAATTTTTTTTTTGTAAAACACTGTACAGCAGTATTGTTTGCGGTGAAACCGCATGCAAGTTGACGGTATTTTACAGAGGGCTAAGTGTCCATGGAGGCCGTTTAAGGTACGAAAAAATTATCCAAATTCAAAAGTATGGTGTTTTTCTGAAAGGGGAGAACCTAAGCTTTAATTTAGATATAAAATTATCGGCCTCCCTTGAAAACTTTAAAAGTTATTCCCAACCATAGAAATGTTTTTGTAACACTGTATAGTGTTGTATTGTTTGCGGTGAAACCGCATGCAAGTTGACGGTATTTTACAGAGGGCTATGTCCATGGAGGCCGTTTAAGGTACGAAATAATTATCCAAATTCAAAAGTATGGTGTTTTTCTGAAAGGGAGAACGTAAGCTTTAATTTAGATATAAAATTATCGGCCTCCCTTGAAAACTTTAAAAGTTATTCCCAACCATAGAAAACTTTTATATTGTAACACTGTATACAACTGTATTGTTTGCGTTGAAACCGCATGCAAGTTGACGGTATTTTACAGAGGGCTATGTCCATGGAGGCCGTTTAAGGTACGAAATAATTATCCAAATTCAAAAGTATGGTGTTTTTCTGAAAGGGGAGAACCTAAGCTTTAATTTAGATATAAAATTATCGGCCTCCCTTGAAAACTTTAAAAGTTATTCCCAACCATAGAAATGTTTTTTTGTAACACTGTATAGTGCTGTATTGTTTGCGGTGAAACCGCATGCAAGTTGACGGTATTTTACAGAGGGCTAAGTGTCCATGGAGGCCGTTTAAGGTACGAAAAAATTATCCAAATTCAAAAGTATGGTGTTTTTCTGAAAGGGGAGAACCTAAGCTTTAATTTAGATATAAAATTATCGGCCTCCCTTGAAAACTTTAAAAGTTATTCCCAACCATAGAAATGTTTTTTTTTGTAACACTGTATAGTGCTGTATTGTTTGCGGTGAAACCGCATGCAAGTTGACGGTATTTTACAGAGGGCTAAGTGTCCATGGAGGCCGTTTAAGGTACGAAATAATTATCCAAATTCAAAAGTATGGTGTTTTTCTGAAAGGGAGAACCTAAGCTTTAATTTAGATATAAAATTATCGGCCTCCCTTGAAAACTTTAAAAGTTATTCCCAACCATAGAAATTTTTTTGTAACACTGTATAGTGTTGTATTGTTTGCGGTGAAACCGCATGCAAGTTGACGGTATTTTACAGAGGGCTATGTCCATGGAGGCCGTTTAAGGTACGAAATAATTATCCAAATTCAAAAGTATGGTGTTTTTCTGAAAGGGAGAACCTAAGCTTTAATTTAGATATAAAATTATCGGCCTCCCTTGAAAACTTTAAAAGTTATTCCCAAACATAGAAATGTTTTTTTTGTAACACTGTATAGTGTTGTATTGTTTGCGGTGAAACCGCATGCAAGTTGACGGTATTTTACAGAGGGCTAAGTGTCCATGGAGGCCGTTTAAGGTACGAAATAATTATCCAAATTCAAATGTATGGTGTTTTTCTGAAAGGGAGAACCTAAGCTTTAATTTAGATATAAAATTATCGGCCTCCCTTGAAAACTTTAAAAGTTATTCCCAACCATAGAAATGTTTTTTTGTAACACTGTATAGTGTTGTATTGTTTGCGGTGAAACCGCATGCAAGTTGACGGTATTTTACAGAGGGCTGGCGTCCATGGAGGCCGTTTAAGGTACGAAATAATTATCCAAATTCAAAAGTATGGTGTTTTTCTGAAAGGGAGAACCTACGCTTTAATTTAGATATAAAATTATCGGCCTCCCTTGAAAACTTTAAAAGTTATACCCAACCATAGAAATGTTTTTTTGTAACACTGTATAGTGTTGTATTGTTTGCGGTGAAACCGCATGCAAGTTGACGGTATTTTACAGAGGGCTAAGTGTCCATGGAGGCCGTTTAAGGTACGAAAAATTATCCAAATTCAAAAGTATGGTGTTTTTCTGAAAGGGGAGAACCTAAGCTTTAATTTAGATATAAAATTATCGGCCTCCCTTGAAAACTTTAAAAGTTATTCCCAACCATAGAAATGTTTTTTTGTAACACTGTATAGTGTTGTATTGTTTGCGGTGAAACCGCATGCAAGTTGACGGTATTTTACAGAGGGCTATGTCCATGGAGGCCGTTTAAGGTACGAAAAAATTATCCAAATTCAAAAGTATGGTGTTTTTCTGAAAGGGGAGAACCTAAGCTTTAATTTAGATATAAAATTATCGGCCTCCCTTGAAAACTTTAAAAGTTATTCCCAACCATAGAAATGTTTTTTTGTAACACTGTATAGTGCTGTATTGTTTGCGGTGAAACCGCATGCAAGTTGACGGTATTTTACAGAGGGCTATGTGTTCATGGAGGCCGTTTAAGGTACGAAAGTATTATCCAAATTCAAAAGTATGGTGTTTTTCTGAAAGGGGAGAACCTAAGCTTTAATTTAGATATAAAATTATCGGCCTCCCTTGAAAACTTTAAAAGTTATTCCAAACCATAGAAATGTTTTTTTGTAACACTGTATAGTGCTGTATTGTTTGCGGTGAAACCGCATGCAAGTTGACGGTATTTTACAGAGGGCTGGCGTCCATGGAGGCCGTTTAAGGTACGAAATAATTATCCAAATTCAAAAGTATGGTGTTTTTCTGAAAGGGGAGAACCTAAGCTTTAATTTAGATATAAAATTATCGGCCTCCCTTGAAAACTTTAAAAGTTATTCCCAACCATAGAAATGTTTTTTTTGTAACACTGTATAGTGCTGTATTGTTTGCGGTGAAACTGCATGCAAGTTGACGGTATTTTACAGAGGGCTAAGTGTCGATGGAGGCCGTTTAAGGTACGAAAAAATATCCAAATTCAAAAGTATGATGTTTTTTCCGAAAGGGGAGAACCTAAGCTTTAATTTAGATATAAAATTATCGGCCTCCCCTGAACACTTTAAAAGTTATTCCCAACCATAGAAATGTGTTTTTTTGTAACACTGTATAGTGCTGTATTGTTTGCGGTGAAACCGCATGCAAGTTGACGGTATATTACTGAGGACGTTCTGTCCATGGAGGCCGTTTAAGGTACGAAATATATTATCCAAATTCAAAAGTATGGTGTTTTTCTGAAAGGGGAGAACCTAAGCTTTAATTTAGATATAAAATTATCGGCCTCCCTTGAAAACTTTAAAAGTTATTCCCAACCATAGAAATGTTTTTTGTAACACTGTATAGTGTTGTATTGTTTGCGGTGAAACCGCATGCAAGTTGACGGTATTTTACAGAGGGCTATGTCCATGGAGGCCGTTTAAGGTACGAAAATTTATCCAAATTCAAAAGTATGGTGTTTTTCTGAAAGGGAGAACCTAAGCTTTAATTTAGATATAAAATTATCGGCCTCCCTTGAAAACTTTAAAAGTTATTCCCAACCATAGAAATGTTTTTTTGTAACACTGTATAGTGTTGTATTGTTTGCGGTGAAACCGCATGCAAGTTGACGGTATTTTACAGAGGGCTATGTCCATGGAGGCCGTTTAAGGTACGAAAATTATCCAAATTCAAAAGTATGGTGTTTTTCTGAAATGGCAGAACCTAATCATTAATTTAGATATAAAATTATCGGCCTCAAAAGAACACTTTAAAAGTTATTCCCAAACATAGAAATGTTTTTTTGTAACACTGTATAGTGCTGTATTGTTTGCGGTGAAACCGCATGCAAGTTGACGGTATTTTACAGAGGGCTAAGTGTCCATGGAGGCCGTTTAAGGTACGAAATAATTATCCAAATTCAAAAGTATGGTGTTTTTCTGAAAGGGGAGAAACTAAGCTTTAATTTAGATATAAAATTATCGGCCTCCCTTGAAAACTTTAAAAGTTATTCCCAACCATAGAAATGTTTTTTTTGTAACACTGTATAGTGCTGTATTGTTTGCGGTGAAACCGCATGCAAGTTGACGGTATTTTACAGAGGGCTAAGTGTCCATGGAGGCCGTTTAAGGTACGAAAAATTATCCAAATTCAAAAGTATGGTGTTTTTCTGAAAGGGGAGAACCTAAGCTTTAATTTAGATATAAAAATTATCGGCCTCCCTTGAAAACTTTAAAAGTTATTCCCAACCATAGAAATGTTTTTTTGGAACACTGTATAGTGCTGTGTTGTTTGCGGTGAAACCGCATGCAAGTTGACGGTATTTTACAGAGGGCTATGTCCATGGAGGCCGTTTAAGGTACGAAAAATGTATCCAAATTCAAAAGTATGGTGTTTTTCTGAAAGGGGAGAACCTAAGCTTTAATTTAGATATAAAATTATCGGCCTCCCTTGAAAACTTTAAAAGTTATTCCCAACCATAGAAATGTTTTTTTTGTAATACTGTATAGTTCTGTATTGTTTGCGGTGAAACCGCATGCAAGTTTACGGTATTTTACAGAGGGCTATGTGTCCATGGAGGCCGTTTAAGGTACGAAACAATTATCCAAATTCAAAAAGTATGGTGTTTTTCTTAAATGGAGAACCTAAGCTTTAATTTAGATATAAAATTATCGGCCTCCCTTGAAAACTTTAAAAGTTATCCCCAACCATAGAAAAAAATTTTTTTGTAACACTGTATAGTGCTGTATTGTTTGCGGTGAAACCGCATGCAAGTTGACGGTATTTTACAGAGGGCTAAGTGTCCATGGAGGCCGTTTAAGGTACGAACAATTTATCCAAATTCAAAAGTATGGTGTTTTTCTGAAAGGGGAGAACCTAAGCTTTAATTTAGATATAAAATTATCGGCCTCCCTTGAAAACTTTAAAAGTTATTCCCAACCATAGAAATGTTTTTTTTGTAACACTGTATAGTGCTGTATTGTTTGCGGTGAAACCGCATGCAAGTTGACGGTATTTTACAGAGGGCTATGTCCATGGAGGCCGTTTAAGGTACGAAATAATTATCCAAATTCAAAAGTATGGTGTTTTTCTGAAAGGGGAGAACCTAAGCTTTAATTTAGATATAAAATTATCGGCCTCCCTTGAAAACTTTAAAAGTTATTCCCAACCATAGAAATGTTTTTTTGTAACACTGTATAGTGTTGTATTGTTTGCGGTGAAACCGCATGCAAGTTGACGGTATTTTACAGAGGGCTGGCGTCCATGGAGGCCGTTTAAGGTACGAAAAAATTATCCAAATTCAAAAGTATGGTGTTTTTCTGAAAGGGAGAACCTAAGCTTTAATTTAGATATAAAATTATCGGCCTCCTTGAAAACTTTAAAAGTTATTCCCAACCATAGAAATGTTTTTTTGTAACACTGTATAGTGTTGTATTGTTTGCGGTGAAACCGCATGCAAGTTGACGGTATTTTACAGAGGGCTATGTGTCCATGGAGGCCGTTTAAGGTACGAAATAATTAACCAAATTCAAAAGTATGGTGTTTTTCTGAAAGGGGAGAACCTAAGCTTTAATTTAGATATAAAATTATCGGCCTCCCTTGAAAACTTTAAAAGTTATTCCCAACCATAGAAATGTTTTTTTGTAACACTGTATAGTGCTGTATTGTTTGCGGTGAAACCGCATGCAAGTTGACGGTATTTTACAGAGGGCTAAGTGTCCATGGAGGCCGTTTAAGGTACGAAATAATTATCCAAATTCAAAAGTATGGTGTTTTTCTGAAAGCGGAGAACCTAAGCTTTAATTTAGATATAAAATTATCGGCCTCCCTTGAAAACTTTAAAAGTTATTCCCAACCATAGAAATGTTTTTTTTGTAACACTGTATAGTGCTGTATTGTTTGCGGTGAAACCGCATGCAAGTTGACGGTATTTTACAGAGGGCTAAGTGTCCATGGAGGCCGTTTAAGGTACGAAATAATTATCCAAATTCAAAAGTATGGTGTTTTTCTGAAAGGGGAGAACCTAAGCTTTAATTTAGATATAAAATTATCGGCCTCCCTTGAAAACTTTAAAAGTTATTCCCAACCATAGAAATGTTTTTTGGAACACTGTATAGTGCTGTATTGTTTGCGGTGAAACCGCATGCAAGTTGACGGTATTTTACAGAGGGCTAAGTGTCCATGGAGGCCGTTTAAGGTACGAAAAAATTATCCAAATTCAAAAGTATGGTGTTTTTCTGAAAGGGAGAACGTAAGCTTTAATTTAGATATAAAATTATCGGCCTCCCTTGAAAACTTTAAAAGTTATTCCCAACCATAGAAATGTTTTTTTTGTAACACTGTATAGTGCTGTATTGTTTGCGGTGAAACCGCATGCAAGTTGACGGTATTTTACAGAGGGCTATGTCCATGGAGGCCGTTTAAGGTACGAAATAATTATCCAAATTCAAAAGTATGGTGTTTTTCTGAAAGGGAGAACCTAAGCTTTAATTTAGATATAAAATTATCGGCCTCCCTTGAAAACTTTAAAAGTTATTCCCAACCATAGAAATGTTTTTTTTTGTAACACTGTATAGTGCTGTATTGTTTGCGGTGAAACCGCATGCAAGTTGACGGTATTTTACAGAGGGTTAGATGTCCATGGAGGCCGTTTAAGGTACGAAATAATTATCCAAATTCAAAAGTATGGTGTTTTTCTGAAAGGGGAGAACCTAAGCTTTAATTTAGATATAAAATTATCGGCCTCCCTTGAAAACTTTAAAAGTTATTCCCAACCATAGAAATGTTTTTTTTGTAACACTGTATAGGGCTGTATTGTTTGCGTTGAAACCGCATGCAAGTTGACGGTATTTTACAGAGGGCTATGTCCATGCAGGCCGTTTAAGGTACGAAATAATTATCCAAATTCAAAAGTATGGTGTTTTTCTGAAAGGGGAGAACCTAAGCTTTAATTTAGATATAAAATTATCGGCCTCCCTTGAAAACTTTAAAAGTTATTCCCAACCATAGAAATGTTTTTTTGTAACACTGTATAGTGCTGTATTGTTTGCGGTGAAACCGCATGCAAGTTGACGGTATTTTACAGAGGGCTATGGGTCCATGGAGGCCGTTTAAGGTACGAAATTATCCAAATTCAAAAGTATGGTGTTTTTCTGAAAGGGGAGAACCTAAGCTTTAATTTAGATATAAAATTATCGGCCTCCCTTGAAAACTTTAAAAGTTATTCCCAACCCTAGAAATGTTTTTTTTGTAACACTGTATAGTGCTGTATTGTTTGCGGTGAAACCGCATGCAAGTTGACGGTATTTTACAGAGGGCTAAGTGTCCATGGAGGCCGTTTAAGGTACGAACAATTTTTCCAAATTCAAAAGTATGGTGTTTTTCTGAAAGGGGAGAACCTAAGCTTTAATTTAGATATAAAATTATCGGCCTCCCTTGAAAACTTTAAAAGTTATTCCCAACCATAGAAATGTTTTTTTTGTAACACTGTATAGTGCTGTATTGTTTGCGGTGAAACCGCATGCAAGTTGACGGTATTTTACAGAGGGCTATGTCCATGGAGGCCGTTTAAGGTACGAAATAATTATCCAAATTCAAAAGTATGGTGTTTTTCTTAAATGGAGAACCTAAGCTTTAATTTAGATATAAAATTATCGGCCTCCCTTGAAAACTTTAAAAGTTATCCCCAACAATAGAAATGTTTTTTTGTAACACTGTATAGTGCTGTATAGATTGCGGTGAATCCGCATGCAAGTTGACGGTATGTTACAGAGGGCTATGTCCATGGAGGCCGTTTAAGGTACGAAATAATTATCCAAATTCAAAAGTATGGTGTTTTTCTGAAAGGGAGAACCTAAGCTTTAATTTAGATATAAAATTATCGGCCTCCCTTGAAAACTTTAAAAGTTATTCCCAACCATAGAAATGTTTTTTGTAACACTGTATAGTGTTGTATTGTTTGCGGTGAAACCGCATGCAAGTTGACGGTATTTTACAGAGGGCTAAGTGTCCATGGAGGCCGTTTAAGGTACGAAAAATTATCCAAATTCAAAAGTATGGTGTTTTTCTGAAAGGGAGAACCTAAGCTTTAATTTAGATATAAAATTATCGGCCTCCCTTGAAAACTTTAAAAGTTATTCCCAACCATAGAAATGTTTTTTTGTAACACTGTATAGTGTTGTATTGTTTGCGGTGAAACCGCATGCAAGTTGACGGTATTTTACAGAGGGCTATGTCCATGGAGGCCGTTTAAGGTACGAAATAATTATCCAAATTCAAAAGTATGGTGTTTTTCTGAAAGGGGAGAACCTAAGCTTTAATTTAGATATAAAATTATCGGCCTCCCTTGAAAACTTTAAAAGTTATTCCCAACCATAGAAATGTTTTTTTTTGTAACACTGTATAGTGTTGTATTGTTTGCGGTGAAACCGCATGCAAGTTGACGGTATTTTACAGAGGGCTATGTCCATGGAGGCCGTTTAAGGTACGAAAAATTATCCAAATTCAAAAGTATGGTGTTTTTCTGAAAGGGGAGAACCTAAGCTTTAATTTAGATATAAAATTATCGGCCTCCTTGAAAACTTTAAAAGTTATTCCCAACCATAGAAATGTTTTTTTGTAACACTGTATAGTGTTGTATTGTTTGCGGTGAAACCGCATGCAAGTTGACGGTATTTTACAGAGGGCTATGTCCATGGAGGCCGTTTAAGGTACGAAAAATTATCCAAATTCAAAAGTATGGTGTTTTTCTGAAAGGGAGAACCTAAGCTTTAATTTAGATATAAAATTATCGGCCTCCCTTGAAAACTTTAAAAGTTATTCCCAACCATAGAAATGTTTTTTTTGTAACACTGTATAGTGCTGTATTGTTTGCGGTGAAACCGCATGCAAGTTGACGGTATTTTACAGAGGGCTAAGTGTCCATGGAGGCCGTTTAAGGTACGAAAAAATTATCCAAATTCAAAAGTATGGTGTTTTTCTGAAAGGGAGAACCTAAGCTTTAATTTAGATATAAAATTATCGGCCTCCCTTGAAAACTTTAAAAGTTATTCCCAACCATAGAAATGTTTTTTTGTAACACTGTATAGTGTTGTATTGTTTGCGGTGAAACCGCATGCAAGTTGACGGTATTTTACAGAGGGCTATGTCCATGGAGGCCGTTTAAGGTACGAAATAATTATCCAAATTCAAAAGCATGGTGTTTTTCTGAAAGGGGAGAACCTAAGCTTTAATTTAGATATAAAATTATCGGCCTCCCTTGAAAACTTTAAAAGTTATTCCCAACCATAGAAATGTTTTTTGTAACACTGTATAGTGTTGTATTGTTTTTGGTGAAACCGCATGCAAGTTGACGGTATTTTACAGAGGGCTATGTGTTCATGGAGGCCGTTTAAGGTACGAAAATATTATCCAAATTCAAAAGTATGGTGTTTTTCTGAAAGGGAAGAACCTAAGCTTTAATTTAGATATAAAATTATCGGCCTCCCTTGAAAACTTTAAAAGTTATTCCCAACCATAGAAATGTTTTTTTTTGTAACACTGTATAGTGTTGTATTGTTTGCGGTGAAACCGCATGCAAGTTGACGGTATTTTACAGAGGGCTATGTCCATGGAGGCCGTTTAAGGTACGAAAATAATTATCCAAATTCAAAAGTATGGTGTTTTTCTGAAAGGGAGAACCTAAGCTTTAATTTAGATATAAAATTATCGGCCTCCCTTGAAAACTTTAAAAGTTATTCCCAACCATAGAAATGTTTTTTTTTGTAACACTGTATAGTGCTGTATTGTTTGCGGTGAAACCGCATGCAAGTTGACGGTATTTTACAGAGGGCTAAGTGTCCATGGAGGCCGTTTAAGGTACGAAAAATTATCCAAATTCAAAAGTATGGTGTTTTTCTGAAAGGGGAGAACCTAAGCTTTAATTTAGATATAAAATTATCGGCCTCCCTTGAAAACTTTAAAAGTTATTCCCAACCATAGAAATGTTTTTTGTAACACTGTATAGTGCTGTATTGTTTGCGGTGAAACCGCATGCAAGTTGACGGTATTTTACAGAGGGCTGTGTCCATGGAGGCCGTTTAAGGTACGAAATATTTATCCAAATTCAAAAGTATGGTGTTTTTCTGAAAGGGGAGAACCTAAGCTTTAATTTAGATATAAAATTATCGGCCTCCCTTGAAAACTTTAAAAGTTATTCCCAACCATAGAAATGTTTTTTTGGAACACTGTATAGTGCTGTATTGTTTGCGGTGAAACCGCATGCAAGTTGACGGTATTTTACAGAGGGCTAAGTGTCCATGGAGGCCGTTTAAAGTACGAAAATTATCCAAATTCAAAAGTATGGTGTTTTTCTGAAAGGGGAGAACCTAAGCTTTAATTTAGATATAAAATTATCGGCCTCCCTTGAAAACTTTAAAAGTTATTCCCAACCATAGAAATGTTTTTTTTGTAACACTGTGTAGTGGTGTATTGTTTGCGGTGAAACCGCATGCAAGTTGACGGTATTTTACAGAGGGCTATGTGTCCATGGAGGCCGTTTAAGGTACAAAATAATTATCCAAATTCAAAAGTATGGTGTTTTTCTGAAAGGGGAGAACCTAAGCTTTAATTTAGATATAAAATTATCGGCCTCCCTTGAAAACTTTAAAAGTTATTCCCAACCATAGAAATGTTTTTTTGTAACACTGTATAGTGCTGTATTGTTTGCGGTGAAACCGCATGCAAGTTGACGGTATTTTACAGAGGGCTAGTGTCCATGGAGGCCGTTTAAGGTACGAAATAATTATCCAAATTCAAAAGTATGGTGTTTTTCTGAAAGGGGAGAACCTAAGCTTTAATTTAGATATAAAATTATCGGCCTCCCTTGAAAACTTTAAAAGTTATTCCCAACCATAGAAATGTTTTTTTTTTGTAACACTGTATAGTGCTGTATTGTTTGCGGTGAAACCGCATGCAAGTTGACGGTATTTTACAGAGCGCTAAGTCCATCGAGGCCGTTTAAGGTACGAAATAATTATCCAAATTCAAAAGTATGGTGTTTTTCTGAAAGGGAGAACCTAAGCTTTAATTTAGATATAAAATTATCGGCCTCCCTTGAAAACTTTAAAAGTTATTCCCAACCATAGAAATGTTTTTTTGTAACACTGTATAGTGCTGTATTGTTTGCGGTGAAACCGCATGCAAGTTGACGGTATTTTACAGAGGGCTAAGTGTCCATGGAGGCCGTTTAAGGTACGAAAAAATTATCCAAATTCAAAAGTATGGTGTTTTTCTGAAAGGGAGAACGTAAGCTTTAATTTAGATATAAAATTATCGGCCTCCCTTGAAAACTTTAAAAGTTATTCCCAACCATAGAAATGTTTTTTTTGTAACACTGTATAGTGCTGTATTGTTTGCGGTGAAACCGCATGCAAGTTGACGGTATTTTACAGAGGGCTATGTCCATGCAGGCCGTTTAAGGTACGAAATAATTATCCAAATTCAAAAGTATGGTGTTTTTCTGAAAGGGGAGAACCTAAGCTTTAATTTAGATATAAAATTATCGGCCTCCCTTGAAAACTTTAAAAGTTATTCCCAACCATAGAAATGTTTTTTTTTGTAACACTGTATAGTGCTGTATTGTTTGCGGTGAAACCGCATGCAAGTTGACGGTATTTTACAGAGGGCTGTGGGTCCATGGAGGCCGTTTAAGGTACGAAATAATTATCCAAATTCAAAAGTATGGTGTTTTTCTGAAAGGGGAGAACCTAAGCTTTAATTTAGATATAAAATTATCGGCCTCTCTTGAAAACTTTAAAAGTTATTCCAAACCCTAGAAATGTTTTTTTGTAACACTGTATAGTGCTGTATTGTTTGCGGTGAAACCGCATGCAAGTTGACGGTATTTTACAGAGGGCTAAGTGTCCATGGAGGCCGTTTAAGGTACGAAATAATTATCCAAATTCAAAAGTATGGTGTTTTTCTGAAAGGGGAGAACCTAAGCTTTAATTTAGATATAAAATTATCGGCCTCCCTTGAAAACTTTAAAAGTTATTCCCAACCATAGAAATGTTTTTTGGAACACTGTATAGTGTTGTATTGTTTGCGGTGAAACCGCATGCAAGTTGACGGTATTTTACAGAGGGCTATGTGTCCATGGAGGCCGTTTAAGGTACGAAATAATTATCCAAATTCAAAAGTATGGTGTTTTTCTGAAAGGGGAGACCTAAGCTTTAATTTAGATATAAAATTATCGGCCTCCCTTGAAAACTTTAAAAGTTATTCCCAACCATAGAAATGTTTTTTTTTGTAACACTGTATAGTGCTGTATTGTTTGCGGTGAAACCGCATGCAAGTTGACGGTATTTTACAGAGGGCTATGTCCATGGAGGCCGTTTAAGGTACGAAATATAATTATCCAAATTCAAAAGTATGGTGTTTTTCTGAAAGGGGAGAACCTAAGCTTTAATTTAGATATAAAATTATCGGCCTCCCTTGAAAACTTTAAAAGTTATTCCCACCCATAGAAATGTTTTTTTTGTAACACTGTTTAGTGCTGTATTGTTTGCGGTGAAACCGCATGCAAGTTGACCGTATTTTTCAGAGGGCTAAGTGTCCATGGAGGCCGTTTAAGGTACGAAATAATTATCCAAATTCAAAAGTATGGTGTTTTTCTGAAAGGGGAGAACCTAAGCTTTAATTTAGATATACAATTATCGGCCTCCCTTGAAAACTTTAAAAGTTATTCCCAACCATAGAAATGTTTTTTTGTAACACTGTATAGTGCTGTATTGTTTGCGGTGAAACCGCATGCAAGTTGACGGTATTTTACAGAGGGCTATGTGTCCATGGAGGCCGTTTAACATACGAAATAATTATCCAAATTCAAAAGTATGGTGTTTTTCTGAAAGGGGAGAACCTAAGCTTTAATTTAGATATAAAATTATCGGCCTCCCTTGAAAACTTTAAAAGTTATTCCCAACCATAGAAATGTTTTTTTTGTAACACTGTATAGTGCTGTATTGTTTGCGGTGAAACCGCATGCAAGTTGACGGTATTTTACAGAGGGCTAAGTGTCCATGGAGGCCGTTTAAGGTACGAAAATAATTTCCAAATTCAAAAGTATGGTGTTTTTCTGAAAGGGGAGAACCTAAGCTTTAATTTAGATATAAAATTATCGGCCTCCCTTGAAAACTTTAAAAGTTATTCCCAACCATAGAAATGTTTTTTTTGTAACACTGTATAGTGTTGTATTGTTTGCGGTGAAACCGCATGCAAGTTGACGGTATTTTACAGAGGGCTCATTGTCCATGGAGGCCGTTTAAGGTACGAAAAATTATCCAAATTCAAAAGTATGGTGTTTTTCTGAAAGGGGAGAACCTAAGCTTTAATTTAGATATAAAATTATCGGCCTCCCTTGAAAACTTTAAAAGTTATTCCCAACCATAGAAATGTTTTTTTTTGTAACACTGTATAGTGATGTATTGTTTGCGGTGAAACCGCATGCAAGTTGACGGTATTTTACAGAGGGCTACGTGTCCATGGAGGCCGTTTAAGGTACGAAAAATTATCCAAATTCAAAAGTATGGTGTTTTTCTGAAAGGGGAGAACCTAAGCTTTAATTTAGATATAAAATTATCGGCCTCCCTTGAAAACTTTAAAAGTTATTCCCAACCATAGAAATGTTTTTTTTGTAACACTGTATAGTGCTGTATTGTTTGCGGTGAAACCGCATGCAAGTTGACGGTATTTTACAGAGGGCTAAGTGTCCATGGAGGCCGTTTAAGGTACGAAATAATTATCCAAATTCAAAAGTATGGTGTTTTTCTGAAAGGGGAGAACCTAAGCTTTAATTTAGATATAAAATTATCGGCCTCCCTTGAAACTTTAAAAGTTATTCCCAACCATAGAAATGTTTTTTTTGTAACACTGTATAGTGCTGTATTGTTTGCGGTGAAACCGCATGCAAGTTGACGGTATTTTACAGAGGGCTAAGTGTCCATGGAGGCCGTTTAAGGTACGAAAATAATTATCCAAATTCAAAAGTATGGTGTTTTTCTGAAAGGGGAGAACCTAAGCTTTAATTTAGATATAAAATTATCGGCCTCCCTTGAAAACTTTAAAAGTTATTCCCAACCATAGAAATGTTTTTTTTGTAACACTGTATAGTGCTGTATTGTTTGCGGTGAAACCGCATGCAAGTTGACGGTATTTTACAGAGGGCTAAGTGTCCATGGAGGCCGTTTAAGGTACGAAAAAATTATCCAAATTCAAAAGTATGGTGTTTTTCTGAAAGGGTAGAACGTAAGCTTTAATTTAGATATAAAATTATCGGCCTTCCTTGAAAAATTTAAAAGTTATTCCCAACCATAGAAATGTTTTTTTTGTAACGCTGTATAGTGTTGTATTGTTTGCGGTGAAACCGCATGCAAGTTGACGGTATTTTACAGAGGGCTAAGTGTCCATGGAGGCCGTTTAAGGTACGAAGTAATTATCCAAATTCAAAAGTATTGGGTTTTTCTGAAAGGGGAGAACCTAAGCATTAATTTAGATATAAAATTATCGGCCTCCCTTGAAAACTTTAAAAGTTATTCCCAACCATAGAAATGTTTTTTTTTGTAAGACTGTATAGTGCTGTATTGTTTGCGGTGAAACCGCAAGCAAGTTGACGGTATTTTACAGAGGGCTATGTGTCCATGGAGGCCGTTTAAGGTACGAAATAATTATCCAAATTCAAAAGTATGGTGTTTTTCTGAAAGGGGAGAACCTAAGCTTTAATTTAGATATAAAATTATCGGCCTCTTGAAAACTTTAAAAGTTATTCCCAACCATAGAAATGTTTTTTTTTGTAACACTGTATAGTGCTGTATTGTTTGCGGTGAAACCGCATGCAAGTTGACGGTATTTTACAGAGGGTCCATGGAGGCCGTTTAAGGTACGAAATAATTATCCAAATTCAAAAGTATGGTGTTTTTCTGAAAGGGGAGAACCTAAGCTTTAATTTAGATATAAAATTATCGGCCTCCCTTGAAAACTTTAAAAGTTATTCCCAACCATAGAAATGTTTTTTTTTTGTAACACTGTATAGTGCTGTATTGTTTGCGGTGAAACCGCATGCAAGTTGACGGTATTTTACAGAGGGCTATGTCCATGGAGGCCGTTTAAGGTACGAAAATTTATCCAAATTCAAAAGTATGGTTTTTTTCTGAAAGTGGAGAACCTAAGCTTTAATTTAGATATAAAATTATCGGCCTCCCTTGAAAACTTTAAAAGTTATTCCCAACCATAGAAATGTTTTTTTGTAACACTGTATAGTGCTGTATTGTTTGCGGTGAAACCGCATGCAAGTTGACCGTATTTACAGAGGGCTATGTCCATGGAGGCCGTTTAAGGTACGAAAATATTATCCAAATTCAAAAGTATGGTGTTTTTCTGAAAGGGGAGAACCTAAGCTTTAATTTAGATATAAAATTATCGGCCTCCCTTGAAAACTTTAAAAGTTATTCCCAACCATAGAAATGTTTTTTTTTGTAACACTGTATAGTGCTGTATTGTTTGCGGTGAAACCGCATGCAAGTTGACGGTATTTTACAGAGGGCTAAGTGTCCATGGAGGCCGTTTAAGGTACGAAAAAATTATCCAAATTCAAAAGTATGGTGTTTTTCTGAAAGGGAGAACCTAAGCTTTAATTTAGATATAAAATTATCGGCCTCCCTTGAAAACTTTAAAAGTTATTCCCAACCATAGAAATGTTTTTTTGTAACACTGTATAGTGCTGTATTGTTTGCGGTGAAACCGCATGCAAGTTGACGGTATTTTACAGAGGGCTAAGTGTCCATGGAGGCCGTTTAAGGTACGAAAAATTATCCAAATTCAAAAGTATGGTGTTTTTCTGAAAGGGGAGAACCTAAGCTTTAATTTAGATATAAAATTATCGGCCTCCTTGAAAACTTTAAAAGTTATTCCCAACCATAGAAATGTTTTTTTGTAACACTGTATAGTGTTGTATTGTTTGCGGTGAAACCGCATGCAAGTTGACGGTATTTTACAGAGGGCTATGTCCATGGAGGCCGTTTAAGGTACGAAAAATTATCCAAATTCAAAAGTATGGTGTTTTTCTGAAAGGGGAGAACCTAAGCTTTAATTTAGATATAAAATTATCGGCCTCCTTGAAAACTTTAAAAGTTATTCCCAACCATAGAAATGTTTTTTTTGTAACACTGTATAGTGTTGTATTGTTTGCGGTGAAACCGCATGCAAGTTGACGGTATTTTACAGAGGGCTGGCGTCCATGGAGGCCGTTTAAGGTACGAAATAATTATCCAAATTCAAAAGTATGGTGTTTTTCTGAAAGGGGAGAACCTAAGCTTTAATTTAGATATTAAATTATCGGCCTCCCTTGAAAACTTTAAAAGTTATTCCCAACCATAGAAATGTTTTTTTTGTAACACTGTATAGTGCTGTATTGTTTGCGGTGAAACCGCATGCAAGTTGACCGTATTTTACAGAGGGCTAAGTGTCCATGGAGGCCGTTTAAGGTACGAAAAAATTATCCAAATTCAAAAGTATGGTGTTTTTCTGAAAGTGGAGAACCTAAGCTTTAATTTAGATATAAAATTATCGGCCTCCCTTGAAAACTTTAAAAGTTATTCCCAACCATAGAAATGTTTTTTTGTAACACTGTATAGTGATGTATTGTTTGCGGTGAAACCGCATGCAAGTTGACGGTATTTTACAGTGTCCATGGAGGCCTTTTAAGGTACGAAATAATTATCCAAATTCAAAAGTATGGTGTTTTTCTGAAAGGGGAGAACCTAAGCTTTAATTTAGATATAAAATTATCGGCCTCCCTTGAAAACTTTAAAAGTTATTCCCAACCATAGAAATGTTTTTTTTGTAACACTGTATAGTGCTGTATTGTTTGCGGTGAAACCGCATGCAAGTTGACGGTATTTTACAGAGGGCTATGTTTCCATGGAGGCCGTTTAAGGTACGAAATAATTATCCGAATTCAAAAGTATGGTGTTTTTCTGAAAGGGGAGAACCTAAGCTTTAATTTAGATATAAAATTATCGGCCTCCCTTGAAAACTTTAAAAGTTATTCCCAACCATAGAAATGTTTTTTTGTAACACTGTATAGTGTTGTATTGTTTGCGGTGAAACCGCATGCAAGTTGACGGTATTTTACAGAGGGCTAAGTGTCCATGGAGGCCGTTTAAGGTACGAAAAATTTATCCAAATTCAAAAGTATGGTGTTTTTCTGAAAGGGAGAACCTAAGCTTTAATTTAGATATAAAATTATCGGCCTCCCTTGAAAACTTTAAAAGTTATTCCCAACCATAGAAATTTTTTTGTAACACTGTATAGTGTTGTATTGTTAGCGGTGACACCGCATGCACGTTGACGGTATTGTAAAGAGGGCTGGCGTCCATGGAGGCCGTTTAAGGTACGAAATAATTATCCAAATTCAAAAGTATGGTGTTTTTCTGAAAGGGGAGAACCTAAGCTTTAATTTAGATATAAAATTATCGGCCTCCCTTGAAAACTTTAAAAGTTATTCCCAACCATAGAAATGTTTTGTGTAACACTGTATAGTGCTGTATTGTTTGCGGTGAAACCGCATGCAAGTTGACGGTATTTTACAGAGGGCTAAGTGTCCATGGAGGCCGTTTAAGGTACGAAATAATTATCCAAATTCAAAAGTATGGTGTTTTTCTGAAAGGGGAGAACCTAAGCTTTAATTTAGATATAAAATTATCGGCCTCCCTTGAAAACTTTAAAAGTTATTCCCAACCATAGAAATGTTTTTTTGTAACACTGTATAGTGCTGTAATGTTTGCGGTGAAACCGCATGCAAGTTGACGGTATTTTACAGAGGGCTAAGTGTCCATGGAGGCCGTTTAAGGTACGAAATAATTTCCAAATTCAAAAGTATGGTGTTTTTCTGAAAGGGGAGAACCTAAGCTTTAATTTAGATATAAAATTATCGGCCTCCCTTGAAAACTTTAAAAGTTATTCCCAACCATAGAAATGTTTTTTTTTGTAACACTGTATAGTGCTGTATTGTTTGCGGTGAAACCGCATGCAAGTTGACGGTATTTTACAGAGGGCTAAGTGTCCATGGAGGCCGTTTAAGGTACGAAATAATTATCCAAATTCAAAAGTATGGTGTTTTTCTGAAGGGGAGAACCTAAGCTTTAATTTAGATATAAAATTATCGGCCTCCCTTGAAAACTTTAAAAGTTATTCCCAACCATAGAAATGTTTTTTTGTGAAAAACTTTATAGCGGTGTATTGTTTGCGGTTAAACCGCAGGCAAGTTGAGGGTATTTTACAGAGGGCTATGTCCATGGAGGCCGTTTAAGGTACAAAATAATTATCCAAATTCAAAAGTATGGTGTTTTTCTGAAAGGGGAGAACCTAAGCTTTAATTTAG
The DNA here is from genome assembly GCA_029582265.1 of Zoroaster sp. YZ-2022. NCBI lineage: Eukaryota > Metazoa > Echinodermata > Asteroidea > Forcipulatida > Zoroasteridae > Zoroaster > Zoroaster sp. YZ-2022. The sequence continues at coordinate 20,827,868 of CM055825.1, read as the reverse complement.
ATATAAAATTATCGGCCTCCCTTGAAAACTTTAAAAGTTATTCCCAACCATAGAAATGTTTTTTTTGTAACACTGTATAGTGCTGTATTGTTTGCGGTGAAACCGCATGCAAGTTGACGGTATTTTACAGAGGGCTAAGTGTCCATGGAGGCCGTTTAAGGTACGAAATAATTATCCAAATTCAAAAGTATGGTGTTTTTCTGAAAGGGGAGAACCTAAGCTTTAATTTAGATATAAAATTATCGGCCTCCCTTGAAAACTTTAAAAGTTATTCCCAACCATAGAAATGTTTTTTTTTGTAACACTGTATAGTGCTGTATTGTTTGCGGTGAAACCGCATGCAAGTTGACGGTATTTTACAGAGGGCTAAGTGTCCATGGAGGCCGTTTAAGGTACGAAAAAATTTCCAAATTCAAAAGTATGGTGTTTTTCTGAAAGGGGAGAACCTAAGCTTTAATTTAGATATAAAATGATCGGCCTCCCTTGAAAACTTTAAAAGTTATTCCCAACCATAGAAATGTTTTTTTGTAACACTGTATAGTGCTGTATTGTTTGCGGTGAAACCGCATGCAAGTTGACGGTATTTTACAGAGGGCTAAGTGTCCATGGAGGCCGTTTAAGGTACGAAAAAATTATCCAAATTCAAAAGTATGGTGTTTTTCTGAAAGGGGAGAACCTAAGCTTTAATTTAGATATAAAATTATCGGCCTCCCTTGAAAACTTTAAAAGTTATTCCCAACCATAGAAATGTTTTTTTTGTAACACTGTATAGTGGTGTATTGTTTGCGGTGAAACCGCATGCAAGTTGACGGTATTTTACAGAGGGCTGTGTCCATGGAGGGCGTTCAAGGTACGAAATAATTATCCAAATTCAAAAGTATGAGAACCTAAGCTTTAATTTAGATATAAAATTATCGGCCTCCCTTGAAAACTTTAAAAGTTATTCCCAACCATAGAAATGTTTTTTTGTAACACTGTATAGTGTTGTATTGTTTGCGGTGAAACCGCATGCAAGTTGACGGTATTTTACAGAGGGCTATGTCCATGGAGGCCGTTTAAGGTACGAAATAATTATCCAAATTCAAAAGTATGGTGTTTTTCTGAAAGGGAAGAACCTAAGCTTTAATTTAGATATAAAATTATCGGCCTCCCTTGAAAACTTTAAAAGTTATTCCCAACCATAGAAATGTTTTTTTTTGTAACACTGTATAGTGCTGTAATGTTTGCGGTGAAACCGCATGCAAGTTGACGGTATTTTACAGAGGGCTATGTGTCCATGGAGGCCGTTTAAGGTACGAAATAATTTCCAAATTCAAAAGTATGGTGTTTTTCTGAAAGGGGAGAACCTAAGCTTTAATTTAGATATAAAATTATCGGCCTCCCTTGAAAACTTTAAAAGTTATTCCCAACCATAGAAATGTTTTTTTTGTAACACTGTATAGTGCTGTATTGTTTGCGGTGAAACCGCATGCAAGTTGACGGTATTTTACAGAGGGCTATGTCCATGGAGGCCGTTTAAGGTACGAAAATATTATCCAAATTCAAAAGTATGGTGTTTTTCTGAAAGAGGAGAACCTAAGCTTTAATTTAGATATAAAATTATCGGCCTCCCTTGAAAACTTTAAAAGTTATTCCCAACCATAGAAATGTTTTTTTTGTAACACTGTATAGTGTTGTATTGTTTGCGGTGAAACCGCATGCAAGTTGACGGTATTTTACAGAGGGCTATGTCCATGGAGGCCGTTTAAGGTACGAATAATTATCCAAATTCAAAAGTATGGTGTTTTTCTGAAAGGGAGAACCTAAGCTTTAATTTAGATATAAAATTATCGGCCTCACTTGAAAACTTTAACAGTTATTCCCAACCATTGAAATGTTTTTTTTTGTAACACTGTTTTGTGCTGTATTGTTTTAGTTGAAACCGCATGCAAGTTGACGGTATTTTACAGAGGGCTATGCGTCCATGGAGGCCGTTTAAGGTACGAAAAAATTATCCAAATTCAAAAGTATGGTGTTTTTCTGAAAGGGGAGAACCTAAGCTTTAATTTAGATATAAAATTATCGGCCTCCCTTGAAAACTTTAAAAGTTATTCCCAACCATAGAAATGTTTTTTTTGTAACACTGTATAGTGATGTATTGTTTGCGGTGAAACCGCATGCAAGTTGACGGTATTTTACAGAGGGCTTGTCCATGGAGGCCGTTTAAGGTACGAAATAATTATCCAAATTCAAAAGTATGGTGTTTTTCTGAAAGGGGAGAACCTAAGCTTTAATTTAGATATAAAATTATCGGCCTCCCTTGAAAACTTTAAAAGTTATTCCCAACCATAGAAATGTTTTTTTTGTAACACTGTATAGTGCTGTATTGTTTGCGGTGAAACCGCATGCAAGTTGACGGTATTTTACAGAGGGCTAAGTGTCCATGGAGGCCGTTTAAGGTACGAAATAATTATCCAAATTCAAAAGTATGGTGTTTTTCTGAAAGGGGAGAACCTAAGCTTTAATTTAGATATAAAATTATCGGCCTCCCTTGAAAACTTTAAAAGTTATTCCCAACCATAGAAATTATTGTTTTTGTAACACTGTATAGTGCTGTATTGTTTGCGGTGAAACCGCATGCAAGTTGACGGTATTTTACAGAGGGCTATGTCCATGGAGGCCGTTTAAGGTTCGAAATAATTATCCAAATTCAAAAGTATGGTGTTTTTCTGAAAGGGGAGAACCTAAGCTTTAATTTAGATATAAAATTATCGGCCTCCCTTGAAAAATTTAAAAGTTATTCCCAACCATAGAAATGTTTTTTTTTGTAACACTCTATAGTGCTGTATTGTTTGCGGTGAAACCGCATGCAAGTTGACGGTATTTTACAGAGGGCTATGTCTACATGGAGGCCGTTTAAGGTACGAAATAATTATCCAAATTCAAAAGTATGGTGTTTTTCTGAAAGGGGAGAACCTAAGCTTTAATATAGATATAAAATTATCGGCCTCTCTTGAAAACTTTAAAAGTTATTCCCAACCATAGAAATGTTTTTTTTTGTAACACTGTATAGTGCTGTATTGTTTGCGGTGAAACCGCATGCAAGTTGACGGTATTTTACAGAGGGCTATGTCCATGGAGGCCGTTTAAGGTACGAAATAATTATCCAAATTCAAAAGTATGGTGTTTTTCTGAAAGGAGAACCTAAGCTTTAATTTAGATATAAAATTATCGGCCTCCTTGAAAACTTTAAAAGTTATTCCCAACCATAGAAATGTTTTTTTTGTAACACTGTATAGTGTTGTATTGTTTGCGGTGAAACCGCATGCAAGTTGACGGTATTTTACAGAGGGCTATGTCCATGGAGGCCGTTTAAGGTACGAAATAATTATCCAAATTCAAAAGTATGGTGTTTTTCTGAAAGGGAGAACCTAAGCTTTAATTTAGATATAAAATTATCGGCCTCCCTTGAAAACTTTAAAAGTTATTCCCAACCCTAGAAATGTTTTTTTGTTTTACTCTGTATAGTGTTGTATTGTTTGCGGTGAAACCGCATGCAAGTTGACGGTATTTTACAGAGGGCTAAGTGTCCATGGAGGCCGTTTAAGGTACGAAAAAATTATCCAAATTCAAAAGTATGGTGTTTTTCTGAAAGGGGAGAACCTAAGCTTTAATTTAGATATAAAATTATCGGCCTCCCTTGAAAACTTTAAAAGTTATTCCCAACCATAGAAATGTTTTTTTTGTAACACTGTATAGTGCTGTATTGTTTGCGGTGAAACCGCATGCAAGTTGACGGTATTTTACAGAGGGCTATGTCCATGGAGGCCGTTTAAGGTACGAAATAATTATCCAAATTCAAAAGTATGGTGTTTTTCTGAAAGGGGAGAACCTAAGCTTTAATTTAGATATAAAATTATCGGCCTCCCTTGAAAACTTTAAAAGTTATTCCCAACCATAGAAATGTTTTTTGTAACACTGTATAGTGTTGTATTGTTTGCGGTGAAACCGCATGCAAGTTGACGGTATTTTACAGAGGGCTATGTCCATGGAGGCCGTTTAAGGTACGAAAATTTATCCAAATTCAAAAGTATGGTGTTTTTCTGAAAGGGGAGAACCTAAGCTTTAATTTAGATATAAAATTATCGGCCTCCTTGAAAACTTTAAAAGTTATTCCCAACCATAGAAATGTTTTTTTGTAACACTGTATAGTGTTGTATTGTTTGCGGTGAAACCGCATGCAAGTTGACGGTATTTTACAGAGGGCTATGTCCATGGAGGCCGTTTAAGGTACGAAAATTATCCAAATTCAAAAGTATGGTGTTTTTCTGAAAGGGAGAA
>CM055825.1:20807320-20823048 GCA_029582265.1 Zoroaster sp. YZ-2022 | reverse complement strand
TCAGACTTTTTTTCCCCTTTAAAAACCCCCTTTCAAAAAATAGAAAGATCCTATTAATAGCTGCCACTGCCCCTTGTACAATGCCCGTGTTGGTCACTAATGGTGAGTTGACAAGATCAGACTGACATGACTGAGGAAGTCATCATATACCAAAATGCCAGATTTTTCATGAAATAAATATCCATCATCATCCATATGTTCCCCCTCCGTAATAAAATTCTGTCAAAGCACAATGGAGAGCAATTATTATCACTATCCTAAAATCTGTTGTGAATTTCAGGACGCGGACCCAAGCTCAATAATTTCACCCGCCTTGAGCCCACTTTGCACCTGCTTGAGTTCCCTTGACACCAACACCCCATGGTGTCATGCAGGAGCAGCCGGCGTGCACACCGCCTCATGTACCAGCTGTACATCGCCTCAACAACAAGAGACAGTCCAACCTGACTGGCGTGGCTATGGAGACCATGAGGGCACAGGCGCCGGTGACGCTGGAGAGCCTCGAGCGAGGACCTTACAAAGAGGTCAGTTGAGCTTCATACTGTTACCTTTTTGTATTCCTCCCACCAGTTGTACTGGTTGTGCGCCATGAATTAGCAATTATCATTATCAAATTTTATCATGTAGCAAATTATATGACACCTAAGTCAACAAATTATACAATATGCATGGTACTTGACCCAATCGTGATCAAGTCCATAAAGGACTTGGCCCAGTCTCGGCTGAGTTATTGAGACCAAGACAAGACCAAGACCAAGTCTTCAACCTTCCAGACCAAGACAAGACCACACATATCTGGTCTCAAGACTGAGACCACTGGGCCTGTATTACGGAGTCCTTAAGTGTGAGAGCAAGACCATGATTGAGCCTTTAGCATTCTAGACTCAGGCAAGACCAAGATCACACAAAATCTGCTCTCAAGACAAAGACTACATCTGTTTTTACAAGTCCCTATAAAGAGAAAATCCATTTTAATAGACCATGGAATATTACAGCCATTTTAACCTCTTTCACTATATCGCTCATAACAGCGACTGAAGATCCTGACACCGCCAGACTGACCTAAACCTGGACGAGCTGGTGGAGAAGTTCCGTGAGCGAGCGGCTGCACCTAGACATTGAGTTCCGCATGCAGTCGAGGAGGAGGAAGAGTCGCCACTGCAGCAGGACCAGCGCCTGAGGGAGCTTCAAAAGGCATCGGGCGCTGGGAAGAGGCAGACAGAATTTGGGCCAGGACGTTGTTTTGTGTTCCCCTCAATTGAGTTTAAATTCATATTTTTTTCCCAAACAAAGGGGAAGTATCATCAATCAACAAATTTTAACAGGGCATGGAATCGGGCCCTGGTTTAAATAATACAGTGAATAAAAATATTTGTTTTTTAGTGTCAACCTTATTGCGAACATTTGATTGAGACAAAAATTTTCCGTCTTCTGAAAAGCCCCGGAGAACACGCCCGTTTTGGGAAACAGAACAATGATTGAATCTTAAATGCATGAAATTGATGGGGTTTTGAAATACCCTATTCAACCCACCAACCCCCCCCCCATCAAACTGTGGTTGTGTTTTTTTTTTTATGGTTCCAGACCGTACCCCGGGGGAATTGGGGGCGGTGTTTTGATCCAAGCCCAACAGTTGGGGGGTTTGGTGATCATGGTGTTGGATTTTGGTGGATCTAAAAGGGGTTTCCAAAATACCCGGGGTTGAATTTCTTTAAATTGTGTAAAACCTTTTTGGAACCAGTCTTAAAACGATAAAGTGCCCTTTTTTTCGTGTATATTTCGGGTTGCTACTGTTGGGATCCAAAGCCACCCAAGACCCTAAGGCCACCGGGGCCGTAAATGGCCTTAAAGAGAAACCCGATCCCAGACAGATCTCGGTTTTGAGAACCAGATGGGCTCCTTAAATGACACGGGGGACAAAAGCGCGAAATTGCCAAAAATGAAATAACAATGGATTTTGGGTTTTGGGTTTTATTAACACCATTGGTTTTTTATCGGGATCCTGTTCAGCTTATCAGCTGATTTCTTTTTTCTTTAACCTCCTATTTTGGTATTTTTTTCAAAAAGTTGATGCACCTTTTAAAACCCATTTTTTTGTTTTGAATGGTGAAAAAAGGGAAATTTTGATTCCCCAAAGGGTTTTTGTGGAGGTCATAAAAAAAACCCTTTTGTTTGATTTTTCCAAAGGGTCCCACAGCAAAAAAAACCTTTTTTGGATATTTCAAAGGAAAAATGGACCTCTACATTTGAATGGTTTGAATGGTAGTAAAGTTGCTCCCAAAACAGGGGTTTTTTTTAGGGGAAATTTTGAATGGTTTAAAATGGTTCATCATGGAAAAAACACTGTACAAACTTTTGTGTCACCATTTCCTTTTTTTTTTGAATTTCGTTGTTCTTGCTTATCTGCAAAATACAATTTTTTTTATATGGGGCATTTCACATAATGTATTGCACTTACATTATTTCCCCTGGTAAATGCCCTTTACCCGTTCTGTTTTTACCCGGGGATAAACTATTATCGCAACCTTTTTTTCCAAAGGGTGTATCAAACACAAAACCCCGGATCATTCCTATTTATACTCCTGGTAAAGCTCAAGGACACAAGTACTATGGTCATGCCAGGATTAACCCCAAAATTTTTAAACTTGGCCATCAGAATAAAAACCAATCAAAACCACCAGCCATAACACCCTGTCAGGAGGTCATTTAAACGCATCAGTTTTACCTGTTGCCAACCATAATGATTCGTTAATCAAACCCCCAAATCATTCTCCCCTCAAATTTTTTTTTTATTGGATTATGGTTTCTAGTATTTAACCAGCGATAAATTTATTTGTATAAAAAAATTATAAAATTTTACTTTTTAGTGGTATTTTTTTTTTTTTTTTGGCTAAAAACCTCACAGTTAGGGGCCCCAGGTTTCCCCATTTTTAAAAAGGTCAGTTTTTAAACACTGTATGATTACTGTTATATTTTTGATGAAATTCTTGGCCGGGTGATAAACAATTGTTTTAAATTTTTCCCCCAACCGCGGTGTATAACCTGTATATCAGGCTTCCAGTGTCTGTGAAAAACACAGGCGACTGGGGGATTCAACCCACCTCCTGCTTATAGTGCGGGGCGTCTTTAACCTCTCGACCCCCGACCCCCGATGACGATTGGCAAAGAACCTATATAAGGTTCCCCGGAATATATTTTTGATGAAATTTCATTGGGGATAAAAAATTGATTTTAATTTTGCCCTACCCCGGGGTGTATAGTGATCCGGGTTCCCGGGCCCCTTGTGAAAGTTAACTGTTTTGTGTTTTTATCTAAAGGGGCGCGGGGAAGGGAAAACTTTTCAACAACAAGAGAAGGAAAAAAAAAGGGAATTGATTCAGCTGATTGGGGTAAGATGTTTTATATAAGGAGCCAATTTTGAGGTAGAGGGTTTTTATGGGTAGATGTTTCACCCCGGGCAAAATCAGCCAGTTTGGGAATGACTATCCATTTATTTAATGCATATCTGTGTACAGCATGAAACGGGGTGTTTAAAAAAAATTCCCAGCATCTTGGTTGGTGAAACACTGGTTGTAAAAACCTGAAAGTTTGATGCAACAAGCCCCCGTGAAATAAGTTCCCCAAAACCCCTAACCACCCAAATCCTGCAAAATCCTGCAAAACCCCCAAATTTTGGGGAAAATTCAGCACATTAAAACTGGTTTTTCCCCCTCGAAGGGGGGAAATTTTACCGGCAAGAAGTAAGGCCTGGCCAAAATATAAAAGACAACGAAATGCATGCATTTTGAAGATGGGGGCAGTTTAAAAGGATGATGGATTTTGGACACAGGAATTTCCCCACCAAATCCTAGGGGGTTGGTTAAGACACCATCATCGGGAACCATTCTGACGCATGGCCAGGTTATTAAAAAATTTGCTCCCCCCTTTAAAAACTTTTTTAAAAATTTAACACAAGTAAAAAAAGAAATGAACATGCCCCCCCCGTCTAATTTTGTGACCCCCCCAATTTTTTGTTTGAAAAACATGTAACCTCCCAAAAGTGTCACAGGCCAGTCTGTAGAGGGTTTTTTCAGTTTTCGAAATTGGCCGGTCTCTTGTCAAGTTTTTCCATTTTTTCCCATAGCCTGCCCAATGACCGACATCAGCAAGATCAGGAAACGGGGGGATCCCCGGGCCGTCGGGAGCGAAAAAGACACGGGGGTTCGGGTTGACCAGTAAAGGCATGATGCAAAAGGTGGGACTTCATTTTTTATTCTATGTTTCTATATGCGGTTTTTATTATGTAAAAAAATATTCGGACTAAACCATAGATTTTGTATTTTAAATAAAAATCTTAAACTGAATGGGGGTTTATCTAACGGAAAATAAAGACTAAATAATACTGTTTGAGACTCTCACAAATTTTTTTCTGATAAATGATAGACCACGGGAATAATCAAATGTATTAATGGATTTTTGGGATTTTTTTCTTTTAGCCCTTTTCTAGTGACCCTCAGACTGGCATTTTTATTTGGGATTTTTTTCTTTTGTAAAATCACACCTCTGCAGTTGCGGGATAGCCCATTGGTAGAGCCGGCATGGTAACCCAAAAGGTTGCGGGTTCAAATCCCCAACGGCAAAAAGAACATCTCTGGTATTTTTCATAGGAGGGAAGAGCTCTTTGAATCGGTTGATGCCATTTTGGCAGGGACGATCCCCCCAGCTCCCAGCTGCCTTTGAAAAACCGTCATCTGGAACCGGGCCCCCGGCAGCAGTAAAAACGGGGAAAAAGGATTTCCAGGAGGCTTGGACGAAGGGGATTTCGCAACACTGATTTGAAGGCGTAGTCCCCCCAACCCTTTAGCGCGCTGAAAATTGGGACACGTTACGCCCATGCGAAAGATGGACGTTTAGGGTGACAATAAACACACCCGCTTACCTGCCAACCACTTTTTTTGGATGACTCACTATGAATAACTTTTACCCTGAAAATGCCCTGAAAATCTTTTTTCCCGTGAAATAAATAGTTCACGGATTTCGACAAAACACAACACCGGAAACCCCCATGAAATACTTGGGATTCCCCTTCCCGGAAAACAATAAACCCCTTTGTGGGTTTTTGGGGCGCCCAAATTTTAGGCCCATGTTTCCCCTGAAATCACTTAAACATTATTAAATATTGGGGGGAAGACCCACATGAAATTGTTTAAAATTAGGGAACTGCTATTTCACAAAAAAGGTTGGGCTTTTTCAGGAAAAGTTATTCATAGTGACCGTTTTTTTCCCCTTGAGTGTTGATAAACCCTTCTAAAACGGGGGTATGTGGGATAATCTTATATGCTGTGTTTCAATCTTGCAAGCGATAACATTAAAGATGTATTTACCTTCCATTTATTCAATTGGTGATCGGGAAAACCCCCAAACCCCCAATTTGGGGTGTTATATTGACTGACAATGATTTTAAAAACCACATATCTCCAACATTGTTCAATATCATTTCTATCAAAATATGCCAATTAGAAATACTAAATAAAGTGCTGCAAACAAATTAAAATTTATTTGTACATCCCCCAAAGGAATGCCCCCTTTTACGGCCCCCGGGAATCAAATATCCCCCTTCAGCACAAAAAACACAGCAGGGGGGACTTTGCCCAGAAAGTCGTCATATCCCCCAATTTTTAAAAGAACTGCACTGGCTTCCTGTTTAAAGAGTTTTTTTTAAACTTATGCTAATTGTTCACAAATTTTTTTAATAACATTTCCCAAATTTATATTTCTAACCACAAAGTCTACACCCATCACGCAATTTGCCCCCCCTTTCCTCCTCAAAAACCAACTTCAAACGGAATTGGGGTGATAGGTGTTTTCTGTCGCCCCGGACTCTGGAATCATTTTCCCCAACTAAACTCAAATCTTGTCATAGTATAAAATTTGTGATGTTAAAAATCATCATTCACAACTCTTCAAAAATGATGTATTTTGTTTCATTGTAGGTAAAAGTTCCGAAAAATTTGTTTTTCCATGCTTTATTTAATTGGTTTTAAAGTTTTTTTTGTTTCCCGTTTGGCGCCCCAGGGTGATATGGGCTAAAAAACTTTTTTTTATTATTATTATTATTATTATTATTTTAAATTTTTACCCATTTGTTTCGTTTTTTAACAGCAATTTTGTTTTTATCAGACTTTTCTTTAATCTTGAGGGAGGGGGGAAAAAAAATTTTTTCAAAAATTTTTAAACAGATTTCACAGTAAATATGTCTCAAAATGAAATTTTGTGGGGCCCTCCCGGATGATATTCTTCCTCTTTTTGGGGGAAAACCACCTTTGATTTTTAAAATCCACCCTGAAACCGGGGTTCCGAAAAATTGACCCCTGGAAACTTTCCTTGTGTATCATTTTTTTGTAAATACCAAGAAAAAAAACAGTTTCCTTTTATGATGGAAGAGGTAAACCCCTAGGGTGTGTACCAATGGTAATGGCAAACACTTTCCACCTTCTCATTTTTCACAATATCATACTGGTCCCGCCATGAAAGGGGAATTTGTACTTTTTACATTTTTACCCAAACTATATATATCGGAACCTGCTGCTATATAGGTTCTAGGCCAATCGCATCGGGGGAAATCGGTGGGCGGGGGTTAAGACGCCCGATAGTGGGAGGTGGGTTGAACCCGGTCCCTTTTTGCTTTTTTTACAGACCTGGACAGCACTGAGCATACAGTGCTATAAAACGCCCGGGGTTAGGGCAAAATTAAATCAATTGTTTATCTCCCCCGGTAAAAAATTTTTCCCCAAACTTTTATATCGAAACCCCGCTATATGGATTCTAAAATCCGGGGTGGGGTTTAGAGGTTAACAGTAAGCGGGGGGTGTGGGGAAACCCCCGGGGGTCGCCTGGATTTTTCCCAAAAAACCGGGCAGCACTGAACCCTCATACACCGCCGGTGTAGGCAAAAAAAATCAATTTTTTATCTCCCAACAAAATTTCACCAACACACATTTGTACTGTTACAACCATTTTCACAACAGTTTTACAACAATCTCATATAAAAAATTTTTTCCTTTCTGGGAAAAAAGAATTTTAAAGGAAAAAAAAACAAATTGCCGTAAATTATCCCTTACTCATTAAAATAGTAGGTCAAGAAACCCCCCGCCTGTTTTGGGAATTGAACTCAGGTTTTTCCATTGGGGTAAGTTTAAAAACCCCAAAAAAACCTGTTCCTTTATTGGCAGATCCAGGGGGCTAAGGGGCAGCCCCCCAAAAAGTTTAAAAAATATATAAAAAAAAATAAATTAAAAATATAAAAAAAGGAAGAGAGAGAGGGGAGGAGGGAGGGGGAGGAAAAACCCCTTCCCCCAGTGTGCTTTTTTTTTTCTCCCTTTTATTATTTTATTTAAGTACTGAAAAATAATTGTTTTGATTCTCAGCCCCCTAAAAAAATTTTGGACCGTGTCCTTTGTTTGCTTTCGGGGAAATGCCCGGAGTTTTAGTACATCAGAAAACAGAAAGAACCACACAAGATCGCGGACAAAATTTTGGGGCCAAAACGCCCCATCTGCCAGACATTCTCCCGCCGTGGACTTCCCAAGGTCGGGAAGGGGGGCGACCGAGGTATAAAAAAAAAATTGGTTGTCGATCATTGAAAAAATTGAATTGGGGCCGGCCATCAAAAAAGGGCCCCTTTAACCCCTTTTTGCGGGGCCTTCATCTTTAAAATTTTCTCATTTCCAAATTTGTTTTTTTGCAACCCAAACATGACCCACATGCGACATCAGTCCCAAAAACCCCAAACACTCCCTTTTAAAAACCATGCCCCCGGGTTTATATTTATCAAAACCCATCCGATCGGGGCTTATTTTATTTATATGTATTCATTTACTTTTATTATAAAACAGGCAACTTCCTTTTAAAATAAGAGAATGGGGGTTTTTTTCCCCAAACCATTGGAACCTATTGTAAATCTTTATAAATTTACTTTTTTTCATTCCCGGGGGTTTTGTCGGTGACACCGTGTGGGGGTTTTCTTTTCATGGTAAAAAAAATAAGAAGAATTTAGGAATTTGTAAAATTTTTAGCTTTTCATGATGAAAAAAATAAATAAAAATTTTGTGACCCCTTAGAAGTTTGTAATTTGCATGGTGAAAAGGATGAAGACTGTTTGCGGTGCACCCTTAGAAAGGGGAGCTTTTCATGGGGAAAAGGAAGAAAGACTGTTTGCGGGGCAATTTTAAAATTTTTAGCTTTTGAAAAAAAGGGTAAAAAGGGCTGTTTTCGGTGACACCCGGTGGTAAATTTAGCTTTATGGTGAAAAGGATAAAAGACTGTCTCGGGGACACCGTATAAGATTTGTATTTGCATTTGGGAAAAAGGAAAAAAAGATTGTTTGGGGGACCCTGGGGAAGATTTTATTTACTTGGGAAAAGGGTTAAAAAAGTTTCGACACCCTGTGTTTGCTTTGCAGGGGAAAAGGGTAAGAAAAACTGTCTCGGTGAAATTATAAATTTGTGCTTTGCATGGTGAAAAGGAGGGGGAAGATTGTTTTGTGCACCGGTGAAGATTTAGCTTTGATGGTGAAAAAATAAAAGATTGTTTTGTGACACCGTAAAAAATTTTAGTTTTCATGATGAAAAAATAATAAAAAAGTTTCGGAACCCTGAAAAAATAAAAAAAAAAAAAAGTTATTTTGTGTCACTACCCATTTTCTTTCTTTTTTGAAAACAATTGTTACAAGCTTTTTTGTTAATCTTGACATCTTTGTTTGTCATCTCACTTAATGACCAAAAGGGAGGAAGGGGGTTTTTAGAGGGGAAATTAATGGAAAGGGGAAAAAATTTCTAGGAGGGGGGACTTTCTGGGAAGGGGATTTCCCAAAAAGGACCCTTCCCAATTTTTTTTTAAAAAATAATAAAAAACCCAAAAAAAAATCAACAAAAAATTTTCAAGATTTTAAAAAAAGTTTTACAAAAAAAAGGTAAATTGAACACAATGCCCTTTTTTTTTCCTGATTAAAGGCTTTGACAAAATAATTTCGGGGATACCTTAAAAATTTTTGCATGTGGAAATTATTTGTTTATTTGATAATTTACCCTTTCCCAACACTAACTAATGGTTTTGGCTGGAACCCTTTCCCGAATCCCCCAAAATCCAAAACCCTGCATGGGCTAATACCCAAATCCCATCAAAAAGCACCACAAGTTTGAGTTTTATTTTTGGGGTTTGGTTAACATTACCGGGTGATTTGTCGATTTTCCCGATTTGGGTTTTTCAAAAGAGGGTTTTGATCCTCCGGTTTTAAAGATTTAAGCAATAAAAAGGGAAAACAAAACAAATGCTCAGAACTATAGATTTCACCCCGTGCTTCCCCAACAGTGGGCCCCCATATCCCCAAAATTTCGAGATTTTCAAAAATGCCCAACCACACTCCCACAGTTTTTTTATTCTTTAAAAAAAATTGAATTTTTTTTATGTTGTTGTTTTTTTGGGGGTTTAAAAGTTTTTTAAAATTTTAACTGTTTTTCACAACCCCATGTGTCATCATGAATAAACAAATAGTTTGATGATTTTGTTGCTAAGTAAATACATGATTGTTGTTTTTAAGAACATGATCGGGAGTGGGGAAGTTTGACATCGTTTCCACAAAAAACAACGCCCCTGGGCCATCTTGGCTCGATTTTAGATGCCCCACCACCAAGGGAAAAAAAAGGGCCCGTGGAAATTCTGTCAACGGAGCGCAAAATTTTTAAAAAATTCCCCCCCAAAATCTTTGTCCAGAACACTTTTGACCCTCCCCTTTTTTAAAGGGGAAAATGGGAAAAAAAATTTTGCAGTGAAAATTTTTTTGTTTCAATTTTTGTTTTATTTTTAAAAAAATAAAAAGCAGGGAGGGGAACCCCCTTTTCCCCGGGGGCGGGCCGTGGGGGGGGGGGCACGGGCCCCCCAAATTTACATCCCCCCGGTGCCCTCCAAAAAAGTCTATGCCCCAAAAAAAAAAAGAAAAGAAAAAAGGGAAAAAACCCCCCCCCGGGGGGCCCCCCAAAACAGTGCCCCCTCCCCCCCCCCTCCCCCGTTACTGAAAAGTCCTTAAACCAGTTGGCTTTCAACCCGTGTTCAACAATTTTGGGTGTCTTGGCCCCGTTTTCTAAATGGATGCTAATGGATGCCAAAAGGGCCCCCCAATGGACCCTCCCCAATATATCTACTCCCCGTTTTTTGGACACATACAAAGTATTTAAAATTTTTTGGGCACCCCGTTTTTTAAAGAATAACAATTTTAAGCCTTATACCCGGGACCAAAAAATGTTTTTAATTTTTCATAAATTTGGATTTAAATTTTTTTTTTGTAAAAACCCCAAAATGATGAATATTTTTAAATTTAAAGTTTTTTAAATTTTTTCATAACTTTTTGGATTTAAATTTTATTTTTTAAAATACTAAATATGATGAATATTTAATTATTTTTTTAATTTTTTCATAAATTTGATTTAATTTTATTTTCTTTGAAAACAAAATGATGAATTTTTAAATTTAAATGTTTGGGTTTAAAATTTTTCCCAACAGCCACCCCCAGCAGTCCTAAAACCCTCCATTCCCAGTCAAATTTTGTTTCTTGGGAAACCCTTTTCACGGGAAAACCACCATTGCTTCCAACCGGCTGAGGGTAGGTGCTTTTGTAGACCCAGTTTGTTTGAAAGTTTTTACTTAGCAAAATATTTTTTTGTGAATTTTTTAGATTTTTTTAAACCCTGGTTTAGAATAAAAAACACAAATTCAATATCGGGGGGGTTTAGCAAAAAGAAGAGGTGTAAATGGGAATGCTTAGTGATGCACCAGCAGAAATTTTTCTGGGGGAGGGGGGCCCAAAAGTCGGGACACCCAAATTTTGAGAAGCCCAGCCAGGGCCCGGGTTTCCGCTTATATAACCCCTGGGGAGCACAAAAGACATTTACGATGAATAATTAGCAGCTTTTATTGTTAAAAAACTGACTGATGATGCCTCAGCGTTTTTTTTGTTCACAACTGGATTATAATGAATTTTACTTTGAGCTTTTGCCAGGGGCCCAGGTTGGGTTGATTGGCACTTAAAGCGGGATTAGCCCTAAAAGACAGATTAGAGGAAAGGTGCTCCCACCCAAGCTTCTCAAAGGTTTTGCATGTACCAAACGAAAAACTCACTGAAATGCCCTGAAAAAACCCTTTTCCTTGAAATAACAGTTCCCAATTTCCGGGGAATTTAGGGTTCTTCCCGGATTTGGCAATAAGTTCATTGGGTTTGGCAAATTAAGCACTCAGAATTACTGAGCTGCCCCAAAAAGCCAAGAAGTTTTGGGGTTTTTAAGGGTTTTCACGGGGGAAGGAATCCCAAGAGTATTTATGTTTTTTTCACGGTGTTGTGTCATCGGAAAATTTCTGGAACATTTATTTCACAAAAAGGATTGTCAGGGATTTTAGGTTAAATTTAGGCAAGACTTTTACCTTTCTCCTGTTTGAAAGACACTATTTTACGAATGGTATGTATATTGCTTATTTCGAGAGTCAGACATTGATGCCGAAATTTGCATGGCTTTTGATCAACCGCTTTTCCACAGAGTTTGGGCTAGTGTTCTGAAATTGATGAGCTAGTGGATGGGGATTTGTAAAAGGGTGGGGGGGGTTTGGAAATCCCCACCGCCCCAACGGTGTTAATATTCATCTGTACACATCCTAGCCCTCAAGTGGTCAAAAAGTATCCATGTGTTGTGGGTAGGAATATCACAAAAAAATGCAACCCCTCGTCATGGTAATCATCGTCATGCCCGTAATCATCTTAATGACAAACACGGAAAAACGCCCATGAAATCCTCTTGGGATTCTTTGTGAAAAAATGCTTGAAAACACCATGAACTTCTCATGGAGTTTTGCAGCCAGTAATTTAGAGTGCCGTGAATTTGCGGAAACACCGGAGTATTATTCCCAAATCTGAGAGGAAGAGACAATGAAAGATAAATTTTTGGAACGTTTTTTCGGCAAAACAGATTTGGGCATTGGTGGTTGTTAAAGGAGTTTGTTCAAAAATTTGAGTTCTGAAGACGTTTTTTTAAATTCATTATAGAGTACAAATCTTTGCATTGGACTCAGGATTTTCCATTTTTACAGGATGGGGACTGGTGGGGGCAGGGAGACCCAAAAGCCAATAGTAACCATCTCAGAGGATTCCCTGACAGCAGCACCCCCACGGTAAGTCCCAAAAAGTTTGACTGATTCTTAGGGGGCAAAACAAAAAATACCAATTTAATAAAAAAAATTTTCCCAAGTGTTACAGGAATTTTTAAAATTTCTTGCTTTTTCAGTAAAGGGAACCCCACCCTAACATGGTGACACCCCTCTCAGATCAAAGGATAGCGATAAAAGGGGGGTTGCATTTTTTTCTTTTTATTATTTTTTTCAGCATTTTCACCCCTTTTTTTCAAGATAGTTGAAGATTGTTCCAGAAATGAATTAAATTAGCCCCAGAAACCTGGGATAATAATAAAAAGCACTTTAGGGCCTTTGAAAAGGTGCTTTAAAAGTTCCCGGGGGCCCGGGGATACACGCAATTTTTTTTTATACAGGGGTCGAGAGCCAAAAGATTCATTTTTGTGTGTTAGAGAGTAACACCCCCATGTCGGGGTCGGGCTGACTTGTATACACGCAATCGCCGGAGTCCATGGGGGCACGGTTCCGGGGCCCGGGCAAAAAGACTGCAAACACTAACGAGTTCACTTTTTATTGATTTTGCCTAAACCCCTTTTTCCAAGACCGTTCCTTTTGCGGCCGAATTTGTAAAAACGGGTTTAATCCCTTGTTTTTTAGGTTCGATTTCTCCAGGTATGCCCACCGGGGGCTGGTCGCAAAGGGGCCCCTGTCGAGCTGCCAACGGGGCTAACAAACACAACCGATTAAAACCAGCCATTTTAAATTCTCAAATGTCAAAGAGTAAAGGTGTTTTTTTGGGTGTCCAACTTGTCATTGACAAAAAATTATTAATGGCGAAATTTTTCAGTTTTTTCATGAAAAAAACCCCGACGGGGACCGAAAAAAAAATTTTCCCCTACGCCAACTGGTTAAAGATGTATCCCCCGGTTTTTGTTTTCATCGGAATGTTTTAAAACCCATCGGGATAAACAAATACAAGTCAGAAGTTTTTACAGAAAGGCCCAAAATTATAAAAGGGGAATTTAGGAAGGATGTCACAACGACCGCCTATAAAATTTATTTAATTCGTATATACATGAAACAATGAGTGACCTTGTTGTTCGATAGAGGGCCATTTTCCGTTGTGACATCATATGCATAAGGTCGATAACCATTAACCCACCCAATACTTGACATTTTTCCAAATTCACTGATTTTTTAAAAACAATCCAGTGGATGAAGAGAAGTCAGAATTAAGGATGGGGAGGTGGAGGGGCCGCAAGAAACCACCCAGCCCCCCCCAAGAAGAAAGGCCCCCAAACCAGGGGAAAGGCCTACGTTCCCTTTCTTAGAGGGGCCCTCATGTTTGTTTTTCAAATTTCCCTTTCCCAAATTTGAAGATCAAATTTCTAAAGACAAACAGATCTCATGCTTAATTAATTAAATTTTTTTTGATTGGCAAAAGCACGCCGCGTGCCAGGCGTTAGCCCCAATTTCCCAGCAGGTCAGGGGAAGGACAACTTTCATTGACATTAGGTGGAGGCTGTCAAAAGTTCAAAATTAAACCATTATTCCGCATTGGTTAATTAAGGAGGGGGGCCAACCCATGGCAGCCAAGTTTTGGGCCCCCGCCGCCTAGGTTTTGGGGGCCTACCCATAACCCCCCGGATGAGCACAAAGACCCCAATTTGGGCGGGGCTGTTATGTTGATTGGCAGGTACTGTATTGTTAAGGGGATTAGGTCCAAAAGACAGATTAGGAGGCTTGGATCCCTGGGGCCCAAAGGGGTTTGGGTGTAAACTTTGGCCCTCCCCCCAAATTCAGTCAAACCAGCAACTCGCTTTTTAAAAAAAGCCCAAACAATTTTTTAATTAAAAAATTTTATCAGGCATGATATTCTTCCACTTATGTAGGAAATCCTACCTTTTTATTTTGAAAACCTACCATGAAACTGGGGCTAATTTACTTTAGACCAGGAAAAATTTCCTTGTATATTAGTTTTTGTAAATACCAAGATAAAAAACCCCCAATCACTTTGGGAGTATAGCCAATGATAAAGGCAAAATTTTCCTACCTCACATTCTCAAAAAATATCCCCGTATACAAAACCCGTCTTTTAACATAAAGGAAGTGTTTGAGAAATTTTGGGCCCGGCCCCAGGGTACCGGCCTAATCGTCTTTAAAGGCATATCTTTAACCCCAAAACAAGCACCAATCAACATAACCCGGCTTGGATCTAGCCAAAGTCATAGCAAGCCCCTTTGAGAAACCCCCAGGCCCAGGACCCGACCTCCTAATCTGTATTTTGACCAACCCCAAAACAGACCCCAATAACATAACCTGGCTTAAGGCCTGCCCAGCCAAGTAGAGTTTATTATAACTGAGAAAAAAAAGACAGCTGAGGGTCAGTCAAATCTGTGTGAACAAAAAAGTATTTGAGATCTATTCAGGGGTAAATGGTTTTTGTAAAGAAATATAGGCCCATTGGTCCCTTGGCTTTCTGAGGCTTTTTGCCATGACTTTGCCCCCCCCCAAACCTAATATTTCCCATCCAATAAAAAAGCATCAAATCATATTTTCCCCGAAAAGACGAACACCTGAGGAGCATGGGGGACTGACGGCCCCCCCCCACAGGGGGCCGCCAAACCCTGGGGGCCCCGGGGGTTACCCAAACCCCAAAACCCTCCCGCCGTGAGGCAGAGCAGAAGCCCCGACCCCAACCCACCCAAGGACTCCCCCCCGGTCAGGGGTCACCTGGTGGTGTTTGGGGGCCGGGTGAGTTGGTGCTGAAGAGTGCCCGGGCGAATGAGAAAAGGAGAGCAAATGCACAATGTCCCACAGCAATAAGATGTGGGGTAAAAAAAGACCAAACCCACCTGCTTACTGTATGTGAAAAAACCCCTACTAATGCAGAAAATTATTTGCTTAAAAAGGGAACCTTAACGGGGAAACGTGTTTCGAAAAATTAGGGCTCACTGCAAAGAAATTTCCAACCTATAAGCCAAAAAGGGAAAGGGGGAATTATTTTTAAAACCAAAAATATTGGGACCAGGCAGACCGGACGGGATGGGGGGGAACGGGTTGGGTACGCCCTGACTCATACACAAAAATTTAGTATTTATTTTGTATATTGTTTATCTTAGATGCAAGCAGTCCGGGAGCAGTACAAAGAAGAGTTCAGGCCGCCCGACGGGAGCTTTACCGGGGGGGCAAAAAGAGAAAGGTGCGCTGCCGACGAGCCCACCAAAGGATCCAAACCCGTAAGTCATCACGGGATGAGAAGGGGGGAGGGGGAGGCAGGACAAAAGACGGAACTCCCCAAAAAAGGAGGTATTGTGAAATAAAAAGATACCAGCCAAAAAAATTTTATGAAAGTTTTGGGGACCAAAGAAAAGCTAAAAATTTTTTTTTTGGAAGGTTATATCTGCTGTGTTGGCCAAAACTGTAAAAACAAGAGATACTAAAAAATTTTTTTAAAAGTGAAAATTTCAGCTTATATCATTGAAGAGTGTATGGAAATTGAATGCATGAGGATAGGGAATGAGTCGCTTTTGGGACAGTTTCGTTTTTTTACATTTTACAGAATTTTCAAATTTTCT
>CM055825.1:20746408-20806820 GCA_029582265.1 Zoroaster sp. YZ-2022 | reverse complement strand
AAAAGGGGGAAAATAGTAGCCAATTAAAGATAAATCAGTCTAGAAAAAGCCAATAGAATTATCAAGTGAATAGGTGAGGTAGCAGCTGTAGTAAGGCTAGGGTAAAAGATAGGATAATACACAAAGGGACTACAACAACCCAAAAAAGGGGGGTTTTACACTATACAAATTGAGGAGTTGGTGTGGGTGCAAATAAAGGGCGGAGTTAAATTAAATTACCTGAAAAAAGGACAGGTTTAAGCAAATGCTTGGGTTAGGACAAAACCTGAAAAGAACAGGTTAAAAACAAATACCTGGAAATGGAATAGATTAAAGCAAATTCCACAGAAAGAGAACAGGTTAGAACAAATATCTGAAAAGAGCACAGATTTACAACAAATACCTGAAAAGGAGCACAGGTTAAACAAATATATATGGCACCAACCAATTTTTGTACACTCTGCTACCCGTTTATAAATATTTCAGGTCAGTTTCTCCCTTATAGGCCCTAAATCTCATGTACAACCCAAGGCTTGTGTCCCGTTCGACAGCCAGGCGGCTTCGATAAAAGTGTCATTAAGTGTGCACAGTTTCCGCCGCTCCCTATGGAAGCAGTGCTGAATGAAGCACTGAGCACGATAACACACATTGTCAATCAGGCTGCTGAAAAAGCGAAATGCCAGGATATCATGAATATGTATGAGTGGTACTGCAGAACTTGTAGACCCCCGTTGTGAAGACGAATTAGCACTGATAAGTTCCTATACAGCTAAGGAACATGTGATAATTGGCTCTCCAACAGTGTAGTGAAGAACTAGAACAGTCAGTGGCATAGAAGAAGTTAGTATTTTTCTGTGGGGCAGAGACAAGCAATATATACACTTACCAAAGGTTCAAACCAAAATATAAAGGAAACACCTTGTGCCGTTAATGATGCAGTGTTGTTTGTTTGGCATGATTTTTATGGTTTATATTCATTTCAAATTCTCAAAGGAGTGTATAGTTTCTCTTAATGAAGGAACAAGTGGCATTGGCGTTTGATAACGTATATTAATTTCAAATTCTCTGGTTCCAAATAAATATATCATTAAAACTAAACCGTGCAATCACGGGAATCACGATTTTAATACTCAAAAAACAAAAAGTGATGAAAACATTTTTTCTATTCTAATAATTTTTATTTTAACATTGTTTTATTAACAAACAAACAACGAATCGACTGCAACTTTTCCACATAGGCTGTACTCTTTTTCTAAGCTCCTTTCATTAGGGAAACGAGCCCAGTCTAATGTCACACGTCCTGGATGTTATTAAGCACCTTACTGCTATCAGTTGCAAAAACAGTTGATCTTCTGTGCTAGAATAAACCTGGTATCATTTTCACTGGCTAACATTATTGGCTGACCACAGAAGAGTCCAGTTTATAATATATGTCAGTCATTGTGTGCATTAAAACCATGGAGCAATGCAAACAGTCCTTGAAGGTGTGAGTCAACCCCCAACCCCTGTCCACACTAGCACCCACTTGCTGTACCTGTACATGTACATGTACAGAACGGATGGTGTAAATTAGCGTCAATCCTTTTTGAAGTATGACCTATGTCTGGTCTCGTTGCTCTATGGTGTAATGCAGTTGAGACCGAGTGCAGTGCAGTGTAGGCACGAATGAGGGTTCACATGCCAGCACGTTCCTTCACATATCATGCAGGCCATTCGCCTGTATTCTACAAGATAACTGACAAATTACTGGAAAATGACTGTAATTCTCCTGTAGCCACCTGCTATGGGCTTATGCTCATGCACCAATTGTCCGATAGTTCCACAGCAAAGGAATAAAGAAACGGATCATACATTGTTCTCATTTAGCATTTTGAAAGCGAGGGACAAAAAATAGTCTGGTTTTCTCTGAATGAGCGTCCACTCAAACAAAAGCTCTTGTATTTAGGGGATTAACTGGCATAGATGATGGCCGAACATGATTACTAGTAATGCACTCCTACAAAGTTTACCAACAGGCCTAATGATTCTCATTATGATTGCACAATGAATAGTTTTTAGTTGAGAGGGAGCTGAAAGTGGCAGGTAGTAAACAATATGAGGTGTTTCTTTTATATAAAAAAACTAGTTCAGGGCACTTTATTTTTTGTAAGTTAATTTTAATGGAGAGAATTTGCTTCCGAAGGAATTGAGTCCCAGAAAAATAGAAACTGCGTTATTTTATTTTGAAGAAAAGGGATGATGGAAAATGGGGTTTGGGAAGGGTCAGTCCAGTAAAGTTTGCACAACCAGATTCCGGCTATATTTAAAGGTGCGGAAATCGCCCAGGATCAACTGGAAGCGCGGGCTAGTTTTAAATGCTATCACTATAATGTTATTAAAGACCACTGCGGTAAGCACAGTAATTTGCAAATTCAAAGAGACGTGAACCCACACAGTTTTAAGTCCATGAACGTTCCTCATTATCTTCGTAAACACAGAATGCCCTAAATGAACCTTTCAAAATGTTTTTACACAAAATAGAAAATATATATTTTAAATTTCTTATTGTGTGAGCCTATGTGTGTCAGGGGATGATTTTTTCTGTTGGGTGGGCAGGGAGGCCTAATGGGTGACATAGGTTATTATGGGGTCAGATAAAGATGAAATTGAATTTGGCATCATCCTTTTTGAAATTTACGTATTTGTTGCATACATTATTTTTTTTCAGTGTGTAATAATAAAGAAAAAACCTTGACCCAAGTTAAGAACACTTTTATAATTCTCACTTGACCCCACGCCGTTGTATAGCATTGTACATTGCTTCCTCGCCTGATTCCATTTCCCAATAATCACGATGGATTTAGCAAAATGTTGTTCCCCATATTTCTCGGCCTGCAGCCAGCCAATATAATATATTGCTAGAATAACATTAATAAAACAATACCATGCCAACTATATAATGTCCCCAAATCAATTCACCATAGGCGTAATCAAATGCATTAAACACAACTCTTTTGAAAAGCCATAAAAATAAATATTTACGACATGTGTTGAAGTCTGACAGTCATTACGGCGTATTACTACTAAACATTAATAGGCAGCATTTTAACAAAAAAGACATTTTGACAACCCTGACATATATGTCAGGCCCTAATCTTTTTATTTGAGGGAATTTGTGCATGGTTCATCTCCCCATCCTCACTCCCAAATAAATTGCATTAGACCCTATGTTTCCAACAACAACAAACCTAAATATTGATTTGGCTTCGTCTACAGTGAACATCTGGGAGAGATATTACTATCCATCTGCCACTATTGTGAAATTGTTTCCATGAACTCCATAAAATCAAGCTTTATACGCTGAATATACACACAAAAAAAATACAATAGGATTGTGTAAAATTTTCACTATTTTGCAATGTTGTATACGAAATCCTCCTAATTGTTTGTTAAAGTTTTACAAAATGCGTGTTGGGTAAAGTTTTTCATAAACATTTTGTAAACTTTACTTCAAAAATCAGTAAAAAGATTTACCTCTTAAATAAGTGAAACATAAATTAGCTAAATAAGTGTTACTGAATGTATTGGTAAAAATATCACTTTTTGTTAGAATACTAGACTCTTTTACTACTATTTTGACCTTATAAAACTTTATCACATTGTTTGGTCTGCATAATTCATTAAAAATGTAATGTAAATGAAACAAGGCACGCCACTATACTTTACAGTTTCAAAAACGTTTTCTTTATTTATCAACAATAAAATGAAAACATCTCTTCAAATCCCCACTTCACGAGTGTTCTCTCTCATTTACCCAAGCCTCCATGTTGTGAGGCGATTGTCGACTTGACAGGCACACACTGCTCACATGACGAATCCGGCTGTTATTGAATATAGGAACATGACCAAATGAAAGAGCATGATAACGCTTTGAGGTCTATAGAGTTAAATGTTTGATTATGTCAAAAGAACTTGAAAAAGGGTTTTAATCACTGTAACTTGTATTTTCAAAAACGAAGTATGGGTATGGATCTAGGTATCATTGTTTTGGAAGTCACTGTCATTTTATCTACTTTGTAATATTCATATAAAACCAAGTATGGTACAATTAAAGTTCCTTTTATAACAGCGGCCAGCTCCATCAACCCTGGTCATTTACTACCATACAGTAAGATCTCGGGTCCTCAGTTCTGTTATTCCTTAATTGTGGTGTTGGTATATGGAATCTGTCTGATCCGACAAAAGATTGACCCCTCCATGGTCTATCTATAAAATACATTAAACTACTGCATTAATCTTTTTAATTACAAGTACTTGATATTAATGTTTTCTTGACAAGAAATAAAAACAACCATGTTTCAAAGGAATTAAACCTGATAATGTTGTGTTGTGTTGTTACAAAGTGTAAAGTTCAGGGACAGGGATGTACACAAGGGTTTTTCCTCACAGATGATATAATCATAGAGCAAGATATAATGGGTACAGGGGTTCATTTCGTTTGTTTATGGTTAGCTCGTTGGTTTGTTGAAGATGCTCAGTTAAATTGCATGTACATGTACATGATGACACAAAATGGGATTTAATTAGGCGCTTAAACCCCACAATAAATAGATGAAAAAATGCATAATATAAAACAAATAAATTAGTAGTTAAATGGAATTTTAAAAGAAAACAATTAAACACATCTGTTTTTGATAAAACATCATTTTAAATCAATGGATTTTTTAATGAAAATTTAAAATAAGGTTAAGTCATTCTACATGAGAAACCAGCAAGAGAAGCTGACAGGTTGTAATTAGCAAACTGCACAAGTCTGTTCTTTAAATTGACTTTCTTTACCAGGGTTGCCTTTATTCTACATGCCATATGGCTATCAGTGCTATTGTTTTAATATGTTGAACTGAGGAGGTTTCGAAACCATGTTAAAACAAGTGCACATTATTGTAAATTATTGTAAACAGATCTCTTTCTTCCGGTTGTTTCCCTAATAGCCAGAAGGTTGCTCATATGTTAAAACTCCACCCTAAAGAAACCCAATTTGACAAGGAAGTTTTCAAAAATTACCGACCAGATAGCGAATTTAAAGTACCTTGGAAAAACAATCGAGCGAGTTGTTTTCATCTACGGATCTCTGACCATGTTCAGAGCAATAACCTGTCGGACACATTTCAGTCCAGCCCATAAACCATTTCGCATGGAACCGGAAACTGCTCTTCTTCGCGTCAATAATGACATTTATCTGCCATGGATGAGGGAAAATCACTGCATTAGTTTTGTTAGACTTAAGCGCTGCTTTTGACACTGTCGATCACAAAATCATCTCTCCCGCCTTCAATATCATCTTTGGGAATACATGACACAGCCCTGGATTGGTGCAAGTCCTACCTTTAAATAGGCCCTCAGCATGTTTGTATTGGCACGCTATCTCCGGGAGCCTGTTACCTTGACTGATTCTAATTCCCAAGGCTCTGAACTCGGCCCACAGTGGTTTACTGTTTATACCTTTCCAAAGTTCGTGATATCATTTTGAAGTTATAATTTAAATTACGCATGTGTTACGCTGATGACACGCAGCTTTACATTACTTCTTTAAATCTTCTCAAGAACCTGCTGATTCCTGCATTAAAACACTGGAGAAATGTATTCAGTTGAGAGACTTCGAAGTTGATGAGACAAAACTTTCCCTGAAATTGAACGATGAAAAAGCAGAATTTGTTCTATTTGGGATCCCACGTCATGCAATTGTCTAAAGTTTCTCTTCCATTACATTGGTGACTGCATGATAACCCCTCATTACATGCACGTAATTTGGGTGTTATATTTGACCTCGATCAATGACTTTAAAACCACATATTACTCCAAATATTGTTCGCATATCATCATTTCATATCAGAAATATAAGCCGAATCTAGGAAATACTTCGAATAAAAGTGCTGTTGAACGAAATTATACATGTATTTGTCACATCACGGCTCGATAACGGAATGTTTCCTTTACACGGTCTTCCGCAGAATCAAATATCTTCGTCTTCAGCACATACAATAAACACAGCAGCTCGTGTTGTGACTTTGTCCAGAAAGGAATCTTATGCACATATCCACGCCAATCTTGGAAAGAACTGCACTGGCTTCCCTGTTTTCACAGAGAATTTGTTTTTAAACTTATGCTAATTGTTCACAAATCTTTTAATAACATTGCTCCAATTCTATATTTCTTGAACTACTTAAAGTCTGTTACATTCATCACGCAATTTGCGCTCCAGCATACATGTCACTTCCTCAAGGAACCAACTTCAAAACGGAACTGGGGTGATAAGGGTCTTTTTTCTGTCGCAGCTCTGAGACTCTGGAATCATCTTTCCAACCTAAACTCATATCTTCTGGCTGCAGTAGCATAACCAGATTCAAGTCGATGCTTAAAACTCATCTTATGTCACAAACTCTTTCAAAAGATGATGTATATTTGTAATTTGCATTGTAGGTACATACGTATCTCGGTACATAATTTGTTTCTCTCCCTATGCTATCATTGTATATTGTTTGTATATAATGTTTTTCTTTGTTTCCGCGCCCAGCAGGGTGGATATGCGTAAGCGCCTTAAAAATCTTTATTATTATTATTATTACATGAAAATGCCTTGAAATAGTTCCGGCAAAATCAAGCTGGCTGGGTGATTGTTTATTTACTGGATTAGGGGATTATCTCTTTGGGACAGAGGAAGTGTGTTTACTCAAGAAGACTCCCACAGAGTGGTTGGAAAAGGATGTGTAAAAACTGCCAGGAGTTTCTTAAAGGGCTGGATTCGATCATGAATTGTGTGTGATCCCCTGCTACTGCTGTTACCCGGGTTGTTTGGCATCTGACCGGGGCTTGATCCCCTGGCTACTCTTGGCAGATATGGTTTGGCCTCCTGACCCTGGCCCCCATAGATCAATAGATAATTGGCATAAGTGGACCGCCCACCAACATAGGGGCTGGATTAGGCTCAGTTGGTAGAGCGCCTGCATCGTACGGCAATCGAGAGGTATAATATATATATATATATTGATTATGTGACAAAACTGTGTTTACATAGGTAAAGCCAAATGGAGGTATACCTGGCCCATTTTGGTACACATGTAATCGCCACATACGAAACCCTTAGGGATTAGGGTTAGGGGCCACGTACATGCAGCCGGGGTTAGGGTTAGGATTAGGCGTTAGGTTAGGTTTAGGAGTTAGATTTAGGGTTAGGTTTATAGTTTCCGCAGCCAGGTGCAGTCCCGTGTACCAAAAATGAACCAGGTAAAAGGTGAGTACCGTGGTACAAAAATGGGCAAAGGTAGACCCATAACGCCATAGTAAAATGAGTGTTGGTTATAATTATTTACGCATAGCTTCTTTAACAGTGTAGTATTTCAAATGGTCTCATTCTACAGTATGATGAGTGCTCCTCCTTCATAAATGTAGCCTGTAGTATTACCACAAAAAATACCACAGGACATTACCACAGGAATTGTCCTGTGTGTTTTTTGGGACATTACCACAGGCACGTTACCACAGCGAACACATTACTGCAGGTACCACAGGAACATTACCACAGGAACATTACCCACAGGAACGTTACCACAGAAAAATTACCACAGTGAACATTACCACCAGGTACCACAGAACATTACCACAGGAAAATTAACCACAGGAACATTACCAGAGAAAATTACCACAGGAACATTACCACACAGGTAACCACAGGAACATTACCACAGGAACAGGTTGTTACCACAGGACACATACCACAGAACATTAACACAGAAAAATTACCACCAGGAACATTACCACAGGAACATTACCACAGGTACCACAGGAACATTTACCACAAATTTTACATGCCTATGGTAATGTTCCTGTGGTAATACGAGCCTGTTGGAACATGCCCTATGAAGTACCTGTGGTAACGTTCCCTGTAGTAACTTCAAGCCATCAGGGAATGAGCACTCTGTAGGTTAACATGCCTATGGTACCTGTGGTAATGTTCCTGTGGTAACATTCCTGTGGTACCACAGACACGTTACCACAGGAACATTACCACAGGTACCATAGGCACGTCATTTAACACAGGCTCGTTACCACAGGCATGTAACTTGTGGTAATGTTTCTGTGATGCCCAGGAGAAAATCTGTAGAATACAACACATGTAATAAATATTTAAAAAAGTATAAATAACAAAAATATCCTGTGAGAGATACCGTCTGAAGTATTGGTGCTTTTTTTTTTTTTAGAAAAATAGGCAAAGACACTCAGGATTTCAAAAATTATCATGCGTGATATCATTCTTTAACCATCTACAAAATGTACACACAAAAAAGGCTGGGAATGCAATTTACACTATTTTTTTCTCGTAAACAGCCCAACAAAACTAAGCTGGAAATTCCTCACAAGTTATTTGTTATTACACACATCTCTTACTCTTATAAATTATGGATGACATTAACCTAAATAATATTATGTACCAAAGATGTAGCATCCTCTTTAATATATGTTTTAATGAAGTCACTGAAGAGTTTTAACCATTTAAAAATATGTTTACAATGGCATCATTCAACAACTGGACTTCAATCCATATGCATGTAAATTAAAAAAGCTTTGTTGGTGAAAACCATCTCATTAGGAAGTTGAGCAATGGCAGCAAACTGGATGGATCTAAAATTCCCATAATACTGGTGAATATTAGCGAAAAGTTTTATATTGGTGGAGTTTTGTTATAACATGTTCTTTTCAACTTAATAAATTAAATTCAAGTTAATTAATGATATGACCTTTGCAAAAACTAAATAAAGTCACCAACAATAACATAATTTATTGTATTTTCTATCGAAATATCAATAGGGTTTTTAAAAGAAGTTGAACATGTTGTTAATCAACAAACTCCACCCAAGCTTCTTTAAAGGAAAGCAAAATTTTTCTTTTCATGACACCTTAACCATCTTAAGTAAAAAATGTAAAAGTCATTAATCTATAAATTGTAGAATAGGTAAGCACTAATTAAAGTCACCAAAGAACCTATTTAATTGAAATTTTGTTAATCACAAAAGCACCAGGCTTTTATAAAGTTAGGAAAGCAGAAATTGGTTTTCTTTCAGACACTTTCACTCATCTTAGTGAACAATGTAAAGTTTTTAATCATAAATGTTGAAAAAGCAAGCACCTAAAATGGATAGATAACATTTCACAAATATAATCAGAAGTGAAGTCATCTGGGCACTGGCAATTTAAAGTCATTAATCACCAAACATGTGGAAATATGGCAAGCACTAATTAAAGTAATTAATCTCATGGGATGATCCTCCAGCAGTCTACTTAAGCAGCAACTTGTTTTCACAGAGTCCGGGCATTTCTCCTGAGGACGATCAGAGCATACTGATCAAGAAACATCGAGTTGTACCTCCAGTTTCTTTTCAGAACTAATTACTATCATCAAATGAGATTCCACATGTGTGTCACCACCAATTAGTCTTACTTACTGATTAAAGTCAACCAAGCAATCCCTATTTTTGTATTTTCTATCACACAATAGCATTTAGAAGTGATTGGAAATTTTGTAAATCACAAACAATAACCAAGCTCCTAGAATCTTCTTATAATTAACAGTGTAAGTTATTAATTATAAACATGTGGGAAAGGCAAGCACCCCGTAAATGGATCTAGATAAAATTTCACCAAATATAATCAGCGATGTCACTGGCGCAGTAGCACATTTACATGTACAACAGTAGGTGTTTGTCCTTTTTCCACATGTTCTATAATTAACATTTTTATCCCTTCAAAATTACCTCTATTGTAGTATGATAGACAATACAAGAAATAGGTTTTGGTCTGTAGAGAGAAATAGCGGACATTATTAATAGACTGGTCAATAATCAAAATTTTCATTTTTAGAGAAAGTTTCATCCGAATCACCAATGACAAACTCAATTTTACCTAATTTATCTGTTTCCTTATTAGTCTATTAATGTCCTGTATTTTTGTGTAGAACATATACATGTACTTCTTAAACTTCACAGCCTCAACGGAAGTTTTCACTTCCTCATTAGCTTCCTCACATCTGGATGAGACGATCCACATGAAGCACTCTAAAGTAAACAGAAGACATAGATATTTTAGTTATGTTACATATTGCCATATTCTCATATCAAACATATCCAACAATGCTTAGGAGATA
Source organism: Zoroaster sp. YZ-2022 (assembly GCA_029582265.1). Classification (NCBI taxonomy): domain Eukaryota; kingdom Metazoa; phylum Echinodermata; class Asteroidea; order Forcipulatida; family Zoroasteridae; genus Zoroaster; species Zoroaster sp. YZ-2022. The sequence continues at coordinate 20,796,664 of CM055825.1, read as the reverse complement.
TCAATACAGTTCTCAACCAACGTAATGTAGGGTGTTTCAAGACTTGAAATTTGGCAGAAAGAAAAGGTATCAGTAAGCACCTTCTAAACTTTTGATAATTGAAAAAAAAAAAAGTAAAATTAATTTTAAAATCTAATTTAATTCTTGAGCAGTCGCATCAATTCGGTGAAAAACATGCGACAAAATGTGCACATCAGAGTTCCTTCAGGCTTGAGGTATATATGCAAATTCTACCCTTTCTTCCTGTTCATGTCTTTGTCCATCATTGTCTCTAACGTTATCGGCCTTCCATCATGAATGTAAACTGTGCAAGTATTGTACACTGCATACATATAGTACCATCATCAGGTAACGTAACTATAGTCACTTTAATTTAGTGCAGTTATGTCCAGACCACAGAGCAAATTCATGGCAGCATAACTCCATCTGATTCTCGATTCTTATTAATTCTACAGTAACTATAATCACTAGTGGGCTATATTTCCAATACTTTAGAATTATCAAAATTGTTACAAATACAAGCCAATATAACATTTTCAAACATGTGCACTGAATAAACAGTTATTTAGCTGGTAACATGTATCATACATACAAGTTCGACCTTATCCTGTACTGCTGTACAGGCTTGGGTAGCAAATCATTATGGTACTCTGCGTCACATGGGCCCATCGCATTAAAAAACAAGTTCCCTTGCATAGATGATGGTGTACTAAAGTCAATGGAGGTGGCAAAGCTTTTTTTGTAATAAGGCTTAGCCTACTCAACAATATCTTTTAAAAAGTCAAACATTTCAGAGAAAAATTCTGAGTACCCAAAAAGAAGTAAAACAATATCATGTGGCATAGTGAAAACATAAATAAAGTTACAAAGAATAAAAATATGCAATATTTGTTGCCTATGAAAAATTATTTTGTACCTACAATTAGGGTCCAGTTACAATTCTTACAAAATACGATTCTAGCACATCTGGCCTGTTGAAATAGAATGGGTACAATGCAATAACCCATTATAGGTACCTGCAGTAATGTTCCTGTAGGAAAATTGAGGTACCTGCGGTAACGCTCCTGTGGTAAACCCTGTATAACATTTATTTTTTCACTTTAAAATGGAATCTACTGATGACAGAGAATCACTGGAAGAACAAATTCGAATTTGTCCATCAACATTGGTTTAGTGCACCTTCAAATGTTTATTTCATCTTTTGTCGAACAATCATCTAACAGTTAGCTTCAACAAACAAATTGGCTGTTAATTTTCATCAAGTAAATTAAACACTGTTTTTGTCCCGAGTATTCAATTTTGTCTAGTCTATTAATTGTGAAATCAAATTCTTCCTAATTTATGGGTAAGACGTAATTTGAATGCTGCCATTCAGCAACAGCTTTGTGTTCTTGACCTGAGTGACTAAAATGAGGGGTGACAAAAATTTAAAATTGAATGGCAATGAATTGGTTTTGTAAAAAAATTGGTTTAGTAGGAAATTTTTGTGGATGAAATTGAATGCATGCATGATAGCTGGTAAATTTGAATGAAAATCTTTTTAAAATAGCTGAGAATCGTACTAAATCTAAAGTGAATAATAATAACTTTCTTATGAAATCTATACCCCCATTGCAAATACCCAACCACAAGAATGGGCTCACAGGACTGGGATAACCCAGCGGTTGGCATTACCACATAAATATGTGTGGTACTCTTGATGATATTTGCTTTTTCCCGGTAATTTCTGTGGTATCTACATGTACATGTACCACAAGAATACCACAGGACTGGGATACCCAGCGTTGGCATTACCACATAAATGTGTGGTACTCTGATGATATTTGCTTTTCCTGTGGTAATTTCTGTGATACATGTACCACAAGAATACCACAGGACTGGGATACCCAGCGTTGGCATTACCACATCATGTGTGTGGTACTCTGATGATATTTGCTTTCTGTAGGTAATTTCTGTGGTATCTACATGTGCCACTGAAGTACCACAGGACCGGAATATCTAGCGTTGGCATTACCACACAAATTTGTGTGGTACTCGTGATAATGCTTTTCCTGTGGTAATTTCTGTGGTATCTACATGTACCACTGAGCACCACAGAAATACCACAGGACCGGGATATCCAGCAGCATGGCATTACCGCATAAATTTGTGTGGTACTCCGGTGATAATGCTTTTCCTGTGGTAATTTCTGTAGTATCTACATGCCACAAGAATACCACAGGACTGGGAAACCCAGCGTTGGCATTACCACATAAATGTGTGGTACTCTGATGATATTTGCTTTTCTGAGTAATTTCTTGTGGTATCTACATGTACCACAAGTACCACAGGAATACAGGACATTTTCAAGGGCTGTTCATGAAAATTGATTTTAAAAATATTAACAAATGGTTTTAGGCATTCATACTGGGATGATACTGCCATTTTGAAATTTAAAATGGCGGCTGAAGACGTGGTTGAAAAAATGGTACCAAACTTTTTGGAATCAGCACCCAAAATTAATAAAGTAAGCCCAATAAAATCCATTTTGGCACAAAATCCAGCTGGAATACATATCAAACCGTACTAGTACCTCCGATTAGGGACCATAATTAATAATGGGACCATTAGGGACTGAAAATGAATGTGACGTAACATTGTTTTCTACTACTACTATGAACACAATACGATCACATTCGTATAATTATTATTGACATGTTTACGTTCATATTCAAAGGTCTCAAAACGCATTTTCAGACACAGAGGGGTGGAAGCGGAGTGGAGGAAGGGTCTCACGTAAAGTTAGATGGTTTAGATGTGATCTACTTTGAATATGGACACTCAAATGCCATTATAAATGCCTATATGCAAAAGACCCAATGTAGCGTGTCATGCATTATATCTGAATATAAACAAAATAACTTGCGCAGTGACTGGACTGGAGTACAGTACATATCGGCAGTATATAACCACATGAATCATATCCCGTGTTTAGTTCACTGCACGGGATACACTAATATATAGATGATAAATCACCCAGACAGGGTTGCCCTGCCCGCCCACAAGGAAACATACTTTTCCTTTGAAGTAAATAAGACCTGATGGCATTCTATGGATACACAGATCTGTTCATTCATTATGAGTTTATCATTGAGATTAGATAATGAAGATCATTTGATTGTCACATTGTCATCATACTATTTGGCAGTGAAAATTTTCATAGCATTCCTGAAAGGACCACAGACTATAGGAGGCACCTGTTTATACATTATAAATGTGAATACTAATTCGGGATATATGTATTACACCCATGGGGCATACTTTTCCGGATTATTTGTATACTGTTTTATCCATTTGGCAATGGCATAACATATATTAGAAACGAGGGCGGAATGTGGCGCTTTCTCTTTTTAATAATCTGGCCCGCCCATAAATACGCTGATTAAAGAAGAGTCCACCTGCAAATATTTTACCTTCATCCTGTTTCCATTTTAGCCAAAATTCTAAACAAACTATCAATATTACAGTGAGATTTCGGATTTTGGTGGTCCATCCACTTTTGTAACATTATGGTCTCGCCCAATAAATAGAGGCATCTGAATACAAAAGAGTCTTCGTTCTGTTTTCATTTTAAGACAAAACTTGAAAACAAACTTTCAGTGTTGAAGTCATGTTTCTCTGAAAAAGGGGGCTTCAGACTCCACCTCCGCTGATCCGCCCAAGATCAAAGGGGTCTAATTAAACTTCCAGCGAACGTTTTATAAGTGTAATTAGAAACGCTCTATAAAGAAGATCAAACGTGGTAAGGAAACAAACCAGCTAAATCGGTCCAATGACATATTTTATATGGTTACCCTGAAGGGACACAACATAACCAGTCATGAATTTTTATTTCTGACATCGCGTATTTATTCACGCCGTCTTAAATAAAAATTCACCCTGTCAAAAAAAAAATCACGAGTTCCTGTAATTTTCAAGAAAAGGTAAATTATTGTCCATAGATTTTAGTTCGAATTTAAGCCTTGGTACCGAGTAGTTAATTCAGAACTGTCGATTATGGGAATGAAAACTGCCCTGTATTTACTATTTATTGAATGAATATTTCAGACTCTCAAATGTTGGTTATTTAATGTATTATGTTGATTAAAACAAGTAACGAAACTTTTAGAAACAATTTTACATTAGTACAATTCAAACATTTGGTTATTTTGAATTACCAATCCTGTTCTATACCTTTAAAACCAACTCAATTACTTTTAAATAAACATAATGCCAAAAAATGCTTCAGGTTTCGGGTCTCCATGCGCGTCGCCTCAGAACCGCGTGTCGGCATTTTTAAATTTCTTTTTTGTGTGCTATGAAACGATGTCCAATTGCCAGACTTGTATGACTCCAGACTCAGACTCGGACTTGAGTCCGACTTGAGTCATATTTTTGGTGACTCGGATTCGGACTCGAGTCACCATCCCATGTTCAATGACTTGGACTCGGACTCGGACTCGACCCTTCAGACTCGGACTCGCGACTCGGACTCGATGTTTGTGATTCGGACTCGACGGCAAAATGTCCAATATTCACTATTTTAAAACATTAACAAAATAAAAAATGTTCTTGCAACATTGTGTTTAAGTCTTGTTACTTAATTTAAACAATGCGAACAGTTTCGTAAAATTGATACCGTGCATCATATTCCATTGTAGCATAGCCTATTGTGTTTAGCCTTTCTCTGTTTGTAGTAACGCGATCGGAATCGCTTACAAGCACAGGGGCTGCATGGAAACAAAATGTGTCTTCCATAAATTGATTACAATGAATTATTTACCCAAGCTTCAGCGTACAACATCGTGGAATAAAAGCACGATAGTGATGGGTACCAGACTTATTCCACTGTCCCAAACGCTGGTCTCTAAATTTTCATGGTGTTTATTGTCAATTCTAGAGAAAGAGAATGAACATTTTGAAAAATTTTCATTCAGGAGGCTCTGAGTGGGCATTTGTGAGCTATTTCAGCGTATAAAATGTGATTTTATGGACTTCATTTTGGAAACAATTTCTTAGTGCAGATGTGATCGTAATATCTTTCCCATGTTCCAGTAGACGAAGCCAAATCAAAACCATATAAACTATGACAACTTTCTTTGGGTCTGAGAATGGGAGATGATTGTGCAAATTCCCTCCAAATTCAAAATTAGCTGACATTTGGCGGATTGACGAATTATCTTTTGTTAAAATTCTGCTTATTTTTATTTTTGGTAATATATCATATAGGCCTAGCTGTCAGACTAACACATGTCATAAATATTTATTTTTATGGCTTTTTAAAAAGAGTTTAACATCTGTGTTATTGCATTTGGTTATGGTGAATTGATTTGGACATTATAGAGCAACACGTTATTGTTTTATTATTTAAATGTTATTCTAGTAATACATTATATTGGCTGCAGGCCGAAATATGGGAAAATATTTTGCTAAATCCATCGTGATTATTGGGAAATGGAATCAGGCGAGAGCAATGTACAATGTACAACGGTATGGGATCATGAGAATTATAAAGTATTCTTAACTTGGTCAGGGGGTTTCTTTATTATTATGCACAGTTGAAAATAATGTGTTCAAAAAATATAAATTTCAAAGGATGATGCCAAATTCCAATTCTAAACATTATCCTAATGGCCTCCCAACAACCTTTACCTGAGCAAAACAAAATATATCATTCGGGTTCAAACATTAATTTGTATAAAAAACGAAAACATTATTTTTACGAAAGATTTGAGAAATTTCAAACCATTTTCGAATAATGTTGGGAAATTTTTGGAACATGACATTATGTATAAGGTTGTCTTTTTTCGTTTGAATTTTGTAAGTGACTCGTTACTCATACTCGGACTCGACCTTCATGACTCGTGACTCGGGCTCGGACTTGGTACTCGAGCTTTGAGGACTCAACTACAAGTCTGCCAATTGCAGCCAAAATTGCTGGATCGATTGGAATTCTGCCGTGCTGTGTTTTAAACGACTTTTTCGCATAGGGGTGTGAACGTTTGCCCGATTTGCGAGGCCTCTCTTAACCACCATACTTTGTGTATGGGAAATTTGGTCTTGTTCCAATAACTGCGTAGGCCTATATACATATATTACGTATTTCACAAAAAAAAGCCGACCTCCAGAAACCGGAGACTTTTTTTGGCCCAAGCCATTACATTGGCCGGCGTGGACATATAAATGAATATGACGCAGCGACACAATTTCCGGTCAAATAATGTACTAATGTAGTTGGAGATATTCGGTCGATTAGTTTGTGAAATAAAGTTAAACCTATTTTCTCTCTATCTTGATGGAAAATTTAAATGACGGTGAAATAGTTAAACACAGTATAATCCTTAAAAAACAAGACGACTCTAAAAGGGAAACACCGATCACTGAACCCACTGTAAACTTATTACACAGTAACTAAAATATTAAATCGACTCATCCGTTGTTCTAAATATAACTAGCTTATAGAAGAATGTTGAGCAAACACGGTGACTCATGTAGTGTATCTTATGAGACCTATGAAAGTGCTAGTCTGTTGCTGTAAGTGTCCAGGATACATTTGCCATGATTTGCCTTGATTCAATTGCATTTCTGTTACGAAAATGTAAACGACGTGTCTCAGATTAATTCATTGCTTTTTATGCGAGAATGGAAATGACGTGGTTCCACAGAATTCAGTTTTATTATGGATATTGAGTGATTTTCTCAGCTGATTGAACGCGACTCACAGTTTGCTTTTGGAAAATCAACATGTTGCAGCAGGCAATGAGGCAAGAAAACTGAGCCCGTTTTTCCACGACACGACACGTTCGTATTTGCAGTAAACAATATTTACACTATTTACAGACATTTTTAGAATTTATAATCACCAAACTAATGTAACTTGGGCAGGACAACAGCCACCATGCTGTCTCTACAGGAAAATGCCGAAATTATCTATTATCATTTCCATTAGTGCGACGGCTTTAGTTCTCTTCCATGTTTACAATTTCTTTCACCCAGTCAATGAGTCCAATTTGAATTACATACGTCATTGGAATCCTCGCATACCACCATTATATACCAGTGGACAGCAACCAAACATCGTGTTTCTTCTTGTGGATGATTTGGGATATAATGATGTAGGTTATCACGCTAAGGAGGGTGGATCTGCGATCAGAACTCCTGCAATTGATGAACTAGCTGAGCAGGGCGTCAAACTAGAGAATTACTACGTGCAACCTTTGTGTTCTCCTACCAGGAGCCAACTCATGACAGGCAGGTATCAGGTAGTACAGCTTCTTTGTTTTACCTAAAACCATTTTCCCTCTTAAAACTGAGCAGCCTCTTCTGTCTAGATCAGCTTCATCAACAACAATAATTTGTATAAATTCAATTTACTAAGGGTATAAAAGTTCATACCGAGCGTAGGCCTATTAAACAAACAATTAAAGCCCTTTTCACACTACAGAGCCAATTCCCGGGGAAAAAAATCCCTGGAAATTTCCGGAGTTTATAACCCCACCACCATCCCAGCAACCGTTCACACTAGACCTAGCTGATCACTACACTCGCGATCAAACCCTGGGAACTTCTGCTAACTGAATCAGCCCATGCGGAAGTTCAAATGTTGTGGGCGGAAGTCCAATCCCAGAATGCCATGCGCTCAAACAACCACGGGTTGTTGTGTTCCATGCACGCCGCTTGGTACGCTTGAACGGGAAAATTGGTCCCGTGTATACAATGTATATCACGTATTTCCCTGTTGGCAAAGAAATATGGCCGAAAAAGCGCGTCACCGCACCGACTTTGAAGCCAACCGATGAAAAGAAGACCGGAGACTTTTTATGGCCTTATGGTCAAACCCACACAATAAAATTAAAAATAGTAATGATTATAAATTGAGGATTACCACCTGCACCCCCCAGGTTGAGTTGCGTAAAAACGTTTTGTAAAAAATATCAAAAAAAAAAATAATAATAATAATAATAATAATAATAATAATAATAATAATAATAATAATAATAATAATAATAATAATAATAATAATAATAATAATAATAATAATAATAATAATAATAATAATAATAATAATAATAATAATAATAATAATAATAATAATAATAATAATAATAATAATAATAATAATAATAATAATAATAATAATAATATAAATAATAATAATAATAATAATAATAATAATAATAATAATAATAATAATAATAATAATAATAATAATAATAATAATAATAATAATAATAATAATACTAATAATAATAATAATAATAATAATAATAATAATAATAATAATAATATTAATAATAATAATAATAATAATAATAATAATAATAATAATAATAATAATAATAATAATAATAAGAGGTAATAATAATAATAAAATTATATTCAGGGTGATTCTCTGTCCACTGTTGTTTGTTTTGGCGCTGTTTCCTTTGACGATGATTTTGCGAAAGGTTAGTGCGGATACGAGATGACGAAGGATGGATGCAAGATTAATCATCTTCTTCATGGACGACCTGAAGTTGTTTGCGAAGAACGAGAAAGAGATTGATTCCTTGGTGCAGACTGTACGGATCTTCAGCGATGACATCGGCATGAAGTTTGGTCTGGGAGAAATGTGCTGCGATAACCATGAAGAGGGGTAGAAGGGCATTCGGATGGAATTGCTTTACCAGATGGCACACAATTGAGGGCGTTGGTGAAGAAGAAGAAGTTATAAGTATCTTGAGTGCTTGAAGCAGATCATGTATTGCACGAGGAACTCGAAAAGAGAGACTTAAGAAGAGTATATAAGACGAGTGAAGAAGTGTTTGAAGTCCAAGCTGAATGGAGGGAATATGATAAAGGCGATCAACACTTGGGCTGTGTCACTAATGAGATACAGTGCGGAATTGTCGAGTGGACTAAGGCAGATCTAGATGTTGCTGACAGGAAAACGAGGAAAGTGATGACGATATACGGTATGTTACATCCACGGTCGAATGTCAGCAGACTCTATCTACCGAGGTCAGAGGGCGGAAGAGGGTTACTTAGTGAATCAGACAGTGTTAACATCGAGAGAAGGAGCTTGCAGTGTCATGTAAGAAGTACTCAAGGAAAAGTTGTTGAAGGTTGCGCAGAAATACATGAAGGCAGACGAATTAGGTCCAATGGAGTATAAGAATCAAAGAAGAGAAGAAAGAACAGATTGGCAGGAAAAACCACTTCACGGCCGATTCCTGAGATGTACTGAAGAAGTGGCAAGTAGCAAGACTTGGGAATGGTTGAGAGAGGAGAGCTGAAGAAACTGAGGGTCTGATTACTGCAGCGCAAGACCAGTCTCTGCCGACGAATGTGATGAAGGCAAGGATCGAGAAGTCAGATGTCTCTTCTATGTGCAGAATGTGCAATGCGTCGGAGGAGACTGTATTTCACATTGTCAGCGAATGCAGAGTGCATGCTCAGACAGAGTACAAAGGCAGACACGACAAGTTGGCCAAGGTGATCCATTGGGATCTGTGTAAGAAGTACGTAAGTCAAGGTGCAATCGAAGTGTTACGACCATGTGCAGGAAAAGTTTGTAGATACTGATCATGTCAAGATTCTCTGTGACTTCAACATCCAGACAGATCATGTTTTAGACCATAGACTGCCGGATGTTGTTGTCTTGGATATGCATGCAAAGATGTGTCATCTTATTGATATAAGCTGTGCCGGGTGATAGTAGAGTAGCTTCGAAGGAGAGGAGAAGGTACAGAAATACCAGGATTTAAGGAGAGAACTCCAAGCTGTGTGCAAGTCAAGGTCAAGGTTATTCCTGTGGTAGTGGGAGCACTGGGCACAATCCGAAGGCGTTGGAGAAACATCTCAAGGAGATAGGAACATTCTGTTAGAGTAGAATTACTACATGAAGGCGGCACTCTTAGGGACAGCAAGGATTCTGGTGAAAGACACTCGGATCTAAGGCTACGGACGTAGCTTGACTCAAGGTGTAACCGGCAGAAAGGAAAACAAGTTCTTTCTTTTCATGCTGTGCTAATGCGAAATAATAATAATAATAATAATAATAATAATAATAATAATAATAATAATAATAATGTGGACTTATATAGCCCACGTATCCACCAAACTGGTACTCAAGGCTCATTATTTTATTACTCCTGCTCATCAGGCTCATAAATCATTCCTGAAACCATCTCAGCTCCCTGGGGAGTATACAGCTCAATTGCTGTCATTACAGCGCATATAGGGCTAATCAAACACAACAACCAACCCATTTACCCCTGGGTGGAGAGAAGCAATTACGGTAAAGTGTCTTGCTCATGGTCGAGGTGAGATTCGAACATTTATTGTGCCAAGTTTGATTAATGTAGGTCAAAGCATGTTCCAGAAATAAAGGTTGTTCAATATGTAGTGCCATGGACATCCAACTAAGCTTAATACCATGGGGCTAAAAAGTGCCCCCAGAGATAGAAAATCCAATAAATTTCTAAGTTAAAACATTTTTTGTGGTTACATTATACGTAGACAAACCCATTTAAGATGTAAATTAATAATTATTTGGTTCTTGTGGCAACTGAGATATTTAGGCGAGCGGTCTTATGTTTTTCTTTATATTTAATTTTAATAATTAAAATATGCCTAATATACGTGTAGTTATAGCGCCTCTAGTGGTCATTTTCATGACAACCGATGACGTCATCATGATGACATATGAATGAACATTAATTGTACCAAGTTAAATTATAATAGGTCAATGCATGATGGAGTAATGTCGAGATGTTCGATCTTCTTCCACCCTTTAGTGCTAAGAATTATCAGCGTAAGCTCATTATAATGGCAAACAAATAGTGGGCCAGAACAGATAGTGCAATCCAAATTTTTTTTTTCGAGTTTAGGACAAAGAACAAAAAATATCGGTGGCGGTGGGTTATGGGGGCGTGCATGGTAGACCCCTCTGGTCCACAGACTATAAACAGGAGTAGATATTCCTATAACTGGCCTATCCTCTATTTTGCTAGTCTCTGCCAAAACTAGTCCGATGCAAATGATTCGTCGTACCAGTTCTTTTCAGATGGAATCCCTCTATCTAACCCTGGGCCATCGCTCGCGTTAAAACCCAATAGAACTTTCTCTCCCTCCCATCCCAATGTCCTCCCAGGCTAATTCAGAACAATCTGACAAAAGGAATTCACGAAAGTTTTCACTAACAAATTGGGCTTGTATCGATCTTTCCATTCTAGATCCCCAAATATATTGTGGTTGTCTTTATGATTCATACACGGTATAAGAAAGGTACAGAGACACTCCAAAATCACTTTCCTACTTGATTTTCTTGCAACAAAAACAAATTCTTCCTCGAGATTCAACCGAAAACAATTTTGTTTTGTATAAATCTACAACAGGCTAAAAAAACTATGGTCGATGAACCTATGAGAGCGGATTTAGAATTGCAGGGCAATATCTGTCTTACGCCTTGCTTTCCATGGCGGCGCCCTCACTGGTGGGTCTAACTAACTGTTACAATAGAATGGGCCTCCAAATTAATAATATTTAGCAACCTCAAATGTTTTTAATCTATTTTGGCTTTGCTCTTTATATGGAAACATTTTTGACTGACACATTGCCTTCTTCTGACGTTACTCAGACAAATTATTTTTGTCATATCCCCAAACGCCAATGCCACAGGTAATACGAGATGGTTTAAATCAGAACCCCGTTTTCATTGCAGATACACATGGGGACCCAGCATTATTTATTCGAGCACATCCGACCACAGTGTTTACCAGATGATGAGGTGACGTTACCCCAGAAACTAAAGGAGGTGGGTTACTCCACACATGCACTAGGAAAATGGCATCTAGGGTTCTGTCGCAAATCCTGTTTGCCAACCAACCGAGGGTTTGACACGTTTTTGGTGAGCAAAGTCATCGTTCACTTGAGATTTATTATGGTTTCAATTTGTGTATGTAGTAACTATTTAAAACAAAATTTAAAAATACAAGGGACTTCAAATCTGTAGCTGAACTAAATTAAATTCATATAGATATACATATATTTCGTTATCCATTTCGTTGTTTTAATATTTCATATTATACATGATCACTTGATTATAAAATTTGGGCTGTTCATATTCAGGTCTGTATACAGGCGGGAGGATCATTGGTATTATAATCGAACCATGGAAGGTAAATCAACTGGAGGTCATGATCTACATGATGATGATCAACAACATCTCAAAATGTCAAAGAGTACGATGGTGTATACAGTGCCGAGCTGTTTACTTCACGAGCTGAGCAAATCATAAGACGTCATCAGGAAGAAAGGTATTAAAATACAACCGATCGGATCATGATGTATGTCACTTTATACTATGCCGTGAGTGCTAGGTTATTTAAATTTCGAGGAAAATGCAATATGGATATAATTTTTACAACTCGGCCTCTCTGCCATCTGATTTCTGGATCAGCCACTGCAACGTACACCCTATGTTCAAACGCTGACTATTTGTCTATAAACTTGAATCTATCTTCAGCTTTAAATAAAGCGAGGGTACAACACTCAGGAAATTAATATCGTTCCAGTTTGCGGTAACACCATGTGTTTATCTCAACTTTCGCTAAGTGAGGTACAAGGGTTCTGAAAAGGAGTTGCATCTCCAAACCTCTTCATTCTCCTGACAATTATTAGAGCACGCTAATCGAAACGTACAGAAAGATCAAGACTCCGTGAAGTCCCCATGGTTCTTCCCTGAACCACATTCTCACTTGGCGATAGTTGAGAAACAAGTTGTGCAATAGAATTTGTTCTATTTGGATCACGTCAGCAATTGTCTAAAATTCTCTTCCATTTATTGCAATTTGGGTGACTGCAGATAACCCCTCATCACAAGCACGTAATTTGGGTGTTATATTTGACTCGACAATGACTTTAAAACCTCATATCTCCAACATTGTTCGCATATCATCATTTCATATCAGAAATATTAGCTGAATAAGGAAATACTTGAATAAAGTGCTACTGAACAAATTGTTCATGCGTTTGTCACATCACGTCTCGATAACGGGAATGCTCTCCTTTACGGTCTCCCGCAGAATCAAATATTTCGTCTTCAGCACATACAAAAACACAGCAGCTCGTGTTGTGACTTTGTCCAGAAAGTCATGCCATATCACGCCAATCTTGAAAGAACTGCATTGGCTTCCTGTTTCACAGAGAATTGTTTTTAAACTTATGCTAATTGTTCACAAATCTTTTAATAACATTGCTCCAATTTATATTTCTGAACTGCTTAAAGTCTACTCCATCACGCAATTTGCGCTCCAGCAACATGTCACTCCTAAAGGAACCAACTTCAAAACGGAACTGGGGTGATAGGTTCTTTTCTGTCGCGGCCCTGAGACCTGGAATCATCTTCCAACTAAACTCAAATCTTGTCATAGTATAACTAGATTTAGGTCGATGCTTAAAACTCATCTTATGTCACAATTCTTCAAAGATGATGTATATTTGTAATTGCACTGTAGGTACATGTATCTCAGTACATAATTTGTTCCCCTATGTTATCATTGTATATTGTTTGTATTCATGTTTTTATCTTTGTTTCCGCGCCTTGAGCGCCCAGCAGGGTGGATATGTGCGCGCTACAAATCTTTATTATTATTATTATTATTATTATTATTATTAATAAGGTTATTTTCAGAACCTTTACATTAAAGTTGATATAAAAACATGGTGTTATACCGCAAACAGAAACAATATCAGCACTCCTTAAATCTTATGTTCCTACTCGAGAAATTATCCGAAAGCTAACTTGATGTAAAATTGGTGAACTTAAGTCCTCTTATTTAAGAGAATACTTATGCCTTCTGTTCTCATGACTTTAATATCTCATGTCTTTGCACTGAGCTGAAACCTTCATTTACAGTTTTGTAATTTAGTATATATCTTAATTCAAAGAAACTATCACCCATGGAAACAGTTTTGCCAACATTAAGTATATACTGGCTTGAATCGGTCTCTCTATTAATTAACATTTGAGATGATCTTTTTTTGCTATTATAAATGATCGATGAATATAACTTTTATTATCGTACCGAGCAGATTTAATTTTTGTACCTAAGCAGTGGAACTCCTCATTTTATTTCGACCCGCCTTCTAATCACTTCAGCCGGATACGTAATACGTATTGGCCATGTATCCTTTCCTGGCATATTAATTGAGCTCGAACTTCACAACAAATTCGTGCAATTTTTCAGCTTTGAGAAATATAAACCCAGCTTTTATATGTATTATGTATGAGGAACATATTGTTCGTTCATGACAATATTTTTGGGACTGTAATGATAAAAGGCACATTGCAATCACAATATTATTGTAATTGTACAGGTAAATTGTAATGGAAATTTCAAAACGAAAAAAAGATACACAATCATAATACAATGAAATCCGTCAGACTGTTTAGCAATCTTATTGTCACCTAACCTGAACATTACTTTTTTTTTTTAAATCCAATCCAAAAGTAATAATGTTTTGATAAAAAAAAATAGTGGTCCAGTCAAGGTGGAACGAATTCCAGGGATAGTCACACATGTGTGGAACAAAAAATATTGTTCATCGAGTGGCTACTAAGTCACAAGTTCCCAGGTGACTAAACAAAATTAGCATAGGTGGGTATTGGTCGCGTGAAAGCTATGCAAAATCTTGGAGATAAAAATGATTTGTTTTACCACATGTTTGGAATGTCAAAAAAGCTGATGAGGTACGTCAAATACCTTGCTGTGTCATACCTTGCTAGCCTATATCATAGAATCATACATTGCTACATCATACCTTGCTATGTCATACTTTGCTAGCCTATATCATAGAATCATACATTGCTACATCATACCTTGCTATGTCGTACCTTGCTAGCCTATATCATAGAATCATACATTGCTACATCATACCTTGCTATGTCATACTTTGCTAGCCTATATCATAGAATCATACATTGCTACATCATACCTTGCTATGTCATACTTTGCTACATCATACCTTGCTATGTCATACTTTGCTAGCCTATATCATAGAATCATACATGACTACATCATACCTTGCTGTGTCGTACCTTGCTAGCCTATATCATAGAATCATACATTGCTACATCATACCTTGCTATGTCGTACCTTGCTAGCCTATATCATAGAATCATATGCATGACTACATCATACCTTGCTGTGTCGTACCTTGCTAGCTCTATCATAGAATCATACATGACTACATCATACCTTGCTATGTCGCACCTTGCTAGCATTTATCATAGTATCATACATGACTACATCATACCTTGCTGTGTCGTACCTTGCTAGCCATATCATAGAATCATACATTGCTACATCATACCTGCTATGTCGTACCTGCTAGCCTATATCATAGAATCATACATGACTACATCATACCTTGCTATGTCGTACCTTGCTAGCCTATATCATAGAATCATACATTACTACATCATATCTTGCTATGTCATACTTTTGCTAGCCTATCATAGAATCATGACTACATCATACCTTGCTGTGTCGTACCTTACCAGCCTATATCATAGAATCATACATTGCTACATCATACTTGCTGTGTCGTACCTGCTAGCCTATATCATAGAATCACATGACTACATCATACCTTGCTGTGTCGTACCTTGCTAGCCTATATCATAGAATCACATGACTACATCATACCTTGCTATGTCGCACCTTGCTAGCCTATATCATAGAATCATACATGACTACATCATACCTTGCTGTGTCGTACCTTGCTAGCCTATATCATAGAATCATACATTGCTACATCATACCTTATAGCTTATATCATAGCATCATACATTGCTACATCATACATTGCTTTGTCATAGAATCATACCTTAGGTAAAAACTTGTAGCTTTGTATGGCGAGGGAGGATAATAAGAATAATTGAGGTTACACCATGTGAATTTCTCAATTGAGTAGTAATTAGTTAAGAAAAGAACTGGAGGAATCATACCTTGCTATGTCATTATAGTATATATTCTCTCTCCTTCAGCCTTTCTTCCCTGTACCTAGCCTATAAGAATGTCCACTTTTCCAATCCAAGCTCCAAGTCGATATAAGGAATTATATAAAAGATACCATCGCTAATGACCAGAGACGTACTTACGCTGGAATGGTTAGTGCAGTGGATGAAAGTGTTCGAACTTAACAAGGACACTGAAGAAAAAGGAGTTTGGAATAATACCATCATCATTTTTTCAGCAGGTAAGGAAAAGATGAGTATTATTGTTATTTTGTTATAAATATAAGGTAATAATTTATGTAACGGTCGGTACATCTCAAAACCACAGCAACATCAGGTGAACACCTGAAACCATGATTGTATTTTTCGAAAAACTTAAAGAAAAAACCCGCAAAATAAAGAAAAGCCAAAACAATATGTACGTAAAGCAACAAAAAATTCATAATTTTACACAATTCAGAAGTTTTGCACTTAAAGCAAACTCAAATCTAAGCACATTAGCGGGTCAGGTGAAAATTCTGTAGCATATCAAAAGTATTAGAGGGACAATATCGTCACGATTAGATCAGAACGTGACTAGTGCATAAATAATGCAGCCATTTGATCATTATATACCGGTATCCATCAGCCACAGTAATATTTTGATCTTATATCACGCCCTGTTATCTAGCCAGCGCGCGCTCAAGTCACTAAGTTCATCTAAAACTAGGACACCGATTCCATGCCCTGTTAGCCTTTAGTCAAGGCACACTCTGCAACCCGGAGCCAGGAGCGCCTTTACCAGTCCGTTCCGAGGATGCTATTACCTGAATTATTCATAAACCTCCAGAAAATTGGTTAATTTATGTAAGCAAAATTATATAAACCAATCACCGTAATCACTATTAGGCTCGTCTATATTTAAATTAGTTACATAATGCATTATGCTTTAACATTTCTGTACCAAATCGGTAGAGAAATATAAAAGAAAACATAAGACCCTCGCCTGTGTGATCTTTTTTCGTGTGTTGTGTTCCGGGTTGCGATGCTTCCGGATTGCCGTGTGGGCCTATACTAAAAGCTAACGCCCTGTTGATAATCTTCTCTGATCGTGACGATATTTTCCCGTAACTTAAACTATGTTGGTAACATACAATTGTTGGATTGTTGGATTTCTGAACTGAATTTCAGTCTTCAATGATATGAAAATTCACTAAAATAGTACAAACATTCTTAAAGTATTTTCCCTGTTTTTCTCCTGAACAACACAACGTATATACTAAGCTAAATTGTCAAAAGTTGGCAATTATTTAAAGGGAAGACACAACATTGATTAGGGAAAAAAAAAAAAAAAAAAAAACTTCACGAAAGATTTTGTATTTACAAAATCTAGGTGTTTGGGTGAATTGTGGGTTCAAGCAAGTGAGCAATTGATGACGTCATAATCATATTTTTGAAAATGTCTGACAACTTTTATTAGGACAAAATCAATTTCATTTTCAAAAGACTGTGTTAGAATGTCTTAAATTTTAACTTCCTGTTTGGAACGGAAGTAAAGGTCAAGTCAGGTAATTTGAAGGCCATAATGACACAATTATTCTTCTTCATGATCGTGACAAAATAATATTAATAGTTTGGTTCAATTTCTGAGAAAGGGGCGCTGTGATCTGTGATGATGTAATGATACAATTTTTGGAAAAGTCACTAGTCACTTTATGAATGAAGAAAAACCTTACTTTTACAAACACCACAATAATGCTTAAAATGTTTAGGCCGTAATCTTTTTATTTATTTATTTATTTATTTATTTTTGCTGTTTTTAGATATCAAAGATTAAAAATATAATGAAACACATCATTTGGTTATTACACAAATTAAAATGAAAAAAACTGCACTAACCATTCAAAAATTTGCTAACCGGCTAACCAAAACCAATATTTAAAAATAAACACCAACCATTTTTGAAAAATTTACCAACCATTTTGTTGTTCCAGACACTTTTTTGCCAAATTGGTTATTAAACAATCATTGTGGGAAGTTTATTGATGTTTTTCGTTTGAAAAGTATACACATTATTCCATTTGCAAACTTAAATTGAATTAAGTTGATAAAATAATAAAAAGAAAATAAATAAAATACATAAGTTAAAAAGAAGATCTAGATCTCTTGCCTCAAAATCAAAATTAATTGATCTTGTATTTAAATTAACGCCAGTGCCTGAAAACCTTTTGTCAAGGGCGCATTGAAACTGATTGCCCATAAACAAAATCAAAAATAATAAATAAATTCTTTAAAAAATCCGCATCGATGACTGTTAATTTGACTGCATCAATCGCGAAAAGATGCGAAACATCACATTTCACGATGAGATAATTGAAGTCACGAATGCCAAAAAACAATCTGTTAGAATTCACTCTTAGATTTAGAACAAGCGTTAACAATTCCAAAACTGTGTAAAAAAATGACAGCTCGAAATAAAGGAGGTGTGGAGGTGAATGAAACTAAGGCAGAGTACGTGACTGACTCAGATGGCTGCTGTATGTCGGAGATACTGCAGTGTACAGTGAACTACATAAAACAACGTAAACACAATGCTATAATATATGCATCATGTCTATGTGTGAGAGAACTTCAAGGCCGTTCGCACGCGAGGCTGTGCATAATACATAGAGAAGAGTACTTCTGAATGGTTGTTCACTTCAACTTCCGGTTTCGACCGGAAGGAGAGGTCAAATTGGGGTCATGTCTTTGGACGAAATGTGACATAATTCAAGATATTTAAGATGATGCAAAGATTGTGAAAATATCTTCTGTGGTTCATGAGATATGATTTTTAGAAATATTAAACTTTGATTTAGTGTAATTCGATATCTGATGACCTCACGATGACGTTATGGTTGAGTGAACAGTGAATACGTCTTCTGTCAGAGCTCCAAAATATTCAACATTTTCTGCGGATTTCCACTCCTCGAGTACATTATTCGGCCTCAGTTCATCTTATAGTTCACTCATCATTCTTTCTGTCTGACAAAGTTACCCTCTGCAATATGACCGGAAGAAAAGGTAAATCGAGGAAAATGTCTGACCGATCTCCTCCACCGCTATCACCCCAGCAGACCGCGCCCGCACCCGTATGTTCGTCGGGGTCATTGACCAACCGACCCGTAGCCAATGATGAGTGTGAGTTCCAACATTTGTGCATTGGGCTCCCCAATGACAAGAACGAGGACTGTCTGGTGATCGTTTCTAAATTACTAACAGATAGATTTGACATGCCAAATATCCAACTGGAAAGAACGCATCGGGATGGCCCCAAGACCCCAGGCCGACCTCAACACCTTCTCGTGAAATTCAACGGCTACCAAGACAAGATCAAGGTGCTCCGTCTTCAAAGGCAAGTCCGCCGATCAATCATTTTTCTGTGTCGAGGACTCTGACCCGTCTGGATCTTCAAGAGAAACGGCGCTGGTCCAAGCAGGTGAGCAGGTGCGCCGATGCTACCATGACGGCAAGAAGTACCGCTTCGCAGCCGGTAAGTGGCGGATAACACCGGAGCCCTTGCTGAGTTCTACAGATCCTGAGGTGATAAGAGCTTCTAACTATCTTTAACTCTGCGCCATCTCCATGTTTCATCATTGTTCCCATATTGTCTACCTTTGCTTAACTGTCCCCGCATCGTTAACTGTGCTTGACTTTGTTTAATTTATTTTGAAAAATCTGCCGTTAGACTAGGTTTGGTTTTATTAGTTTAGTAATTTATTCACCAATGCTTCTTTCACTTTTTGGTCGTTACATGGTGTACTACATTTTGTTTATTTCATTGGGTGTTCGACCGCGCAGCGAACACCTATTGTTTTGTACCGTTTTTTCTTTCTTTTTTCTTCATCTCAGTGGCGACTGTCCGGCAACAGGCATCCTTGCAAAGCATTTACAGCCTTCAAACTTAACACATGAACAGAACATAACAAGCTGACGAAACCGTTTTCTGTGACGTCATGATTACGTCATCAGGTGTCGAATTACGCTAAAAAGTAAAATATTTAAAACGTTTCATATACGTTGCACTTTGAAAGAATCAAAAGATCGTATAGCGCCGCAAGGCGCAATACGTGGCGCTAGTCTGGGCCATTAACTGCTAACACACGCACACAGCGTCGATATCGATTGTACATGAAGTTGTAACCAAATATCGTGTAGTACACGATATTTGGTTACAATGGAGCTGCATGTTCATATCGACGCAGTTTGCGTGTGTACGTGGTGCCCATGGCCCAAACGTCATTTTTTAGGCTGTAAAATGGATTGCCAACACCGTCATAAAGAGTAAGTATCTGAAGTTACTTTTAAGAGGATTTCTGTATTTATCTTCGTGTTTTTATACAAGAAAAACCATTTTTAAAGCTGTCCATTCGTCGTGCATTGTGCCTGTTTAACTAACATAACATGACTAACGTTAGTTAGGCCTACGTGAACATACTTTGGACAGTAAACAACTAACAAAATATGTCACCAAAATGTATTTAGAATATAAATAAGGGATAGGAAAATTCAGTTGTTAAGGTTAAGTGGCAATTATTCAGTAGAAATTTTATGTTATATATTTTGTAATTTTTGTTTTCTCCAAAAATCTTCAGTTTGTGCACAAATTAAATAAGTAGCCTAGCGATTGTTTACTGCACTTTTCCTTAATTTTGTACCCTTCTCAGATACAAATAAACTTACATAGACAATTATTTCACAGGAAAAATGCACAATATTCATGACACAATACATGTATGTACTTGTAGGTCCTGCTCCCCGAGGCCTCTCTCAGACATCACTCACATCACAATCACATGAAATTATATGAGTATATGAGACTCTGCAATTTCCTTAAATACCTTTCTTTTGATGAGAGTTTCGTGCGAGAACGTTTCTTTAATTTATTACACATTGTCAAGAATAATTGTGTGCAATTTTGAAAACAAACAATGCCCTTTTCAATTTCAATGGTCCAGCTACTCTAAAATTATTAACTATTTCTCCCATTCCCATAAATTAGAACTTTCTTGAATTTTCAAATACTTTATTCTTGGTCCATGTACTTATAAAACCTTCCTATTATTTTTAGCATGTTCATTGTGACATTATTTTCCTCATTCACATAAATTAGAACTTCTCAGAAATTTCAAATACTTTATTCCATGTACTTCCATAAAACTTAACTGTATTTTTTACAGCATGTTGACTCCGGTATCATGGCTCAGACTGAGTTCCAGCCAACAGTACCTCAACACGGCGTTGACACCACATCCAAAATGCAGTATCGTAACTGTTCAAGTCATCAACAATCTTGGTATGGTTTAACGTCTTATGTTAACAGATCGTTTGAGAAGGGGTCTTCATACTAATGATGAACATTTCATTTAGTTTTAATGGTTGTTTATTAAAAAATTAAGGTTTAGTATAATTTGTTATTATTTTTGCTATAGTAGTACTGGCATTTCAGTCCAAGAGAAGGGGTGTATCTGATAACCACCTTTGGGCTTTCCAATCCATGTCAGTTAAACAACATTTATTTAAATCAAGCCCTTACTCCTATTTTTCAATCTTAAATCTTTTTTTAGAAAGGACAGAAACATCTTGCAACTTCAGCTATGCAGAATTGATGCTGGGTGTGATTTTCGACATAATGAAGCACCAGTCGTCAGTCAATGGAATTGGTAATTTAATGGGCCCCTTATACTTTTTTGCTTGTTTTTGCCTCCCCTTCCTAGTTCTTGGATTCTATAGTGCTGCAATGACAGGAAAGAATTTTTGAAAAACCCCAAATGTGTTGGTTCATCATCAGTGGCAGTACATGCCATCACCAAGAACTTGGGGGGGCACATTTTATTCTAAAATTACCGATTCCAATGACAACCCCTGAATGTCACCATTCTGAACTGTCACTAAATCGTACATACAGAGGTACATTTATTATAAATGGTGGTTGATTCTGTTTTCTTATCAACAAAGGATCATGGTTGGGTTCTATTTACACTGAAGTCATTTCACTTGTTACATGTGTAAGACCATACACTCATTTCTAGATTGTTTACAATTATGTTAAACGGTCATTGACAAAGTGGGTTTCACATTGTGGGGAGAGGGAATGTGTAAATCACACAAAGTCAGTTATGAAACCCAAATAAGACAGTTAAAATAAAATATGTATTTCTATTGCTTTATTAGCAATTTACAAGCATCTCATACAACTCTTTGATTATTTTCATCACCGAAACTGTCTAACAATTTATGCAGGTCAAAATGCATCTGATCAGTGGCTAAGCATTTTCGGCCAATCATGTGTACAACCTGAAAGTTAAAATCAATGTATAATTTGTTTTCAAATGTTAAAAATTTTTTAATTATTTGCGGTATAGGTGAAAAAAAAGACAGTATGCTTATAAGCATGTCACAATAAGGGGATGCTTTGATTACTAGTGTCACTATCATTGGTCAATTTATTCATTATATTTTGTTATAAACTTAACCCGAAAGTGAAGTATATTATAAATGAAGTGATTAAATTTATTTTGGTACAAGACTTAATACCAAGAGATAAATACAAATGGCTTTATTAAATCTAAAATTGAAAGGCTATTTCCACAACAAAGTGAAAAAAGGGCAACCAACCAATTTATCGATTTTTGATTTGATCAGTGGATATAATTACATTCATTTTTGTTTGAATTGGGAATTCCTATTTACATTTTTGGACAAAAAAACTCTTCTGCGGTGGGGACAATGGAAGATGGAAGAAGCACTGATGCAAGCTGCGCTTCTTCCAACAACTTTATCATGTAGTTATAAGTTTGTTTTCTAATGAAAGGCTAATTAGCTGAAGGAAGGAAGGAAAGGGGAAATATTTATATGGTCTTCCATGCTTCAGTGTCTTCAGTATAACTCCCCCCAACTCTCAAACATTTTAACCCACTTCTCTGCTCTTTTAAATTCTGTAGCCAAGTTTAATCCAGTTACTATACACATGTAGTCCCCTTCTATCCTAAATCAACTTTGGCGTGTTTTATGCCCATAATAACATGTTGAATAGGTTGATCTGAAGATATGCCCTAGCAACCCTGGCAAACTATTTTCATATATGGAGTGATTTTTTTTTAATGTTGATTTATCATTCTAGCATAAGTTTTTGAAAAGCACAATGTGTTGGGCTAGTGTCAATATTTAAATAAAAACATTGTGTTCCAAGTCACACTTGTTAATTTCTAATTTACCGTTTTCAAATTTTAGCCAATATTTCCAAGTTCAACAGCCAATATCTCAAGAACTAAAATGACCTATTAGGAAAGCACAAAACACAAATTGAATTTTACATTAATAGCTTGTAAATTCTTGTGAAATGAGTTACCATAATGTTGCTTGCCAATGGTCCACTTAGTGGCACACGAAGGTAACGATTTTACAAATGGTTTAAAAGGTCATATCTCATAGCTTCATTTAATGTACAAGTTGACAAATTTGTTATTTTTTATTAATCATCATGAGGAGGTCATACATATGACCTTTAAACCACCTACCTGATCGTGACCTTTACTTCTCTGGTCCAAACAGGAAGTTCAATTCACTACATTCTAATAACGCGCTAAAATTTATATGTCTTTGAATATGAAATTGATATTGTTATTATAAAATTTAAAAAACCTTGCATCAATATGATATTATCATCGATGTGATAATTTGATTGGAACTGAAGCAACCTCGACCACACCGTCTTCTTCTTTCTTCTTCTTCTTCTTCTTCTTCTTCTCCTCCTCCTCCCTCCCTTACCCTTCCTCCTCCCTCCTCCTCCACTCCACTCCTCCTCCTCCTCCTCGGATCCTCCGACCTCCTCCGATCCTCCGGATCCTCCTCCCTCCTCCTCCGATCCTCCGGATCCTCCGGATCCCAAGGATCCTCCTCCTCCCTCCTCCTTCTCCTCCCTCCGGGATCCTCCTCCTCCCTCCCTCCTCCCTCCTCCTCCTCCCTCCCGGATCCTCCCTCCTCCTCCCTCCTCCTCCTCCTCCTCTCCGATCTCCTCCTCCGTGATCCCTCCTCACGGAGGTCCCTCCTCCGGATCCTCCTTCTCCTCCTCCTCCTCCTCCTCCTCCTCCTCCTCCTCCCGGATCCCCCTCCTCCCGGATCCTCCTCCAGGATCCTCCTCCTCCGGGATCCTCTCCTCTCTCCTCCTCCCTCCTCCTCCTCCTCCGATCCCTCCTCCTCCTCCTCCTCCTCCTCCTCCGGATCGATTGTTGTCTACAAAAACCACATACTTCACATGAACTTCACAACTTGGCATAATACTTAGAACTTAGATGAAACATCGTAGATGAAACACGGTAGATGAAAACATGAAAGTTGTGACGTCATGATGAGGTCATCAGGATATCACTCACGAAAATCAAAGTTTAAATATTTAAACACCCTCTTGTTTTTGTTCGGTTTTAAAAAAAAAAATTTTTTTTAGGTGTTCGTTTGTGCCTGAAACACCTCTGTTTTTGTTCGGTTTCGAAAGTTTAGGTGTTCGGAATGTATGTACCGGAAACACCCTATTTTTTTGTTCGGTTGATTTTTAAATTATTATTTTTTGCTCTTTTTCTTTCTTCTTTTCTCTTCTTCTTCTCCCCGCTGACTGGTCATTGGTAACAAACACATACTTATCAAAACTTCACATGAACTTGAAACTTGGCATGTACTTTAGAACTTAATAAGTAGATGAAACACGAGTTGTGAGTGACTCCAAATTTGACCTCTCCTTCGTGTCCAAAACCGAAGTCAAAGCTTAATATTAAAAAAATCATATCTCAACAACCACAGAGGTAAATTGATTCACAATTTTTGTACCATTGCTACAGATCGTTAATTGTCAAAAAATATTTCAAAAAAGGTGACCCCATTTAACCTTACTTCTGTCCTGTCAAACCGAGTCAAAGTTTTAATATTAAAAAACATATCTCAACAACCACAAGAGGTAGAATTCAACAATTTTTGCACCGTTGTACAGATCGTTAATTGTCCAAAAATATTTCCAAATGGTGACCCCAATTTGTGCCACTTCCTGTCCAAACCGGAAGTCAAAAGTTAATATTTAAAAAATCATATCTCAACAACCACAAGATGGCTACGTGACATTTTTTTGCCATTGTATAGATTGTTAATTTGTCGAAAAATATTTTACACAAAAGTGACCCTTAATTTGACCTTACTTCCTGTCCCAAACCGGGAAGTCAAAGTTTAATATTTAAAAAATCATATCTCAACAACCACAAGATGTACATTGACATTTTTTTGCACCATTAACTATAGATTGTTAATTGTCGAAAAATATTTACACACAAGGTATTTACCCCATTTGACCTTATCTTCCTGTCCAAACTGGAAGTCAAAAGTTAATATTTAAAACAAATCTTCACAAGGAGAGGTAAATTAAATATTTGCACCATTACAGATCGTTGTTGTCAAACAATGTTTTACAAAGCTGTGCAGGACCCCAAATTTAACTCTTTACTTCCTCCCTGAACACCCAGAGGTTTGTGTAACACAAACTCAATTTCTGAATTTTAATTTTTTTTTTTACTTCTTCTTCTTCTTTCTCCCCAATAACTGTCCGGTAACAAACACATACTTGCAAACTTCACATGAACTTGAAACTTCATATGTACTTTCTAGAACTTAACAAGTAGATAAACACGAGTTGTGGTGAGCCCCAGTTTGACTTTACTTACTTCCTGTCCATAACCGAGTCAAGGAAGTCAAAGCTAATATTAAAAAAAATCATATCTCAACAACCACAAGAGGGTAAATTTTACAATTTTTGTACCATTGTACAGATCGTTTAATTGTCAAAAGATATTTTACAAAAGGTGACCCCACTTGAACGACGCGCTTCCTGTCCAAACCGGAAGTCAAAGTTTAACATTAAAAAAAAATCATATCTCCAACAACCACAAGAGGGTAACTTCACAATTTTTTGTACCGTTGTTAACACAGACCATTAATTGTCAAAAGAGATATTTCAAATAGATGACCCTAATTTGACTTTACTTCCCGTCCAAACCGAAGTCAGAGTTTAATATTTAAAAAATCATATCTCAACAACCACAAGAGATAAATTCACAATGTTTCATATCATTGTACTGATCGTTAATTGTGTCAAAAAATATTTACAAAAGGGTACCCCATTCCTGACCCTGACTTCCCTGTCCAAACTGGGAAGTCAAAGTTTAATATGTTAAAAAATCATATCTCAACAACCACAAGAGGTAAATTGAAATTTTGCACCTATTGTATAGATTGTAAATTGTCAAAAAATATTTACAAAAAGCAGACCCTAATTTGACCTTTACGTCCTGTCTAAATCTAGAGTCAAAAGTTTGCTATTATTTAAAACAAAATCTTTCAATAAGAGGTAAATTCGACAATCTGTTGCAATTCATTGTACAGATCGTTATTTGTCAAAACGAATTTTACAAAGGTGAGGTGACCCCACTGACCTTACTTCCCGTCCAAACCGGAAGTCAAAGTTTAATATTTAAAAAAATTATATCCTCAACTAACCCAAAAAGGTAAAACACAATTTTTGAACCATTGTATAGATCGTTAATTGTCAAAAATATTTACCAAAGGTACAGACCCTAATTTGACCTTACTTCCTGTCCAAACTGAAGTCAAAGGTTTAATATTTAAAAAATTATATCTCAACAACCACAAGAGGGGACCACAATTTTTGAGACCATTTAACAGATCAAGTTAATTGTCAAAAAATATTTACAAAAAGGTGACCCAATTTTGACCTTACATTGCTTGCTTCCTGTCCCAAACTGGAAGTCAAAAATTTAATATTTAAAAAAATCCATATCTCAACAACCACTAAGAGGAATTAAAAATTCAAAATTTTGGCACCATTAGTACAGATCGTTAATTGTCCAAAAAAATATTTACAAAAAGGTGACCCCAATTTGACTCATCTTCCTGTCCAAAAACTGGAAGTCAAAGTTTAATATTAAAAACTATCTCAATCTATCTCAACAACCACAGAGGTAAATTCACAATTTGCACCATTGTACATGTGATCGTTAATTGTCCAAAAAAATATTTCAAAATGGTAGGACTTAATTTGACCTTACTTCCTGTCCAAACTAGGAAGTCAAAGTTTAATATTTAAAAAAAAATCATATCTCTAACAACCACAAGATGTACATATTGACATTTTTGCACCACATTGTATAGATTGTTAATTGTCGAAAAAATATTTACACAAAGGTGACCCCACTTGACTTTGACCTTTACTTCCTGTCCAAACCGGAAGTCAAAATTTATTATTTAAAAAAATCATAGGTCTGTCAACAACCACAAGAGGTAAATTCACAATTTTTGTACCATTGTACAGATCGTTAATTGTCAAAAATATTTACAAAAAGGTGACCCTAATTTGACCTTAGCCTTCCTGTCCAAAACCGGAAGTCAAAGTTTAATATTTAATAAAATCATATCTCAACAACCACAAGAGGTAAATTCACAATTTTTGCACCATTGTACAGATCGTTAATTGTCCAAAAGAATATTTCCAAAATGGTGACCCCAATTTGACCTTACATCCTGTCCAAAACCGGAAGTCAAAGTTTAATATTTAAAAAAATCATATCTCAACAACCACAAGACGTACATTCCTGATTTTTGCACCATTGTATAGATTGTTGGTGCTCGAAAAATATTTACACAAAGGTGATTCTAATTTGACCACTTACTTCCTGTCCAAACTGGAAGTCAAGTTTAATATTTAAAACAAAATCTTCCACAAGAGGTAAATTCACAATATTTGCACCATTGTACAGATCGTTGTTGTCAAACAATTTTACACAAAGGTGACCCTAATTTGACCTTTACTTCCTCCCGAACTTACCTAAGAGTTTGCTGCTAAACAAACTCAGATTTCTAGTTGTTTTTTGTTTGTTTTGCCCAGTGATTTTTGATTTTTCTAAGTTCTGTTGACGATGATGGCAATAATGATCATTAATAAATAATACTTGTGATTATTTTGATTCCCCAACAATTCAATAGCATCAATTCTTCTCCAAATTTCTCATTTATTACATGAACTCCAGGAGCCTTTGAACATTTCTTCGATATTCAACATTTCTTAGCCACTCTAGAGTCTAGACCATTCCTTCTCAATTTACCAGCTTTACCGAAACGTGGTTCAGATGCCTCCGTCGTATGTCCTTATGAATAATTACCAACTTCATTTCAGACATCGCGTTCTTTAAAACCAGCGGAGGGGCAGCCATGTTTATAAACAACACGCTGAATTTCCACATTCGTGAAGATCTTATGCCATCTCAAGATGACTTCAAGCAATTTTCATTAGAATTCAGCGGACAATGCTTCTTAATTGTTGGGAATGTCTGGGGCTCCTGGAGACTTGTTTAATAACTTTCACAAATGTTTTTGATTCTTGCCTTGAAAGGTTACTTCAGAGAGCTCTATTCCATAATGGGTGATTTCAACCTAAATCTACTGGTGTGAAGGTCATCCAACCACGGACCTGTTTGTTATTACATTTTATTATTGTGGCTTCTTCCTCCCTCTGATTACCAAAACCACTCGTATCACCACCTGCCTCTCTGATAGATAACATCCTTACTAACTCTGATCTTGATATCACAGCTGGCCTTTTATAATCAGTTTGTTTCAAACCAGCCTCCTCTTTTCAGTTGACATCTTGCTTTGAAATTCTGTGCCTCTTAAAAACTCGTTAGAGATATTAATAATAATTCCTTCATTCATTCAGCTGTGATCTCTTAACAGTGTTGTTAACGAGGTTTATGAGCTCAGGGGTTGACCCTGCTTATAATTCTTTATAATAATAATAATAATAATAATAATAATAATAATAATAATAATAATAATAAAAAGTGCATTTATAAGCATAAAACAATGTTTCTAAGCGCTGTACGCAATTAACATTTGGGTTAAAAGCAATTAAACAACAACAACAAAACAAAACAAAATTAGTGCAAGGCAAAAGAAAGAAGAAAGACCAGTTAAATAAAAGGTCGCAGGCCTAGATTTGAAAGAACCGATAGGGCGCATTTCTTACAGCACTCGGAGGAACATTCACAAACGTGGGCGCAATAGCAAATGCCGGTCACCATATCTTGTCTTGCTTCGCAAACAGCACTAGTAGACGCCTTGTGATGACGAACGAGAGATGCCTGGATTGTAATCTGAAATAAGTTCCACTAAATGCCCGGAGCCATACCATTACGTATCTTGTAAAGTAAAATGAATCTTAAACGGATGCGGTCTTCTGCTTTTGTAGTGTAGTTGGTTCTGCTCATGTTGCAGAACAGGCAGGTATGATCACGACGGTTTGGTAAGTGTGACGACAGAGTCTCACGCTGCATTCTGTTACACACGCTGTGAGGGGACGTTGGCACTAGATACACTTGTGTGTCGTCTGCATAAACCATATCCATGATTTCACTGTGTGCGCAAATGCGTCACTCAAAGGACCAGTATACAAGATAAAATCAAGTGGTCCCTTAACAGATCCTTGTGGGGTACCACAAGGAAGCTTGTGTGGGGTATACAAAATTTCCACTTTATCCACCAAAATTACTGAGTACAGAAAAAATCAGCATGGATCACCAGTCTATATAGTAGTTCTTGTTCATTAAAATTAGACTACACAGGCGTTATAATGCACCAAGCCCTCGGAAGGAAACAGACGGTTTTATAAGATCTACCGTAATCGTCTTACTGCCACTATTCGTTCCATAAAAATTATTATTATGCCCATAAGCTCGATCATCATAAGAACGCCTTAAAAATACGTGGCGATGAAATAAATAACATTTGAGTAAGCGTAAAGTCCTCGTTTTCGAATAATTTCTCAACAGACAGTGAACAATTTGCCTCCCAACCTAATGATATTTCTAATTCTTACTTTCGGTCTTTACTAACATTGGGTCTTCTCTTGCCGATAAGATACCACTTCGGTACTCACTTTTACATTATTTGCACAACCCAAATGGTCCTTTTTCTGTAACCCTACTAACGCTCAGAAATATTACGTATCGGCAAGACATGAAGAGAGGAAAAAGCTGCGGTTTTGATAACATTTGTTCTACCGTTGTGAAATTGTCCTTCATCTATTGCTGAACCTCTTGCTTACATTTTGTCTCTCCTTCTCAGTGGATCTGTGCCTCATAATCTTAAAGGTTGCTAAAATTATTCCCGTTTCCAAAAACGGTGATACGTGCAACATTAAGGTAACTGAACCTATTTCCATCTTCCTTGTTTCTCAAAAATTCTTGAAAGGCTCATACCAATCGTCTTTCTTGTTTCATTTTCTCGTTTCCATCTTTCTCTTTGGTCATCAATTTGGCTTTTAGATCTAAACATTCACTGACTTAGCCTCGTGAACTTGTTGATAGTGTCGCAGGCATTGAACATTAAAATATGTGCTGGGTGTTTTCATTGACCTTTCTAAAGCCTTGATACCATTGATCACTCTATTCTTCTTTCTAAACTTGAACATTTTGGCATCAAGTCGCGCTGCAGTGGTTTTGCTGACTACCTTCCCAGCCAGATACCAGTTTACTTCAATCCAAAGAGTTTACGACTCAGATCGTTTAAACATTAAAGCGTAATTCAATTTCTTGGCCTCCTCTTTCTCTCTATATTAATGACCTCATTGCTCATCGCACATATTTTACTTTGTTTGCTGATATTACAACTATTATTTTCTACTCCTGGTCTCAACTCTCTGTAGTCAACACATAACATTGAACTTGCTCCGAGTATCTTCATGGTTAATTAAAACGACAAACTTTCCATTATACATGCAAACTAATTTTATCTTTTTCTCCAAGTCTTATCGTCACAGAAGACATCGATTTGCCGCCGGTGATCGTGATAATATTTCTATGTGAGTCTTCTATTGAAATTTCTTGGTATCATCATCGACCATAAACTTTCCTGGGTCGGAACATATCTCTTCTTTCAGTAATAACGTTGGCTTGTCGTAATTCTGGTGTCATTTCTAAGATCATATTCCTCCCTTTCATCTTGTTCTTCTTTATAACACCTCATCTATCCTTATTTAAATTACTGTAACATTGTTTGGGCTTCTGTAGGTAACACGAAGATGTACTCATATTCGTTTCTAAAAGGGCTATTTGTGTCTGTACTTTCTCTTCCCCAGAGAGCATTCAGCACCTCTTTTCGCAAACTGCACACTTTCGCTATCGCCACATTAATATACTCCATACTGGGATTTTTATGTATAAGTTCACTCTCAATCTTCTTCCCAAGTTTTCTTCCTTCTTACCTCAGTTCGAGACACCCATAGTCGCGGGAAGGAGAGGTCAGATTGGGTAATGTCTGTGACGAAATGTCACATAATTCACGATCTGTAAGATAATGCAAAGATTGTGAAAATATCTTTGTGTTCATAAGATATGATTTTTGAAATATTAAAATTGGATTTTAGTGTATTTCGATATCTGATGACGTCACCATGATGTCACAACTTTACCTAAAACTATGT
This sequence comes from Zoroaster sp. YZ-2022, assembly GCA_029582265.1. Classification (NCBI taxonomy): domain Eukaryota; kingdom Metazoa; phylum Echinodermata; class Asteroidea; order Forcipulatida; family Zoroasteridae; genus Zoroaster; species Zoroaster sp. YZ-2022. Next base: position 20,765,093 of record CM055825.1, on the reverse strand, counting down.
AATAAATTTATTGACAGCTACATGTTATGGGCTAGTGTGTCAAGTTTGAAGGCCCTGTGATCTTTTGTTTTTATGTTCGATAAGTCTCATCGAGAAGAAGAAAAACTAGAGCTCAAGTGTTTGTTAGAACAAACACACGGTGTCGTCAGTCAACTTCCGGATCAATCAAATTATCATCAATGATGTCAATCATATTTGCAAAGGTGTATCATCTTTATTATAACAATATCAATTTCATATTCGAAAGACCTATCAATTTTGCGTTAGAATGTGTTGAATTTGAACTTCGGTTTAGACCGAGTAAAGGTCGACAGGTGATTTGAAGGTCTATATATGATCTCGTCATGATCATGAAAAATAACGTTAGTACCTGCTTTGGTTAAATTTCTGAGATTGGAAAATAATCCCTTTTAAAAATGCCGCTAGGGGCGCTCTGAACGTTGATGACGTCATCAAACATATTTTGAAAAGATAAGATGTCACTAGTCACTTTATTCACAGATGTCATATTTAAATTTGTTATGGTTTTTATATAGAAAATTATTATTTTTCTAAACCCGCCGCCAGAGGGCACTGTGATGAGTGATGACGTCATCAGTTACATTTTGAAAAGGTCACATGTCAATGTAATTTCATCCACGGAAGGCACGCCCAAATACCATATCATGGACTCTATATAAATGCTTCAAAATAATGTTTCACTTAAACTTTCGGTTTCGACCGGAAGGGAGGTCAGATTAGGTCATGTCTGTTACGAAATGTCACACATTCAAGATCTGTAAGATGATACCAAAATTGTGAAAATATCTTTAGTGGTTCATGAGATATGATTTTTTGAAATATTAACAATGAATTTTAGTGTATTTCGATATCTGATGACGTCGCCACGACGTCACAACATGACCTGAAACTATATGTCATAACGTTATTCACAACTACATGTTATGGTTTAAATATGTGTCAAGTTTGAAGGCTCTGTGATCTTTTGAACTATGATTTTTGTTAGATAAGTCTCATCGAATTTAAGCCTGCTGATCAGGAGGAAGTGCGCAAAATAACTTAAAATTCACCAAATAAATCATGCTCTTTGGGATCCCCTACCATGGCTCCTAAACAGAACATGGACATCATGGTCCCAGCCATTACATCTATCGTGAACACTTCACTAATACTGGAACTTTTCCCACTGCTTTGAAATATGCAGTGGTTACTCCTATTGAAAAAGCCTTCCTGGATAAGGACACTTTGAAAACTACAAACCAGTATCAAACACTGCTTTTCTATCCAAAGTTATTGAAGACTGCTTTAACACGTTTTTCTGATCATATTGATAATAATAACTACACTGTAAATTTCAATCAGCTTACAAGTCTGGCCAGCACGGAGACGGCGTTGTTGAGAGTCAAAAGTGATATAATACGTGCGATTGACAATCGACAAGCCGTTTTTATGGTGTTGCTAGATTTGTTTGCTGCTTGACACCATTGACCATTGTATATTGTTAAATAGATTGTCTAGTGTTTTTGGTTTTCATAAAATGTTTCCAACTGGTTTCAGTCTTATCTTACTGGTAGGAGTTGTAGTTAAGATTGCCAATAATTATTCTGATCCGCAAATTCTTGATTATGGTTTACCACAAGGTTCCTGTGTCGGACCTCAGACTACACACCCACTCACAGATATTATTAAGCATCATTCTGGTGTCAAATTCCATTTTATGCTGACGACACCCAATTATATATGTGTTGATCCCCAGAAACCCGGTGAAATAGACCGCACTTTCAACTTTATCTGCTTGTATTTCTAACATCAAGGCATGGATGTCACAAAATATGCTCCTCCTCAATGATGAAAAGACTGAATTCTTTGTTGCTGCCAACCACAGACTTTTGAAAACATTATCTGACGTCACCATTACAAATGGCAATACAGTTATCAAACCCTCCTCATGTGTAAAAAACCTTGATGTTATTTTTGACAGTACTATGAGTATGTCTTACCATGTATCTTCAATATGCAAAACCATTAACTTTCATTTAAGAAATCTGTCGCAAGTTCGTATCTTTATTGATGAAATCACTTGTCATCATACAGTCCGTGCTCTGGTCACACGTTTGGACTATGCAAATTCACTCTTCAAGGATCCTTTAGCAAGAGATCCAATGTCTTCAACAGCTTCAAAATCGTGCTGCAATATTAATTTCCATCTAAAAAGTATGACCATGTCTCCCTCTCTACGACAGTTTCACTGGCTTCCCGTTCGAGACCGGATTGATTTCAAAATATTGACTATTGCCTATAAATGTGTTACTGACTCTGCGCCATCCTATCTCTGTGAGCTTATTATACCATACCAACCTAACCACAGTGGACTCCGTTCAAATTCTGATTCCCGGATCTTCAAAAAGCCAATTACACATTTAACTGCGGCTAACAAGGGTTTCTATACTGCTGCACCCAGCATTTGAATGAACTACCCTCTGGTATCCGTCATGCTTCTTCATTGAGTCAATTTAAAACATCTCTCAAGACTCATTTATTTTAGGCACTGTGTATTTTAAATTGTACTTGCATCTCACTGTAAAGCGCTGTGATACCTTTTGTGTAAGGGCGCTATACAGTGTGTCTAAAATAAATGCAAACAAAATTTTACGGAATGCCAGACGTAGAATGAGTAACCAGCATAGATATATAGGTATGGTTTGAAAGATACACCTTTCCACTTTAAAATGAGACATCAAACGTCCAAATCTGATAATTTTGACAGAGTTATGAGTACTTTTCAAGAGAGGTCAAATTGACGATGGGACCAAGTTTTTAAATGCAGTGATAATCGATTTTGTTTAGATGTGCAAGTGTTGCAATGTGGATGAACTGTTGATGATTACATCCCTTCCCCTCAACATCCCTCCTCTCGCTCGATACACAGGCGACATCGTCTCCCATGTCTCCCATCGTCTCCTAACAACATCGGGAGTCTGCCGCAGGACGTCAATCTCAGCTGTTATTCGTCACGGAGAGTCTGCAGGTCCGGAGGTATGTACACCTTGTTTCAAGTATCCCAGAGGTAGAAATCACACGGGGGGTCGGGAGATCTCGGTGGCATTCATGCACATGATTCAACCCCAGGACACGGTCCCCGAACGCTCATGAAGGCGGTCTTGGACAGCCAGTGACGATGACCCGGGCGCGTCTTGAGCCACCACAGGCCCCTAAACACACTCGCTCCTAAACCCTCGAAATGTTCCTCAAGGATGGGATGATATCATCATTCAACATCTCGGGTAACGCCCGTTGAGGTTGCCCTAAAAATACCGGTCTGACAGTGGGCCACTGCCGCGAGGCCAACCCAGACACTCACTTTCTCGTTGGAAGTTGTGCTCGTAACTGAAGGGAGGTGGATGTTGTTTGGGGGCGTATCCGAACAGCGTGAGTTGACTTTTCCGTCGAGAGAAAATCCAGCTTCATCGCAATGACGAGATGATGGACGAATCGCACATCTGCCTGCAGCGGTCGACGACCCACTGAAAAAATTCAACCGTCTTGGCAAATCCGGCGGTAGCAGCCGATGTCGCACCCCATTTGGTAGGGTGCATGCCCAGGTCCAGCCGAGTGATGCGATTGAACGTGGCATGTGGTAGGCCCAGTCCCTTCCGTCTCGCACTGACATGCTGGTTAATCCGCTGCGCCCCCACCAATTCGATGTTTTCCGCCGACCTCCCAGTCCGGTGTCGCCCGGAACGCCCTCGATTGAGATTGAGGCTGGTACCCCCCTCCGGTACTTTCGGTTTTTCCAGATAGTGCTGGCTGCAGGTGGATCTCGATCTGGAATCGCTGCAAAGCATCGATAACACCATTTACCTTCCCGTACGGATGTACTCCGTGACACAAAAAATCTCTGCTCGTTAGTTAGCTGAACACCAACCATGATCAATGTTTGACGAAAAAAGAATTGACAGTACACGTTGCACGGTTAATTAAGCACATTACATAATACTAAAAAAAACCTGTTTAGCAAGTAAACACTTTACTTGGTATCAGTTTGTAAACATGTTTACTAGCTGAACGCCCTGTCCAATTCCTAAACATCAATTTTCATTGGCTAAACACTGTCCGTCCTCATGCTAAAAATGTTTAGCATGTAAACATGTTTACAAACTGATAGCAAGAAAGTGTTTAGAATGTGTTTACTCTAAACATACATTTTTGTAGGCCAGGCAATTATCCACACAGAGGCAATTAGATTACCTTTGTCCCAATGCCAAAAATTGAAAACTTGGTCCCATCGTCAATTGACCTCTCTTGAAAAGTACTCATAACTCTGTCAAAAATTATCAGATTTGGACGTTTGATGTCTCATTTATAGTGGAAAGGTGTATCTTTCAAACCATACCTATATTATCTATGCTGGTTACTCATTCTACGTCTGGCATTCCGTTAAATTTTGTTTACTTTTTTTAGACACACTGTATAAATGCCTTCATTGTATGTGTCGAGGAGAAGAAGAAAAAACGAAACAATTTAAGAGGTGTTCGCGCTGTCGACGAACAACTAACTAGAGCTCAATAATAATAATAATAATAATTGACTTATATGGCGCACGTATCCACCAACTAAGTGGTGCTCAAGGCGCATTCTTTTACGCTCAAGAGTCTGTTAGAACAAACAAGGTGTTCGTGTCAACTTGCGGTTCAATAAAATTATCATCATGATGTCAATCATATTTTGCAAATGTGTATCATCTTTTATTATAACAATATCAATTTCATATTAAAAAGACTTATCAGTTTGTGTTAGAATGTGTTGAATTTGAACTTCCAGTTTAGACCGGAAGTAAAGGTTGATCAGGTGATTTGAAGGTCATATTTTGACACAATAAAACTCCTCATGATCATAAAAATAACGTTAGTACCTGATTTGGTTCAATAGCTGAGATTGGAAAATAATCCTTTTAAAAATGCCCTAGGGGGCGCTCTGAACTTTGATGACGTCACCAAACATATTTTGAAAGATCACTTTATTCACAGAAGTCATATTCCAATTTCTTTTGGTTTTGAGATAAACAATTATTATTTTCTAAACCCACCACCAGAGGGCGCTGTGACAGGTGATGACGTCATCAGTCACATTTTGAAAAGGTCACACACATGTCAATTGTACTTTGTCCACGGAAGGCACTCCAAATACCATATCATGTTGGCTGCAGACCCTATAAAAGTGCTTAGAATATTTTTTCAGTTAAACTTCCGGTTTCGACCGGAAGGAGATCATATTGGGTCATGTCTGTGTACGAAATGTCACATAGTTCAAGATCTGTAAGATGATGCAAAAATTGTGTAAATATCTTTTGTGCATAATGAGATATGATTTTTGAAATATTAAATTGGATTTTAGTAATTGGATTTTTAGTATTTCGAGTATCAACTCTATTGAGAACTACATGTTATGGTCAAAATTTTGAAGGCCCTGTGAACTTTTGAACTATGTTTTGTTGTTCGACAAGTCTCATCCACCACCACCACCATCACCACCCACACCACCACCACCACCACCACCACCACCACCACCACCACCACCACCACCACCACCACCACCACCACCACCACCACCACCACCACCACCACCCCACCACCACCACCACCCCCACCACCACCACCACCCACACCACCACCACCACCCCACACACCGCCACCACCACACCACCACCACCACCACCACCACCACCACCACCACCACCACCACCACACCACCACCACCACACCACCACCACCACCTTTTTTTTACCTATGGATATGAACTTTGTCTGATTTGTGAGGCCTCTTTAGCCCATATTTTGTGTATGGGAAATTTGGTCCCCACGTATACAATGTGTCATGTATGTCCCTGTTGGGGAAAAAAGAAAAAGAAAAGATGGCCGAAAAAAGCTCGTCACTGGACCGATTTTGAAGCGGACCGATTACCAAAATCCACAGGCGATTTGCGTGAATCGAACCCACGACCTCCGCTTAATGTACAGTGAACGACTAGTAACCCAGGGCTCGTGGTTCGATTCCCACCTGATTGTATGTGGAGGTTTTCCGAGACACTCAGAAAACACATCGTACTATACAGTGCTTTATGCATCGTGTAAAATCTAACAAAATTGTTTTTTTCCTCTACGCAGGAATTTCATTAATAAATTGATTGAGATTACAAGGATATATTTAATCTTGACCTAAAGAATATTAGCATACTCGAAGAAGCAGTATTATAGAAAATTATGCTTATTACCTCATATTATTTTCTGTTTTAGATAATGGTGGCTCATTATCTCATTACGGTAACTAACTGGCCTTTGCGTGGCGGAAGACAATTTAAATGAAGGTGGAGTTCGCGCCGTTGGTTTTGTCAGTAGTCCGTTACTGCCCCAGGCTGTGAGAGGCACCGTCAACAGAGAACTTATACATGTCAGTGACTGGTTTCCTACGCTGGTTAAGAGTGTGGCTGGGGGAAATCCCAACGGTTCAAAACCCCTAGATGGATATGACGTATGGCAATCAATCAGGCAAGAATTCCTCTTTTTTTAAAATAAGAAACGATGGCAAAGTATATTCACAAAATTAAAGTCTGAAAACCCTTTTTTAAATACGTCCAATTCAATCAACACATTTTTTGTTCCTGTACTTCACATTTTCAGCTATCCCTGGGACTGCTTAAACTTTTCTGTCTATTTATCATAAGAGAATTCATGTATTATAGGAGTGTTCAAGATTTATAGCACTTTTTCGTGATGCCTGATCAAAGAATGTTATACGACCAAATTTTCAGAGAACATGTTATTGAGCAAGTGCATAATTATCGTCTATACGCGCCTGAGATTTTCCTTGAAGTGTAGTTATTCTAAAGATCAAACACATCACTGCCAGGCCTATATCATGTTTACTGTTTTGTTGTTTGAATCAAAGTGAGGGTTCAAGTCACCCGAGACGAGATTCTTCATAACATCGATCCTCTTCATAATCTGGCTGAACTTAGACCTGAGGATTATGATTTTTGCTACTACCAGGGACTACATGTTTAATCCCAGTCTAGAGCTGCAATAAGAGTTGGTGTTTGGGAAGTCTAACAGGCAATTCAGGTGGCATAACAGTAACAGCTGTTGTAAAAGAAAATCACAAGAAACACAAAATTGGCTGCAAGTAAACATATGTATCGAAAATATGGAATTGGATTGATGACTAGATGCTGCAAAGAAAAGAACTGCTCAACAATATTTGAGATTGTAAAATACGACAGATCCCAAATGAGAGATAAACCTTGTTGACGATATTGAATGACGTCAGTGGAATAACGTCTCAGAAAGATTGAACACCATTTTCTCTTTCTTTAATTTTTCGAAGAAAAAATATGAGTCGATGTGAATGATTCCCGTTTGTACAGGGCCCTAAATACATATAATGAAAACAAATTACGTGCTCGAAATCATTTCGTGCTCACGAAATCATTTTGTCACTCGAAATAAGTTATTTCGTGCGCTCGAAATCATTTTGTGCACTGAAATATAATATTTCGTGCACCCCGAAATCATTTTTTTCGTGCGCTCGAAATAAAAAAGTATTTCGTGAGCCCGAAATCATTTCGTTTCGCCCCGAAATAAATTTTTCTGGCGCTCGAAAACATTTCGTCACTCGAAATATAATATTCGTGCCTCAATCATTTATTTCGTGCGCTCGAAATAAAGTATTTCGTGAGCTCAAATCATTTCGCGCCTCGAAATAAATTATTTCGTGCGCTCGAAATCATTTCGTGACTCGGAATCATTAGGTAAATCATTTGCATTACGGTGGCGATTCCCCCAACAACAAACATATTTCAGTACGGCGTTTTAACGCCTTACCGTTATACATTATTGAAACGTTATAACGCCGTAATAGGCGTTATAACACCGAATTCATGTGTGGGATCGTCATTTGACTCAACAATGTCCTGGAAGCACTGTCTCAATATATGCATTGCGGTAATATGGTGGTACGTCATAATTACATATTAACGGTCATAAAATAGAAATAATTGTAATTATTGCAATAAAAGAAAGGTTAGTAGTTACTGATTCCAATAAACCAAGTTTGTTTTGTGTGACTTTATCTATCTTTATGCAAATTTGCAATGAGCTTAAGGGTCCATATTGCCTGCACCTACCCTATCTGAAAACATACATGCTAGTTAAAACTAACTAAAGCTATAACTATATTTAAATATAATTAAACTAACCATCGTTACAGTTAAATATAGGCTATAGAGAATATAAATGACTGGTTGAATTCTCTCTCGTAGAGAGCTTTAAAGATGCATTGCCCGATTTTTGGCCGATTTGAGGTTAAAAATATGTTTTGAATGTTAAGTGCTATTTTTCCGGGGTAGGAAAGTTATTATCTTTCATTTGATACCTTGAACGAAAAATCCGTCAAGTTAATTAAAACGAAAATAATAAAAGGCTGAGTCAGCCTTTTAATCGTCAGAAACCCGACATTACCCCCCCGTGACCGTAACTCTATGAATATTCTGAATATATCGGCACGCGCATGCGCGCGAATGTTTCAAAACAACTTTGTACAAAATACATCATGAAGTTATCGTACAGCTGACCTTGCGCCCGGCCAATAGGAATCTGTATGCAAATGAAGTGTTTAAAATAACGGTTTATTTCATGATTCTTGACCAGTGTACGTTTGGATCAACTAAAAATAGCGACCAGTCATAAAAAGATGCGTGCTAACCATAGAAAATATGTCACCAATCGGTTATAAGGCGCGTTTTAGGGCGTTATAACGCCGTAATAGGGCGTTATAACACCGTACTGAAATAGTGTTTTGTTGTTGGCGAATATCAGCCACCGTAGCATGCAAATCGATTTACGTAATGATCCCGAGTCACGAAATGATTTCGAGCGCACGAAAGATTTCGAGGCACGAAATGATTTTGAGTGACGAAATGATTTCGTGACACGAAATGATTTCGAGAGCTATGAAATGATTTCGAGCGCCCGAATGATTTCGAGCGCACGAAATAATTCATTTCGAGTGCACGAAATGATTTCGAGCTCACGAATACTTTATTTCGAGCGCACGAATGATTTCGAGCACGAAATAATTCATTTCGAGTGCACGAAATGATTTCGAGTTCACGAATACTTTATTTCGAGCGCCGAAATGATTTCGAGTGCACGAAATATTATATTTCGAGTGCACGAAATGATTTCGAGCGCACGAAATAACTTATTTCGAGTGCATAAAATGATTTCGTGAGCACGAAATGATTTGAGCGCACGAAATAAAGAACTCAAATTATTTCTTCGCACGTAAATTTGTTTTCTCATATGTCCCCTTAGGGCTCCGTAGTTTTGCCTATCATGGAAACGGACTTAAAATTTAGCTGACTTTTCAGTTTGCTACCATACCAGAGACAAAAGAGTGAGTCTGTGACACTAACAGCATACACTGGTTCTTCCTAGAAATTATATAATTATATACAATTAGTTGAACATTCTCGCTCGTAGCCACGTTTCTATTCAAATAATGGTATTTAAAAATGATTATTATTATTTAAGTAAAACTTGTAGCTTTGCATGGTGAAGATGATAAGTAAAGACTGTTTGCAGTGACACCATGTGAAATTCTCTTTGAGTAGTAAAGTTCTGAAAAGAACTGGTGGTTACGATCAGTGGCCTATGCTCTGATCGTCTTCAGAGATGAAAAAGATTTAATAAAGTTTTCACCATCATATATTGATGCCACGTGGAAAGATCTGCCCAAACTTTTGTTATAACCAAAAGTTGTTTCGTTATATAAACCAAAAGTGTTTCATTATAACCAAACATTTTTCATTATAACCAAGAGTTTTTCTTTATCACGAAACGTTTTCCGTTATGACCAAACAGGTTTCGTTATAGCTAAGACAATTCGTCAGAACCATTTCCATTGAAAGTGTGTAAATGGCAACGGCTGTCAAAAGCTGTACGATTTTTAAAATGCAAGTTAAGTAATCATTTTCACCATTTATAACTATATCATCTATGGGTCGTCCTTGGGCGGGATATGAATGACATCAGCTCCAGCACCACAGATACGGGTGTCTTGTCTCAAGAGGCTCAGGATCTCTGCTGGCTGTCCAGTCTCAGGTCTTACTTGATGGTGTCAGGGTATGTTTTCTTCTGCCTCCTATTCCTGTGCAGTTCCCGCGTGGAGTCAGAAGAACAGCTTCCAGATGGGTGGTTCTCCTTACGTGCGCAGTGTCCAGCAAATCAACGTTGTTGTATCGTGGAAGCAAGATTTGATAGGCTGCCGTACGTACGTCTTTGTTTGTTATCCTGTCTCACCAGCTGACGTTTGTCTCGACAGAGAAGCAAGGTGTAACATCCGTTGATGCGATCTCCAGCTTCCTTGTGACTGTCCAAGTCTTGGATCCTTACAACAAGACGCTCTCAACACAGGCTCTGAAGAAGCTTAGCTTTATCTCCGGGACTCCGGCTTATATTAGATTTCAGATATTGTGGACTTTGTTACATGCATTCCATGCTAGGGCTTTGCGCATCTTAAAATCCCTCATTGAATTTTGAATTTGTGAGCCAAGATATCTGATGCTCTGACGTTTCTCAACTTCTGTTAGTGAATTGTCTTGATGTTTTCGCCTTGGGGAGGTTTATTAGAGTGATGGCATTGATGTGTAGACCGATGTCGTTGGCAGCTTTTTGACACTGTGCAGTTGTTCGGCCTTTTGCAGACACTCTGCAGAGTCCGATGTCGTCAGCAAAGGCTGACGTCTGCTTTTTCGGTGTTCGATGACAACCCGTGTCGTCACTGGATTCCTTATGCGCATCGCATAGTCTAGGACCATGATGAAGAGGAAGGTTACTAATTCGTCTCCTTGAAATACGCCGGCCAGTATCTTAAAAATCCGTTTTGCCATCAAGAACCGTGCCAAGGAATAACCGTAGACTAGATGAGCTTGATGCTTCAAGATTGGTACTGGGACCCATATGCATTGAGTATTTCGATCTCGATGAATGGAATCGAAGGCTCATTTGGAAAGTCCATGAATACCATGCCATTTTCAATTGTTTCTGTCTCATTCCTCATCAAACTTGGGGTCAAATTATTGGATGGATTGTATTTTGTATTGTATATTGTTTCATACGGTATGTTAACTCATTTATTGTACCTACCTGCTCAATAAAAAAAAAGAGATAACATTAGGCTAAATGAAATAATTTGCCATTTCACACAGCTCGCGGTAAACCTTCTGACATAACAAGTTTGCTGGTAGTCAAACAAAATTTGTATATTTAGTGTATTTAGTCTAGAATTGCCATTTTAAAAGGTACTTGTATTAATTCATCGATCGAAGGTTACGAATGGCTTGGTAGCATAGTGGTTAACATGCTCACAGATTATGCTTCTACCATAAAGAAAGATGGTTTATACTGCTCCTGATGAGTGCCGCATTTTAATGATTTATAAATACTCAATATAATGAATTGGCTTGATTGTCGTTGTTGTATATCCAGATGTAATCTCAATTGTTATCTCAATCATTATAGGAAGTAAATACTGGAGACGCCCTCCTGAATCTCCAGGTCTAATCCCAGTCCAGACCTGTCCTGGATTCAAAGATCCTATTCAACTTTACAACATCAAATACGATCCACTAGAGACCTGCAACGTGGCTAAAGATCACAAGGATATAGTCTTGAAGCTTTACGTCGACTTCAGTACTACCAATCAACCGCTGTACGGCTTACTTCCCGCCCATTGACCAACGAGCAGACCCACAACTCCCATGGTGGATTCTGGATGCCTTATATTGACTAAATTTATCTTCATGTGGTTTCTAGACGGAATTTTGTTCCTTGGTAGAGACACAATTTGGTGGATCATTGATTGTTCATCTTCATAATAAAACAAGTTACTTTAACTTTCAACATCAGCCACACATCTCATAATAAATGAGATTACATTATTTGTTCATTTGTTTACAAAGAGCCTCAAACTGTGGCAGGCAAAAGCTGTAAAGACATTGGCATTATACATTTTTCTATTTTGTTGGAATGTTAGCAGAGCATTTTGTATATGAGGCACTTTATAACAAATCTTATTCATTGGTAATTTATACAATACTTGATTTATGTCACTTGATGTTCTAAGAGGTGTCGTGGCTGAACAGAATAGCGCACTGAACTCAACTTGTTCTGGTGGCTAAGTCGTCAGAAGTAAGACACAACAATGAGTTACTTCACTTCACCAAGGATTATAAATGTGGACCTGTTAGGGCAGAGATGGTCATTTGGGATAGTCAAGGAGATTGATAATAATGTAAAACGACCATGTTTAAATGTTTTTGTTGTTGTTAATGAATTTAAATCAATAATAATGAATAAACAAAAATCATGATGGAGTTGATGCTATATAAGAATTAACTATTATTATGTTGTTAGAGATCAGAGTACAAAACGTCACAAAAACCCCAACAACACACAATTCACATACGTCACCGTTTCCGAAATGACTTTTTTTCAAATTGCATTTCAAAGATATTTTAGATTTTGCTTCCTACTAAAGCGTATATCTTAAAATGTTGGTATCGTTCAACGCAAAACAATAGTCATGTTTATTTATTGACATACATTTGATTCGCCGTAGTCAACTGAGTGGCAGTTTCACCGCGTTGCGCACCGCTTACAATTGAGTAAAAGATTACAAATTAAAGGGCAATATCGTCACAATCAGAGCAGACTTTCAAAAGGCATGGAATCAGTGTCTAGTGTAAGATGAACACAGTGACTGAAAATTACTGGCTCATTTATAAACAGAAATGGAAATATGACCTTATCATGTGGGGTATTATTTTCAGTCATTGAGTTAATCTATAAAACTAACACTCGATTCCATTCCTGTTGATCGTGATGATATTGATGAAAAGTGAGAACTTAGCCGTGAAACAGCGGGAATTCATATTTCAGAATTGCTGAACAAGAATAAATCTAGACCTAGATTAAAATTTAAATTTGCATTCCCATTTTCTGTGATTGAAATAAAACCAACGTATTTTACATTTACGTGTAACAAAATGCAAAAAATACCTCTACATATATTTTTGCACCTTTGGAATGATGGTGCTGTCATTTCTCACTCCCGTTACATATGATTCATCACTCTTGTACAAACATGGTTCATTCAATAGAAGCCAATGTATTGGCATGTTTGCATCATCTACAGAAGTACATAAGTACACATACCGCTTATCAATTGATGATTTGGCATTGTTATGCTGATCCAGTTAGAGCATTCCACAGTACAGGTCATCATAATGCTAACCAGTCATCCAGTGTAAAGGATCCGGCGAAATATCAACTTGCTCTTTATTTATCAAGGTAGGTCTGTTTTTGCTGGAAAGTTTAGAAACGTTTTAGGCCTATGCTTGTTCCCTCTGCTTATTAATTTATGAAATATTCAACCGGTGGGGGGGGGGGTATGTGGAAGCCAATTTGCCGACGGGTAGGCGTGAAAATGTCCACTTAAATTAAATCACTTCAGACACAATGACCAATACGTCTGCTTTGATGGTTTGATTTGGTTGCATATTTACCGAATGAGGCTCTGAATGCCCACTGAGAAAATATTGAGATTGTCACACTTGGACTACATATTATAGAAAGAGAAGAATCATGTCGAGTCTCAGATTGACGTAAATCCCGAGGATGTTTTGCATAAATACCCGTACGTTTTGTACTGAGGATAATACTTTTAGATACTGAATATTATTTCATACCCTTTGTCACAACTAACCGTGAGAGTTCTACGCGGTGACCTATGAAGCAAAACACATACTGCAGAAGTAAATCACCACAAGAAATCCAGAAAATATATTTACATTAATTAAAATTTATTTACAAATTAGTTATATTCTTTTACAATTCATTTATTCCTTTCAAATTATTCCATTAATTATCTAAATCACTATAGGCCTAATATAACCATTAATTCATGAAATTACTTTAAAATCGTATCCTTGATCTTTATTACTTGATCACACGATTACTCGACTAACCACCGTATCATTATAATCCTTGACAACTTAGTTATTCCATTCCAATTACTCCATTCCAATTATTTCATTATTTATACAAATCACTAATGAAATTACTTTATACTTCAACCAACTATAATCTAGATCTATTTATCCAATCCAATATAAATCACTGAACAATTCTATTCCAATTATTCCATTATTTATACAAATCATTAATGAAATTACTTTATACTTCAACCAACTTATATCCTTGATCTATTTATCCAATCCAATATAATCACCGAACAATTCTAATCTAGACTCGATTCGATCCGCACCACCCTAATACATAGATTAATTTCTCAACAACCACCACCACATTCTTGCATAAGCGGTTGCATCCATGAAGCTGGCGTTATAAAAGTACACCTCCTTCATTACGTTTATAAACTCGCAGTGTATTTTTGTTTATAAGTACTACGTTGAGCCAGTTGCTCCTCTACTTGATAGATGTTTGTAGTCTGCGTAGTTTGTGGACGGGTAAGACGCTTACTGTGACCTTTCTGGATCTAGCTCCAAACACATGAAATTCATTGCGTTCTCGTAAGGTAAGTGTTGAAACAAGGCAGTCGTTGAACAAGGCAGTCGTGAAAACGGTTACACAAGGGCCATGATTGCCTGAATTCTCAAAATTCCATTCTGTGCCCCTCCGAGCCAAGCTTCTACAGATCTGTACTATCTATGCTAGTGGCCTGGGCATCGGTGGAAGAAGGATCGACCAACACTCATGTACTGAAGAACATGTATACACCACAACCACTATCTGGCATACTGACAAACCTCCCACACACTCCTGCTTTTTTTAAAATCTTACAATAGACTGGCTGCTCGCTCAAGCACGGCGCTGCATACCAAAAGGACTCCCCATACAAAAGTACAATTGTAAAGTAAAAGAACAGATAAATGGTCAGTTGTAACAAACAATTATTATTATGCAATCATGACCCTTGAAAGAAAATACATAAAGACTTTTAAATCACTCAAACTGGGTCGAGATGTGACACCCTAGTTTGCCCAAACGTGCAGGGATGGTAATTTGAATTGGTCGTTTGGAATCACGTCCGCACATTTAATCAAAACCATATGGATTATGTATTAGTTGTCAAATTGTCAACCTGTAGAAGAAAAATGATGATACGGGAATATAGGAATATAGTTATTAATTCCAATTTTGTATAACCATAGAGAAGGCAACGTTTGATGACTGCCTTCTCCCAATATTAAGCCACGTTATTATATCAATAAAAATGTTGCCACAAAATTTTATTCAAATAATTTAAAATACTAATTTTAGAGTGTTCAATAAACATAATGCCTAACATCGATGTATTAATAATTGCAACAGAATAAAGGCCCTTTGACATTCGGGGAGTCATGTACATGTTTACCATACTGATAATGATGTTCTATCTCGAATTGGAACATCAACGACAGATGTCAGTGACTGTGGTATCAACAAAGGCTGCTTAAAATCCTTCTTCTGCGGGAAGTGTAACGTCATGCAACGTCATAGTCACGTGGCAGCAAACTGAAGATGGAGAATCTAATTTTTGAAATGGTGGGATCTTATGGCTATGTAGCAGTAGGATTTTCTGCCG
This sequence comes from Zoroaster sp. YZ-2022, assembly GCA_029582265.1. NCBI lineage: Eukaryota > Metazoa > Echinodermata > Asteroidea > Forcipulatida > Zoroasteridae > Zoroaster > Zoroaster sp. YZ-2022. Next base: position 20,749,392 of record CM055825.1, on the reverse strand, counting down.
ATCAGCTCATGGTAGGTTTAAAAAGTCTTAATATTTCACCAGAAATTATACCTTATAAATCAAAATAGATATATACTTCAAAAGTGATGGATATACGTATAATTAGGGGCGATATCGATTGTTTTCATCCCCGATATATCGTCAAACATATATCGCGATTTCGATAATATCGCGATTATTTTTTTCACGCATGAGTACCGGTACTTTAGAGCCGATGATAACAGGAATATACCATATACACGCGTCACAATAAATTGCCAGTGCTACCGGAGAGACATGTGGAATCGCGCCGTTCACGAGTGCACCATGGCCATTGGCAAATTCTTTTTCGCAATAATTATGTGGGACGGTTACGCGTCGTGCGTCCCAATCAAATCATCAGCCCAAGTTCACGTGACTGCGTTCCACGTGACTATGTCATAATATAAACACGTGACTATGTTTATTCCGCATAGACCAGTACCGTGGAAAATAAATGTGACCGAGTTTGGATTGTACTCACACTATTTTAAACGTCACGTGGTTTATCAAGAGTAGTGTATGTTTTTTGTCACTAGACAAGAGTCCCAGTATGGTATAATAGAATAGCGTCCTAATTCCCAACTTTGATCAAGCCGCTGCCGACCCATGCTTTGATTTATTTCATGACTAATGTGAGCACAGAGCACCTGCAATTACTGCAAATGTTATTTTGTTGTCGTTTTTTAAGGTAACACCTATATTCTGCATATATTTAAATATGCATGATATAACGTGGTGCACCAGCCAGAGTCACAGACCACCATGCTAGACAGTGAGACGTAACATTGTCTACACATTGTTGAATCAAAAACCCATTCAATCCCAACACTAATCCGTCTGAATAGATTTCTTTGAGTGGCGTGGATTTTAAACAACGCCCTGTCAGGCGGCTCATTTAATGATATGACAGTCGGCTTACCACAAGTAGTTCGATTTTTTTTCTCACTTCCGAAAGTTTTTCCATGGAATTTCTGACCCAACTGATAATCGAGGATTTTTTAATCGTGATATATTTTTCATCGCGATTTGCCGATATTTCGATAATTAAAAGTTCTCGATATCATAATCGAATAAAAATATTGCGATATTCAATATTATCGTGTCATCGCCCTACGCATAATCCCGCCTGCATCCTGTTTTCCCACCATCTTTATTCTCTTCAAAAGAAATGTTAACAAACTTCTATCTTCTCTGTGACTTGTATTGTTTATGTTTCTGTTGCAGGGTGGGAGGAGTCGGTGGACCATGTAGGACCGTATGTTTTCCCTTTCACATAATAATACTATTAATATTATAATATTGTTGGTATATATTGTTTTCAGTAGTTCTTTTTGATGTATTTCTGAACGCACCGCCGGAAGGCGTGTGCCACTGTTTTAAAAGTGTATGTTCAAATAAATAAATAAATAAATAAATATGTGGGCCCGCTTGAATGGCCTAGTCGTAAAGTTTCAGCTTACCGTGTAGTTATGTCATTATCGAGAAGAAAAAATAAAATGCATTCAGATTTTTCGTATTCATTCTAACGTTGAATTATTTCCCAAAATGATAAAACATCAGACAGAAAACAATTCAATTGATGTTATACCATCATCAACGTGACACCAATTTCACTTAAAACTGTGTACATTTTTGGTTTTTGCGATTACCAGTAGTGTATTGGGTCTTTAAACATTCTGAAAACTTGAAATTCGACAACAATTTTGTCACAAGTGTTTCTAGTTGTTTATGAACGACATCCCGTCTGTACACGGTCAAAACCAGTAAGCTGCATTCATGTTCATATTATGTACTGCAAAGGATGATGTACTATCAGTGTGTATCAAATATTGGCACCTGTGAGTGGCGTTGCTACAATTAGTGTATTGGGTCTGTGAGAGTGTGAGAGTTTGAGTATTAGGCCAAAAAAAGGTCTCCAGTTTCTGGTCTCCGCGCGCGTCGCCTCAGACCCGCGCGTCGGCATTTTTAGTTTTCTTTTTTATGCTATGAAACAATTTAAACAATTGCAGCCAAAATTGCTGGATCGATTGGGAAATTTTGCCTGTTGTGTTTTAAACGACCCCATACATATAGCGGTATGAACGTTCGCCCGATTGTAGAGGCCTCTTAGCACCATATAGCCACCATCCATTAACTGCGTATACATGTATCATGTATTGACTGGTTGAAAAAACGTCACCGCACTGATTTTGAAGCCCACCTGTGATACTGTGGTGGCTCTGGATGGACGTAAATTTTGTCAATATCAATGTACTAACGTTAACATCCAGCGGATCAGAGATCCCACTTCGTCCCCATCCAGTCACAGAGCCGACTGTCAAAATCACAATGAATGAAGAAAATTACGTCAAATTTCACGACTCAAAGGTCGTGAATATTGACGTACATCGACGTGAATATTAACGTACAATTTGACGTGAATATTGACGTACAATTTCACGTCAGTATTGACGTACATTCCCAAACTTGTGAATAACGTCAATATTCACGTCAGTATTAAGTCCCTCCAGAGCCACCATAGAAAATACGAGGACGTGGGTGGGGAAAAAACCCTTCAGACTAATGGGCTGTCGGAACAATGGAAATAAAGGGAATGAAAATGAATCACGTTGCCACAGTCACTGTTTCGGCCTTTATACCCACTGCTTTTTTGTCTTGATGTTACCATAGAAAATTTGCTCTGGGACCGGAATATGCTATACATTCTCCCTTCCCACGATGGTTACATTACCTTTTATGTGTAGAGGTTGTAAGGTCTGTTCTATCAGTTTATAAATAATACTTTTATTGCAGTCCAACACAGACGTCCTTGCGTGCGTTGAAGACATGACTTAGTTAAGCATTTCTATAATACGGTCACCATGTCTGGGCCACACAGGTATAATTACAAAGGCTGCGATAAAATATATATATAGATATATATAATATATATATATATATTTTTATATATATATATATATATA
>CM055825.1:20726707-20745908 GCA_029582265.1 Zoroaster sp. YZ-2022 | reverse complement strand
TTTGCTGGAAAATGATCTCCTTATTACAAACACACTGTTTCAGAAACCAAAGTCCAGATTGTGGACATTTCGCAGTCCTAACAAATTCACTTCTCAAATCGATTTTACTCTCTATAGAAAAAGATGGAGGAACAGCATTATGGACTCCCAAGCACATTCCTCGTCAGACCCAATAGGCTCGGACCATCGCATTGTATGTGTTAAAGTTCGGCTTAGCATTAGTAGAAGTAGAAGCAGTAGAAGCACTAGAAGCACTAAAAGAGTAGAAGCACTAAAAGATCCCACTACAACTGACGAGCTATCACTTCTGACTCGGTCCTAGCATCTAGGGTTGAAGACCAAATTATGCATGAATGGAAGAATAAAACTGATGAACAGAATGACACGTACGTAAGTAGTATGGCAGGGGCATTTGACCTTCATTTTGGCAGGTGGGTCATGACCCACACATGTGTGGGTCATGTGGGTCATGTGGGTCTTGTGGGTCTTCCCCCTATCAATAGATATGGAATTTTTCTCGTGGGTGGATGGATCGATTACAACGACAGGGTGTGGTAGGTATAACTGTACGCAATACGTGTGAATATCGTCCCTGGTTATAAGAATGTACGAGTCCACAAACATACCGATTGGTTCGTTATCATTTGCTATTGAGTTGTATGGTCGTGTTCCAACATGCCCGCCAGTTAGTTTTCCTCCAACTTCCGCACCGGTGACGTACACAAACCGAACGTTCGATGAATGGACATGATTCAAGGACACAAAGGGGTATTGTAGGAACAACATGCCTGCATAAGCAAACCATGGAATTTAGGGCTAACTTATGATACATAGAATATGAATAATTATATAGCCCCGGTCGGTTCCGTGTGTGGACTGTTTTACGCTGAACTTGTGTCGAGTGAATCAAATTTTTCCACAACATCGTCCGTAATTTAAAACTTAGCTCCTACACACAATTACCAGTTTATTGCAAGTTTATTGTGTGAAATCGTTATTCTTTTATATGTTTATTTATATTGCTAATGGTTTGATTAGAATTAAAGTGTTTTTGTTAAATATAATTATTGTAATTGCTTTTGAAAATAACAATGATTAAATAAATGAACAACAGTCATAACAGTATGTGTATTACTTTTTGGTGAAATGGTTTTTAAATAAATGTGACAACAATATAATATTGTGTATTTGTGTGTTTTATTTGGTGTCATTTATGTATAAAGACCCAGATGTTTTGTGTTGGGAATGAATAAAGGGTAGAACAGGGTAAAGGTTAATTGTCATTATGTGGTTGGGAGTATTAAAATGGAGGTGGGATAGGGTTAACGATAGGAGGTTGGACAGGGTAAATATAAAAAATAATAATAAAAGACATAATAAAAGACGACAAGGGTGCCTAAAACCAACCGGAATTCATCAGAATTCCTTCAGTAGTCAACGGGCGATATACAGTTTCAAATGTTTATTCATTATTAAAACATACAATACAAATTTATCAAATGGTGATTATCAATAACATTTATAAAGAACAAAATTACAACGTATCAGCTAACTACGATTCTTTAAACAAAACAAACCCTACTTGGTAAAAGAATCTTGATGTAACAAAGCTCTAGATATTTGACGTATAATAAATTGTTCGTCATACACTTCTGTTTTAATACGAGGAAAGTGTTTCCCTAATAAAGTTATTTACTTATCCATATCTTTATCCTTTGTATCCGTCGATATCTTTTTGCTTTTTTTGTTTTTGCTCTTTTCTCGGCATCGATGTAAAGGAAGAAGATAACGTACTGTCCACAGACAGTTGACAAAGGAATCCCTGAAGACGGCGAGTGTTATAGATGGTGTATTTCGCATTCTTTTGAAGGAAATGTTCAATCTGCGGTACCTTGGGACGTAGTCCATATGAGTCAAAATATTCACCCACACCATCTTGTGTAATGTAGATTACCAACCAGTGTTCTCCTGGCTTATCAGCAGGGTCTGTGTTAATGACAATAGCGCTAGGGCGTAGAACAAACTGCTTCAGAAGTTGGTCATTACCGGGTATGTAAGGGCGAGCTAAGACGCGTTGACCTCGTGATGAACGAAATTGCCTATGTGACGTCACGGACAAGTCTGGGCAAGTCGTTACGTAACCATTGCATTGTGCACTGAATGGTCTATCGTGCTTAGGTCTTCCCGTAATTTCGCAGATTAGCGTTTCCAATGAACTGCTCAGGAACTTGGAATTTCGTTGAACCGTAAATGAAGTCGGATATTAGGGCTCATAATACAGTTGTCTATCTTACATGAAACAACGGCCCGCTTTAGAATGTCGAGGCCTGTAGTTCACAATACACTGTCTATTTAAAGATGAATAGAAAGTCACCCAAGTTTAGAACCCATGCAGAGGCACTCATTTTCTTCGAAATTAAGTTGTCACTGCCCTTGATGTAACGTAATAGTGTAAAATAACTATAAAGGATTACTGTAAGACTACCAGAGGTGGCTATTTTATAGATTTTTTTTCTACCAAAAGAACACTATTATAGATGTTTTTTTTTTTAAATTACAATATAGTCTTTCTGAAACATCTGGTCTTTCATCATCACTCTTCCTCGTTCTCTTCATCCGCATTTAGTTGAAGTAGTCCGTCAAATTTGGTATGGTGTTTAGCCATTACTCTGTTCAGAGTTTTGTTTACTTCCATGCCTTTATTTACTTTTTCTTCGAGATCTTCCGCAATATCCTGATGAGTGTCATTATCTTTCAGATGTAGGTAACTTGACAAAAAATCCTTGTATTTGTTGAAAAAGATTCGCTTGACTACCCAAAGGGTTTTCCTATTGGCTTTTTCCTTGGCTTGATCTTCACTCATACCCCTGTTGACGTACTTTTCATATTTTCACCACATCTCTTCAGTAGCCTCTTTAGCCTCTTCCAACCAGTCTCGAAAGTGGCATTGTCTTCCAATTCAGAACTAGACTCATCCTCTTCCGATGATTCGTCATATTCCACCTCCGTATCGGATTCTGAATTATCTTCCTCAAATCTTCGTCTTCATCCTGCGTAGATTCAGTTTCACAAGTTTCTATTTCGAATCTTCAAATCTATGCTTTTTAAAATCGGGTTCAGAATTATCGACGTCAGAATTGTCAGATTGGATAGCTTTAATTTCAGAATCATCGTCAACTTCATCCATTTTAGATTTCTCTTCATTATGTACATGTTCTGCATGCCTCCGTAGGTTATATCTCCGTCCAAAGCTTTTGCCGCACTGGTGACAAGCATGGGGTTTGACAGCAGAAATAACATCCATGTTGAATCTCTGATGCTTAATCTCCGATTGACAAGAAACGGAAGAAATAGTTTATATATAGGCCTATAACTACTCATTTTGCTGCTCATTTGCTCATTTTGCTGCTCATTTGCTCATTTCGCTGCTCATTTGCTCATTTTGCTGCTCGTTTGCTCATTTTGCTGCTCGTTTGCTCATTTTGCTGCCCATTTGCTCATTTCGCTGCTCATTTGCTCATGTTGCTGCTCATTTGCTCATGTTGCTGCTCATTTCGCTGCTCATTTGCTCATTTCCGATACCCTTTGCGATACCCTTTCGTGTTTGAATTTCAGTGAAATGAGCAAATGAGCAGCGAAATGAGCAACTCACGGCACTCAACAATAAGCAACTGTATGAAACAAATAACTAAAATAACAATATGGCAAAATAAACAAACAGCAAATGGAGCTAAACAAGCAAACAACAACTGTTGTAGCGGCAATGAGCAAATGAGCTGCGAATGAGCAATATTTTGAGCAACGAAAACAACAAATGAGTTAAAAGCAAAATGAGTAGTTATAGGCCTATATATAAACTATTTCTTCCGTTTCTTGTCAACAGAGTAATGGCTAAACACCATACCAAATTTGACGGACTACTTCAACTAAATGCGGATGAAGAGAACGAGGAAGAGTGATGATGAAAGACCAGATGTTTCAGAAAGACTATATTGTAATTTAAAAAAAAAAACATCTATAATAGTGTTCTTTTGGTAGAAAAAAAAATCTATAAAATAGCCACCTCTGGTAGTCTTACAGTAATCCTTTATAGTTATTTTACACTATTACGTTACATCAAGGGCAGTGACAACTTAATTTCGAAGAAAATGAGTGCCTCTGCATGGGTTCTAAACTTCTGGGTGACTTTCTATTCATCTTTAAATAGACAGTGTATTGTGAACTACAGGCCTGACATTCTAAAGCGGGCCGTTGTTTCATGTAAGATGGAACAACTGTATTATGAGCCCTAATATCCGACTTCATTTACGGTTCAACGAAATTCCAAGTTCCTGAGCAGTTCATTGGAAACGCTAAGCTGCGAAATTACGGGAAGACCTAAGCACGATAGACCATTCAGTGCACAATGCAATGGTTACGTAACGACTTGCCCAGACTTGTCCGTGACGTCACATAGGCAATTTCGTTCATCACGAGGTCAACGCGTCTTAGCTCGCCCTTACATACCCGGTAATGACCAACTTCTGAAGCAGTTTGTTCTACGCCCTAGCGCTATTGTCATTAACACAGACCCTGCTGATAAGCCAGGAGAACACTGGTTGGTAATCTACATTACACAAGATGGTGTGGGTGAATATTTTGACTCATATGGACTACGTCCCAAGGTACCGCAGATTGAACATTTCCTTCAAAAGAATGCGAAATACACCATCTATAACACTCGCCGTCTTCAGGGACCTTTGTCAACTGTCTGTGGACAGTACGTTATCTTCTTCCTTTTACATCGATGCCGAGAAATGAGCATAAACAAAATTAGCAAATTGATTTCGTCGGATACAATGGATAATGATTTGGATATGTAAATAACTTTATTAGGAAACACTTTCCTCGTATTAAAACAAGTAAGTGTATGACGAACAATTTATTATACGTCAAATATCTAGAGCTTTGTTACATCAAGATTCTTTTACCAAGTAGGGTTTGTTTTGTTTAAAGAATCGTAGTTAGCTGATACGTTGTAATTTTGTTCTTTATAAATGTTATTGATAATCACCATTTGATAAATTTGTATTGTATGTTTTAATAATGAATAAAATACTTGAAACTGTATATCGCCCGTTGACCACTGAAGGAATTCTGATGAATTCCGGTTGGTTTTAGGCACCTCTTGTCGTCTTTTATTATGTCTTTTATTATTATTTTTTATATTTACCCCTGTCCAACTCCTATCGTTAACCCTATCCCACTCCATTTTAATACCCTAACCACATAATGACAATTAACCTTTACCCTGTTCTACCCTATTCATTCCCAACACAAACATCTGGGTCTTTATACATAAATGACACCAAATAAAACACACAAATACACAATATTATATTGCTGTCACATTTATTTAAAACCATTTCACCAAAAAGTAATACACATACTGTTATGACTGTTGTTCATTTATTTAATCATTGTTATTTTCAAAAGCAATTACAATAATTATATTTAACAAAAACACTTTAATTCTAATCAAACCATTAGCAATATAAATAAACATATAAAAGAATAACGATTTCACACAATAAACTTGCAATAAACTGGTAATTGTGTGTAGGAGCTTAAGTTTTAAATTACGGACGATGTTGTGGAAATATTTGATTCACTCGACACAAGTTCAGCGTAAAACAGTCCACACACGGAACCGACCGGGGCTATATAATTATTCATATTCTATGTATCATAAGTTAGCCCTAAATTCCATGGTTTGCTTATGCAGGCATGTTGTTCCTACAATACCCCTTTGTGTCCTTGAATCATGTCCATTCATCGAACGTTCGGTTTGTGTACGTCACCGGTGCGGAAGTTGGAGTGAAAAACTAACTGGCGGGCATGTTGGAACACGACCATACAACTCAATAGCAAATGATAACGAACCAATCGGTATGTTTGTGGACTCGTACATTCTTATAACCAGGGGACGATATTCACACGTATTGCGTACAGTTATACCTACCACACCCCTGTCGTTGTAATCGATCCATCCACCCACGAGAAAATTCCCATATCTATTGATAGGGGGAAGACCCACAAGACCCACATGACCCACATGACCCACACATGTGTGGGTCATGACCCACCTGCCAAAATGAAGGTCAAATGCCCCTGCCATACTACTTACGTACAAAGAGTTCGTGGACATCTGCAATAATGTTGGTTCTCGCATGCTCCCGCCTCCAAAACCATTCAGTCAGTCCTGAATGTGAAATCAAACGATATTACCTCAGCTCAAGCGACATTTCGACAAACCTATGATACTGCGCTGGAACAAAACTACCAGAATATATTGAGTGCATTCGATAAAGGCGAATCCACTGATGCTCATAGGAATGCCTGGAAGTTGGTAAAGCATCTACCAGGAAAGAAATCAAAGACTATCTTTATCCAAGGCGAAGATCGTTTACAGACATGGAAATCTTACTTTGAAACGCTCCTGTCTGTCGACAATACCAGCCCTGTTGATGATCACGTCGACCCAGTCTTCGACCTGAACCAAAACATATGTTCCGACACCTTCTCCTTATAGTCCGTGGGCTACCAGCACCCCCTCCCCCACCCCCGGGATTTTTCAAGACATATATTTTTGTAAACCTTGACCATAGAGCTATTGAAATCAGGTTGTCTGCAAGTTGCCTGTTGGTGGGTGAGGCTGTGAGGGCGCTTTTTCAAAATGGCCGCCAAAATCCCGGTAATCGACTGTACCGCATCGGAGGTTTTTTTATTTTTTAGTGCCCACCCCTGGGGATTTTTCGAGACAATTATTTTTGTAAACCATGACCATAGAGGTACTGAAGTCAGGTTGTCTGCAAATTGCATGTTGGTGGGTGAGGCTGTGAGGGTGCTTTTCAAAATGACCGCCAAAATCCCGGTAATCAACCGTGCCACATAGGAGGACTTTTAATTTTTTAGTGCTCACCCCCTGGGGATTTTTCAAGACAATTAATTTTGTAAACCTTGACCATAAGAGCTATTGAAATCAGGATGTCTGCAAATTGCCTGTTAGTGGGTGAGGCTGTGAGGGCGCTTTTTCAAAAATCCTGGTAATCGACCATGCCACATAGGAGGACTTTTTACTTCTTAGTGCCACCTATAAATATACATTGACAAATTTTCTCACCCTTCTGAAATGCTTAAACTACCTCAAGAAACTATTTGCAAGGATACCTAGCTCTTGTAGAACTTGTGTCAAAATTATAATAAACTACTTCGACTAGCGTCTTCAGTGTCACAGATCTGTTCATCCAAATCCTGCATTTCTTCCTTTCACGTTTGTTTCCTGTCCTATGAGCCTCCATCCTTTCGAAATTTTTTGAAGCCAACACTGCTGATAGCTTCCTCTAAAGTTGATGGATTGGCTGTGAAGATACCCTCACGGATCGACTGGCTAGCAATCGCATCTGAAAAATGACCTCGCGCAAACTCATGGTATGCTGATGCTGTCAGTTCACTGATCGCCTGATCTGACCCAGCTCCTGAATGGTCTTTCTCGCACCTTATCTGTGTTTCCTCAACTCCATTAAGAAGATCTCCGCCTTCTGCCTGGGTCCAAAGCGAGCATTCAGCAAGTCAAGTGACTCCCTGTATTGTTTTCTTTTGCAGGATTCAAAGTGTTCCAGGTACCGGTAGTCTTCCCAGGGCTCCTTCCCTTTGAAATGGTCTGGTACAATCTGGGGTCGTCCCGATCCCCATAATTTCTCTGCAATTTGTTGCTTGTTTCCAACAGACTCCTCTTTCCTGAGGCTTCCAGGAACATCCTCTGAGGCTTTATTGACTTTCGTTTCTTTTTCACTCTCCTCAGCAGTTCCTTCCTCATGCACAGGAGAGTCCTTCGTTAGAGGTTTGTATCCTCCTCAATCACAGTTGAATGCGACTGTGACGTCCACGTCCTGTTCTTTTTTAATATTCCTGTAGGAGGGGTCCAAGGGCCTCCATCAGTACCTGGTGCTGGAGTACTAGGTAAGGAGTCATAAGGCTCGAGGCACCCAGAGTCCACCCTGAGATTATCTGGTGAGTCTCCTTCATCTATTGATCTACGTCCATTGTCGAAAGTTAGTCTCCTTTCCTTCATTTGGCTTCTAGTCTAGTTAGTCTCTGCTGTGGCCTCTGGATTTCCAGCTCTTGTTCCAGATCCTTAACTCTTAAGGAATTATGATGTAGTCCGTTTTATTAGTAAATGAATCACTACGTCAAAACCTCTGTGTGTTTTCCTATCAGTTAATTAACCCAGTACCCTCATTCCCCAGCCTCTCGCGCAACCTGAATTACCTAGCACTATTCTAATTTGGTGCAGCCTCATGCTGCGCCCTTGCTCCAACTACATGTAGCCTCTCAGGTACTGGTGTACCATCCCGGCTTGGATCCTCCCCTGCTTGTAGCCTCCAAGATACGAGTGCCTTTATGGACCAGAAAGTAATCAAGATTTCCTCCCTTGGTTTCACACTGTGGTCCCACCCTATATTCCTAGCTGTTCCTTTCAGTGGCCCACGCTCAATTTGAGGTAGTGCACACTTACTGTAGTCTCCTGTACTGGAGGAAATACTTGCACTTCCGTCTCAGACAAGATCTAACCAGCAACTGACGTCCTCATGCGCACATTACATGCCCACAGCACCAAATACCCTCCGTAGTTTACCCTTCGCCATGTGCAGGCCATAGCTCATTTGCGTTACATTATTATTTTTTGTTTTTGTTTATTTTTGGGGGAGGGGCTGGGTGCAGGGGGTGGGCAGGGGGAGGGAGGCCGAGGGAGTAAGGAGGACCTTATTATTCCTAGATCATTTTCCAAATACTCAATCCATCATGGGGAAGACACATAGAGCCGAACTACATACTTGTGATGTGCGATGGGGGTACATTTGACCCCGCTCCCAATCCTTAACCCACCAGTATTTTTTTTGCAGACAAGTAGATATTGCAATGGCATACAATAGGCTGCCCAAAAAAAGTAGTCTGTGAAAATCCCCGGGGGTTTTCGGTCTGTAGCCCATGAACTATTAGCAGAAGCAAAAGCCGCAGTGAAACAGATGAAACTCGGCAAAGCCCCTGGCCTTGACGGTGTTCCTGTAGAAGTGTGGAGATTATCAAAGCTACAGAAAGTCCTACAGAAATTCTGCAACAACACCTATACCAGGGTAAACGACCTCCAGGCTGGTATAGGACAGGCTGGTATAGTACCTACTCCAAAGAAAGGGAACCTTAACCTAAGAGAAAACTACCGTGGAATCAGCCTGCCAAAGTATATAATCGCCTCCTTCTATTAAAATAGAATCCGCCCTGAGCTAGAAAAAGTCCTTCGCCCTAACCAGAATGGGTTTAGACCAATGCGTTCCACTTCCCAAATTCTGGCCCTTCGACACATCATTGAAGAGGTCAAAAATCATCTGAAGGAGGCAGTCATCGTATTTGCTGACTTTAAAAAAGCTTTCGACTCAGTTGATAGAGCAAAACTGCTTGATATTGCTCGGGCTTATGGAATCCCGGAGAAAGTCGTTGAAGCTATCAAGATTATGTATGAGGACACGTCAGCTGTTGTTCTTAGTCCCAAGGTGATCCATTTATAGCACCGTACCTGTTTATCATCGTCCTTGACTATGCCCTACGATCTGCTCTTCAAGACGATGATGGTCTAACTCTCTCACGACAGCGTAGCCGCAGGTACCCTGCCACCCACCTCCCTGACTTAAACTTCGCTGATGATATAGCTCTGCTATCCGATTCAGTACATCAAGCTGAGGCCATTCTTCATCAAGTTGAAATGGAAGCAAAGAGAGTGGGACTGATAAATGCCGGAAAGACTAAGTTTATGCACCTCAACGCCAACCCATCACTGAGTGCTGAGATCAACACTATTGACGACAACAAGATTGACTGCGTGGAAGACTTTAAATACCTCGGTTCTTTCACTAGTTCAAGTCACGATCTCGAGTGCAGAAAGGCCCAAGCCTGGGCTACAGCAAACTCGCTTGACAAGGTATGGAGGGCACCATTGCGAAGACAAACCAAAGTCAAATTATTCAAAGCCACTGTCGAGTCTATCCTACTCTACGGCCGTGAGTCATGGTCGCTGACAAAGTCCCTTGAGAACTACACGCGATTGTTGAGGAAGGTGCTTAACGTTTCCTGGAAAGACCACATGACCAACAATTCACTGTATGGACCCTTGCCCCGAGTATCATTGGTCGTCAAACAACGTCGTCTCCGCCTTCCTGGACATGTCATTCGTCATGACGAACCTGCCAAAAAGGTGTTACTTTGGCAACCTGACGAGCCCAGGAGAAGAGGTCGCTCCTGTTTAACTCTGAAGATCATCGAGAATATTGGTCTAAACAGGGATGGCCTGACCAAAGTCATGCAGGACCAGTGGAAAAGACTAATTATGTCACCACCTTAGTGGATGACATTAATAATAATAATCCTGATTCGCAAAGATCAGATTCACTAATGCTTTATTTTAAAAAAATGTTGTGTTCACAGACTAAATTAAAGCACAATATGTGACGTCACATTCGTTCACATAGACGCATACGTCACGTCTTATATGTCATGCAATTTTATGTCAATCTTATGTAGATACATATTTCAGCAAATATCCATGCTTCTGGAAATTGGTAGCAAAATTTGAAGAATGTTACGTCACATCCCTATAGTATGTTTAAATTGGTAACAAAGTTCATGATCATTCTTGACTCATGAGGGTACTGTTTTATGGATACACAACAGGAACACCGCAGCAACACCGAAAGTGCACATCAAAATGCCAAACACAATATAAATACAACTTACTCAGTTTTGAAAAGACGAAGAATTCTATAAACTTTTATGCACAAATCAATAATGATGTTGCACCTGATCCCACTGTGACATCACTTATTTGCTCATGTGGAGTGTCGTGGCCGAGCGGTCTAGCTTACCGGACTCAAGTTCTGGTGTTAGCAGCAGAATGTGGGTTCGAATCCCGGCCGTGACACTTGTGTCCTTGAGCAAGACACTTAACCATAATTGCTTCTCTCCACCCAGGGGTTAAATGGGTACCTGTGAGGGTAGAGTTGGTTGATTAGCCCTATATGCGCTGTAATGGCAGCAATTGAGCTGTATACTCCCCAGGGAGCTGAGATGGTTTCAGGAATGATTTATGAGCCTTATGAGCAGGGGTAATGATATAATGCGCCTTGAGCACCACTTAGTTGGTGGATACGTGCGCTATATAAGTCCACTTATTATTATTATTATGCATGTGCTAATTTATATTAGCATACAGACCAACTGTCACGATGTCCTTTTATTTTATTAACTGTGGACTACTACAAGTTTAATTTGTAGGTTACCACGACACCTCAGTAAAGTATGTCTTGCAAGGTTGAATGGTCATAGTCAGTGATGAGGTTAAAGGGTTGGTTTTTCTGTTTCTTTCTTCGCGGGAGTTTTGAATAGGTGTTGCATCATGTGCTCTGCGCGTAAGGCATGCTGGGTATGAACGACACGATATACTCAGGCGAGCTTTTGTTTTGGCTAGGCGTGGCAGATTCCAGGAATTCTAGACTTGGTACACAAGCAGTAGCCGGTTCTCAGAAGCATATCCAGATTGAGATATTAGTGATATTTATGTTTAAATCCGGCGTAAAAAGCAAGAGTGCGACAAATCCTTGAACGGCAATTAAAGCAGATAATTTTGCTCTGCAAATTTGCTGTGAAGCTCGGACAGATCTCCCCGATTGCTATTCTGCTAGGCAAGACATGCTGATTATGATCGACTGAGGCGAGAGGCCGCGAGGCTCTCGGTTTCATCTCTGACAAAGCCAAAGTGAACGGGACTACCATATCGGCGTAACCCCGAGTTGGAACAGCTCCAGATCCACACAAAGGCTTCCTTTGGATTACCGAGCGGCTACCATGTTACGCACGAAGACGTGGCTGGCCAACAAGTGATTCACCAGAGTGTGACATCCATCTTGAAACCCACAGGTGGGATCTAACTGTTCATTTATACGAGCTGGAACTGCAGAACGAACTTATACATACGAACTGTTGCGATATTTAAATCATCCAAGCCTTAGAGCTTAACATTCGCTAATTGACCAGGATCTAGGGTTGTAATTTTGATTATCGCCCATTATATAGTAAATCTGCCTCTGACCTGGTCCCATAGAGCAATAGATAATTGGCATAAGTGGACCGCCCACCAACATAGGGGCTGGTGGATAGCTCAGTTGGGAGAGCGCTCGTACGGTAATCGAGAGGTCGCGGGTTCGAATCCGGCATCAGCCAATTTGTCTTTGCTCGCGAACCGTTTATATATATATATATATATATATATATATATATATATATATATATATATATATATATATATATATATATATATATATATATACATATATATATAAATTAAATCGGGAGGGTGGCCTTAGCTTTCGATCCAATCCGGACCATCATCAGAGGCTTTGACAAAGTACAACATAAAAACTCATCCATTTATAGGGAAAAGGAAAGCAAAGGATCATGGGGCGGGATCCAAAAAAGGTGGGAAAATAGTGGCCAATTAAAGATAAGTATCAGTCTAGAAAAAGCCAATAGGAGTATCAGAAGTGAACAAAGGAGGGATTACACAATAAGTAGATGTGGCAGTTTATGGTGAAGCTAGGGTAAAGGAGGGATTATTGAGCCACACAATAGGTAGAGGTGGCAGCTTGTAGTAAAGCTGGCATAAACGTAGGACAATACACAAAGGGATACAACAAAAAAGGGTTTTACACCCACATTGAGGAGTTGGTGTGTAGGTGTAGATAGCTAAATTTAAATAGTCCCATAAGAGACAGTTGGGAAAACTGTAAAAGTATACAAGATAAAGCAACAGGTTAAAACAAATACCTGAAAATAGAACGAAGGTTAAAACAAAAACCTGAAAAGAGAACTGGTTAAAATAGATACCTGAAAGAGAACAGGTTAAAACAGATACCTGAAAAGAGAACAGGTTAAAACAGATACCTGAAAGGAGTACAGGTTGAAACAAATACCTGAAAAGAGAACAGGTTAAACCAAATAGCTGGGAAAAAAACAGGTTAAAGCAAATACCTGAAAAAGGAACAGGTTAAGACAAATACCTGAAAATAGAACAGGTTAGGACAAAAACCTGAAAAAATAAAAGGTTAAAACAAATGCCTGGAAATGGGTAAAGGTAGCTGGGTTATTTGATACCTGTGTTGATATTGAGGCCATAGGGTTGAAGTGTTTTCAGTTGATGTATCCAGTGTGACTCCCTAAGTTTGCGATGTGTATCATTGCTAGTGCAGGCTTCAATTACAATGAGTTCAACATCATTAATGCCATGATTAGGGTTGTTAAAATGGATAGCCACAGGGTAGAGTTTTTTAGTTTTCACAGAGGAAACATGGTTGGCAAAGCGGAGACACAATTTGGTCTTTGTGTCCCCTACATATTGTATACCACATCTTTTACATGAGATTACATATATAACATTGGGTGTGTCACACTGGGATTTAGTTTCTGATTGTGTAGGTGAGACCAGTACTGTGGCTTTTCACTTTCTGAGCAGGTTTGAGATGCAAACAGGTTTTGCATCTCGAGCGGTTACATAGAGCACCCCTGTGGTGATTCATGATCAGTGACGTTAAGGTCACTGTTGGTGCTAGGAGCCTAGCCCGAACCAATATATCACCGAGGTTACAGGGGCGAAAGTAATCAAATGGGGCTCAGGGATGGCTGAGCGTAACCTGTCGGAGGAGTGTAGAATAGTCATGTTATCATTTACGATAGAAGAAAGTCTGGGTAATCTGGGGTGATAAGTCGTGACCAGGGAACTCTGTTAGGAAGGGTTTTCTTGTTACCCCTGGTAGCCAAGAGGGTGCTACAGGGTACAGAGGGCCCTGTTGATGGCTAGTTGGACCCTGCGTTTGCTATGACCCTGGATACAAGGTGTTGCCTCAGTTCAGACGACCGTTTCCTGTATAAGGTATCAGTGGAACAGATACGTCTTATACGGAGCGCTTGACTGGCGATGGCCTCTTTGCAGTGCTTGGGGTGGCAGCTGTCAGAAAGCAGGTATTGATGAGTGTCAGTGGGTTTACAATAGACATCAGTCGAGATGCCCTGGGGGATTTGTTGATGGTGACGTCTAGAAGTTCACGCTATTGGGAGAGTAGTTAGCAGTGAACTTGATGGTGGCATGGAATGAATTAATGTAGTTGATGAATTCATCTAGGCTATCTTGGCCACCACACCAAATGCAGAATATATCGTCAATAAATCTCCACCATACTAGAGGACGGTGGGGGGGGGCAGAAGATAGCAATCTGTCTTCAAGGTCAGACATAAACAGATTAGCGTATGATGGTGCTATCTTAGTGCCCATCGCTGTACCTTGAACCTGGAGAAAGTTTCTGTCTAGCCAGTTCGCGTCGGACGCCGTGTATACACGCAAATTTTTTTTGGGACAGCGGATCAGAGAGCGTCTAAACACGCCACAGGATTCTCGGGAATATTTGTATAGATTCCCGGTCGACGTGGCAACGAGCCATAAGCATACGGTGGAAGACGCGGTCTCCCCGGTCACGCTCTGGTGAGCACCATTGTTCGATTTTGTGCAGTAAAAATAAACCCGCCACGGGGGTTCGGAAAAACTTTTTATTCCAGTGCGAACTGGCTAGGAACGTGAAATTGTTTTTGGTCAGTATATGTCGGATAAGATCTGTGAGGTGTCTCACTGAAGGTTTGGTTTGGTTGTTGGATCTGAGAGCGTTGGCACATGCATTTATGCCTTCGCCATGGGTGATGTTTGTATATAAGGAGGAAACATCCAGAGTGTCAAGGAAGGCAAAATTGGGTATTTGATGTTTAATACCCTCTAGTTTACTGAGGAAGTCCGTAGTGTCCTGTATGAATGAAGGGACATGAGAGACCAGAGGGTTGAGGTAGCTGTCAACGAACTCAGAGATACGTTCTGTTGGGCTACCATTGCCCGACACAATGGGACGACCCGGGTTACCTGCCTTGTGTATTTTGGGTAGTAGATAGAAACGGGCCGTACGGGGAATTAGATAGTTGAATTAGATAGTTAAAGGTATCCTTGTTAATACCGTTACAATTATGAATTTTGACGAGGGTGTCAGATATTTCTTTTGCGAAGGAGTGGGTAGGGTCAGTATCACATTCAGTATAGTGATCAGTGTTATTAAGTTGTCTAAGGGCCTCGGCTGTGTAATCATCTCTGTTCATGACCACAACAGCAGACCCTTTGTCAGCCCGTTTGATGACTAGGTTCGTAGCTTGTCGGAGTTCACCGATGGCGTCCCGTTCAGCACGGGAGAGGTTGCTGGCACATCTAGCAGGAGGTTCCCTGTGAACCTCAGAGTTGACTGCGTTGATATAGTTGTCAATGGCTGCATCCCTATTCTTAGGGGGTACCCATACACTTTTTTCTTTGAAGCGGATATTTTATGACACCACCAAGTGCCACAAACGGTATCAAAATACCCACAAAATGGCCATAAATAATGGCCACTCAACACACCTTTTAAAGCTACACCGACTGAAAAACCCGACTGCAATGTTCATCTTCACAATCTATTAAAGGTCAGGACCCAATTTCATAGAGCTGCTAAGCAATATAAAACAGACTACCAGCCAAAATGCATACATTTTGTATAAAAGTTTGGCTGGTGACCAAAGAAATCTGATAAGAACATTTGTTTAATAAACAATTTTTCTGTTTAACTTGTAGCTTTGCATGGTGAGGAGGATAAGTAAGACACCATGTGAAATTCTCAATTGAGTAGTAATTAGTTCTGAAAAGAACTGGAGGTACAACTCTGTCTTACATAATTTTTCTGTTTAGCAACTCAATGAAATTGGCCGCTGGTATCTAGTGCATTGAGAAAACAACTGAGATTACGCAATGCTCTTGGACAAATTACAATAATGTTGACTCGACAAGCATAACGTTGTTGACATTGCAGTTTGTATTACGTTGCCAGTACCTGATTGACTTGATGTGTTAATTGCATGCTATCAGGTTGTAGGAAACCAGAAAAGCAGATGTCCACTTTTTGACCGCCAGAGTAGGTGAAAAAGTAAAATCTGCTTTCGTGAAACTGAAAAGCAGAAAAGTAGAAAAATGGATGTTACCAAAATGTTCAATCTACTTTTTAGGTGGAAGAAAAGCGAAAAGTGAAAAATACACTAGCCAGCAACGTTCAATCTGCTTTTCATTATTTAGAAAGCTGAAAAGCAGATGTCCACTTTTCGACCTCCACAATAAAACCCGTAAAATGTCAGTTTATTTGAAGAGCCACAGCCTTAGTAATTGCGATGTTATTTGGTTATTCCTCTCCTGTGCTAATCTCAAGACTAACACTACTGATATAAAAATGTGCCCATTACTGTCAGTGCCTTCCAGCATGAGTATCTCAAGAATCAATCAAACATTGACCTTCCAAGTCACTATGGTAATGAAATATATATATTTACTTGCCATGAATTATGTTCCATCAACCATGTGAACAAGTGAAACTATGTGTTGATAAACAAAATTTAAAAAACTAGAGGTATTGAGTTTGTAGAAAACAAATCAGGGTGTTCGAGTGTTTGCATCATATGTGATGACGTCATCACCTAAAGTTGTTAAAAGACAAGAGTTACTTCAGGAGATGAGTTTTCATAATATAATTAAAATAATATGTGCTATACTGATAGAATACTATTAACTTCCGGTTCAGTCATCCCATATAATTTTTAAATTCTTCCAACCCGTAAGTTTCCGATTCAATCGTAGTGATGTCATTTATACTTCACAAAATTTTCCTCTCCTCATAATTTGGGTGTCAATTGTGCCAAATTTGGTAAAAATTCCGTGTTTTCTCAAGACTAACAAAGTGACTTTTTTAAACCTGCCACTAGAGGGCGCTGTTAAGAGCGATGACCTCACCAAATATATTTTTGAAAAGATCAGATCCCACTTAATCTATAAACCCAGAATTTTCTTTTGAATACCCTTTCAGATTTGCGTCAATTTATGAAGAGCTTTTAAACTTGAACTTCCAGTTTGAACCCGGAAGTAAGGTCAATAGGGTCGTAATGTCTGTGTATCAAATGTCGGAGTCTTCTATCTATTGTGGTTCACGAGATATAAATTATATTCTTTTAATTATAATTAATTACGTAATAATTCATTAGATGACCTCACCACGACGTCACAACGTTACCTGGAACTATATGTTAAGGTCCTAACAATGTGTTAAATTTTAAGGTTCTTTGAACTCCGCAACTATGTTTTGGCAGGTACAAATACACATTCCTGCAGAATAGTGATTCAGAATATTTCTTCCTTGACTTCCGTTTTTCGACCGGAAGGAGAAGGTCAGATTAGGGTCATGTTTGTGAACGGAAATGTGACATAGTTCAAGATCTTTCAGATGATGCAAAGATTGTGAAATATATCTTTTGTGGTTCATGAGATATTATTTTTTGAAATATTAAACTTTGATTTAGTGTAATAATTCGATATCTGATGACCTCACCATGACGTCACAACTTAGTATACAACTGCATGTTTAGGTCTAACTATGTGTTAAGTTTTAAAGGGGACTGACATCCTTTACTTAAGAGCGTTTTGTAATAAAATGTGTCTATGTTAATCATTGATTTCTGAGTACAAGTATTTAAAACAATGTTTGAAGTGTTTGTGAGAGGCAACACCGCCCATGGTGGAAGATTCATTTGCATAAGATATGTGACGTCAGGTCAGGAAGTTCCGATATTACGTGTACATGATGTACATGTACATACATACACATTCACACGTACGCGTCGATTTCATTTCTTCCGTGATTTTTGTTTCCGGAACTAATAAAATGCCGGGAAGATGTGTTGCTACTGGATACGCCAACACCCTGGTGGTGTTCCAAAGTGAGCATAAAATATCGCCGTATTTGGACGAGCAAAGTTCGACTGACAAGAGTAAAGTGGAACAACGGGATGAACATGGTTTCCAACAACCAACAATCATCGTAGTGTAGTGCAAATATGTGAAGCATAAGGGGGCCAGACTATCGAATTCTCTTCCCGACATGACATCTGAACAACTCCTCCACGTGCAGAGGCAGAACAACTAGTAAAAGTGGGGAGCATTTTACAATGGTGAAATAACACTCTCAAAAACAATAAAAACACAAAACAAAATTTTATTAATCTTTTACTGATATAAAATAATAAAACGATCACATATTTAACTGTTTGATTTAAATCGACAGTCCCCCTTTAAGGTTCTGTGAAGTTTGCAACTATGTTTTTGTCTCTGGATGGTCTTATTGAGCAGGAGAAGAAAAAAACGAACAATAACTAGAGGTATAGAGTTTGTAAAAAAACAAACTCTCGAGGTGTTCGATTCATCATGTTGTAGCGTCATCACCTAAAGTTGTTAAAAATACATTAATTTAGTCTGTGTGGCTATGGCTGTCAACTCGAACACCTAAAAAACAAAGAGTTACTTCAGGAGATATGTGTTTTTGTGATATATAATGAAAATAATATATAATGTGCTGAATACATTAACTTCCAGTTCAGTCATCCCATATAATTTTAAATTCTTCCAACCGAATTAAGTCTGAACTTGGTAAATATAGTTTCTCTTCGAAAAGGTTTCATGGCAAAACTCGCATCCGTGGTGCGAAGTGCGACTTGACAAGAGACTATGGCTACGGGAGTTAAGTTCAGCGTGTGACTTGACTACTAGACCACAGGGTGTGCAATGAAAATGTGTTCCAGAAATTGAGTTTTGTGACACATATCCAGGCATGAGCGTGGAAACAGTTTAATAGATCGTACATGTAAATTGCTGATCTATAAATCCTGATCACAGGAAACTTGCCAGTTTGGCAGATGTTGCATTTGAATGACATGAAAATAGCGCCTCTTTCGGCCATTCTTAGAAATCTATCTGTTTCAATGTGGACTTTTGTATATAATTTGAATAGTTCACATGGGCTATGTTTTTGAGTTTGTAAAGGGAATATTTGATGATGTCATTGTATAGAAATGAACCAGTATAAAAAATTCCCTTGAATTAAAGGTCTGAACCTGACACTCTGAACATCTGATCCCCCAGTCCTCTAGCCCTTACTCCAGGGTATGATATGGTGTCGGG
>CM055825.1:20501610-20726207 GCA_029582265.1 Zoroaster sp. YZ-2022 | reverse complement strand
ATGTGACAAATGCCCATCACATTTAAAAAAAAAAAAATTTTTTTTAATTGAAAAAAAAAAATGCAAAAGAATACACTTATGGGGCATATTGTGCGCCGCCCCCTCCCCGCCCCCTCCCCCCCCCCCTCATAGGGTTAATCAATGTTAGAGTAATAATAATTAATATCTTTAAAATGTGCAATTTTACGACTCGGCAACAATAATAATTAGATTTACCCCCTATATTCCAAATTTTATGTGGTCCTGTGATGGGGATCACGAAATTAAAAAAATAGGTGTCATTTTTAAGTTCATCCCATGGTCTACTTGTAATGCATAAAAACACAGTGCGTGGAGGCTGTTTGTGTCATCCTTCTTCAAACTCATTTTGTAAGATTGGGTCATTAATAATGTATTACAGAGTGGAGAGCATATTACTCACACAAGGAAACTTTTTGTGAACTTTTGTCTCCAAGTTGCAAAGATACATTGGATGGCTTGAGGTTATATAACAATGCTTGCTTTTACATTACATTGGATGGCTTGAGGTTATATAACAACGCTTGCTTTTACATTACATTGGATGGCTTGAGGTTACATGTATATAACTGCTTGCTTTTACATTTTGTTCTTTCAGCTTTTAATATACACTTTTAATGGTTTAATTTCTGATGTGTTTGACCAACTTGAAATGATCATTACATCCTTACTCTCTGTGCTTTGGGAGGAACCAATAGTATGTTATAATTCTGTTATAATTTTTTATAATTCTTGATATTTTCAGAGAATCTAAACTCACCAATCTTCTGCGGAACCCCCTTGGAGGCAACTGTAACACAAAGGTTATTGTTCATCAGAAGCCACAGTCTGACCCAAGGGTCAATCAAGTTGTTCTTAATGCAGCAGAAAATTTTGGAAAGATTGTCAATTTCTGTGTGTTGAATGACACTGCTGCACAGGTAGAGAAATTGTTTATTAATTTGTATTAGAACTATTATAACTAAGAGTTATTTCCCAATTTTAGGCTACTCATTTTGCTATTTATTCCAATTCACATCTATTTTTAAAATCATATAATCAAATAAACCACACCAGGTACATAGTCAGTTTCCTGTATGGTGTCTTTGATTATATGATACAACAAAAAGTGACATCCTGTTCTAATGATCACCAGACTGCCACATCACAGGTAGTATTGTAACATTTGGCATTTGGCTATATGGCATTCACATATATTATTGAACAAAGATTATTATTGAACAAAGATTATTATTGAACAAAGATTATTATTGAACAAAGATATTGACATAATATGGAGACTGCCAACATATAGCTAGAGTTGGTAGAGCACCGGCACGTTAACCTTGAGGGTGCAGGTTTAAATCTTGCTCTAGTAAATTGTTCTTTGTTCATTCCAAACAACATTGAATGAAACATCATTTAAGTTATTTTTATTTCAATTTGATAGAGTTCTTGGCCGCTCACATTAAGGTTTTTGGTGACTTCAGTGTTCATCATAAAGAGTGGTTAATTCACTCCTGAACAATTGATCCAGCAGGAATTGACACCTTTAATTTTGTGATCTCACAGAACCTCACACAAATTGTCTCAGAACCTAATAGGGTCCCTGATCGTCCTGATGAGGGTAGCCATCTTCTTCACCTATTCATGTGCACTAACCCAGAGGATTGTCATGCAAATGTCTTACCACCTATTGGCAACTCCGATCATTGCCTGGTGTCTGTTGACATTTCATTCTCCAGTTGCCACTGCTCTGCCTATTCATCGAACAGTCTACCAGTATGGTAAAGCTGACTGGGATGGATTCTGGGACTTTCTAAATGATGTTCCTTAGTCCTGTGTTCTTAGTTTGGATCCCAACTCTGCTGCGGCTGAGTTAAATGAGTGGATTAACGAGGGAATTGGTGTTTTTATACATCAAAGAAATTTCAGCTCAAAGCCCATTCACAGCCGTGGTTCACCCCTGCCTGTGCTGCAGCAATTGCCCATCGTAATCATTACTTCAATATTCACTCATCCACTAAAACTGATGAATCTCATAGGTTTTTCAAACTGGCAAGAAATCGTTGTCAGAGGCCAAACTCGAAGCCAAACTCGAATATGCTGAGCTCGTCTCCATCCAGAAGCTTGGTACCAGAGACTTTTGGAGAGCTGCCAATTCTGTTCTCAGCAACAACAAATCAGCAATTCCTCCATTGTTTCAGGGGCCTATAGTTGTGTCATCTCCGAAAGATAAAGCTGATGTGTTTGCCCAGCAGTTTGCTGCAAATTCCACCTTAGATGACAATGGCCGTTCTCCTCCAGACTTTCCCCTACGAACACCTACATGTACCTCCATCCAGCTACCTGTCATAACACCTAGAAAGGTTGCCAAAATCATTGTAAACCTCGATACCAAGAAATCATCTGGCCTGGACAGAATACCGGTGGTTGTTTTGAAGAAATGCTGTCCAGAAATTTCATCTGTTCTGTCTAGACTATTTAACTTCTGCCTAGCTGAGTCTATTTTTCCCTCATCCTGGAAACTGGCGCATGTTGTTCCTGTTTTTAAGGGTGCTGGGGATAAGTCTCAGTCATCTAACTACAGGCCAATCAGTCTGATATCTGTTGTTGTGAAGGATCTATTTTGGGCCCCACTCTTTTTCTTTTGTTCATCAATGATCTGCCGGATGCTCTACAATCACAAGTAGCTTTGTACGCCGACGACTCCACCCTTTTCTGTTCATCACTTGGCAGACGGGATGCATCTCGCACTGAACTCTGCTTTATGCTTGACAGGGACCTTGCACAGGTTTTGGCTTGGGGTCAGGATTGGATTGTCACTTTTAATGACCGCAAGACAAACCTAATTAGTGTATCAAGATCTAAAGATAGGAACTTTCCTGCCGTTCACATGGGGCCTTAGCCTACTCAGAAGACCTTCGCATATTAGGTATGGACATCTCTTCAGATCTTAGTTGGGGGAAATATATCTCTGGTATTGCTAAGTCTGCCGCTATACGTGTTGGTTGCCTGTCTCGTGCTAGGAAATTCATCCCTCCCAGTGCTCTCTTGTATTTATACAAGACTTCAATTCCATTCGACCACTTATTGAGTACTGTTTGCACATTTGGGCAGGTGCCCCAGATTGTTATCTTCGGATGTTAGACAAGGTTCAGAGGAGATTATATTATCTGGTTGGAGAGGACTTGGCTGTGTCTCTTGACTCTCTTGGTCACCGTAGAGCAGTTACAAAGTACACTCTGGCGTACTACCTCCCATGAGAGCAGCTTTTTCCCACGAGCAACATCAGTGTGGAACTCTCTCCCAGATACATGCTTTTCTCCAGTGTATAGCCTCCAGACATTCAAGAGCAATGTGAATGTACATTTTAGAGTGGAGTAATCTTTCATTGAGGTGGGAAGGCTCCAAGTATTGACAGAAAAGCGTCAGGTGACAGCAAATATCAACATTTGAGAGAATTTTCTATTTTTATTTACTTACTTATTTTCTCTATTTTTTATTCTCCCCCTCCCTCCTCGAGTTCTAGCCTGCACTTTCAGTGGCATTTTATTTATTTATTTATTTTATTTTATTACATTTTACACTGGCAATCAGATTACATCAATTAAATATAAAACCAAACCCTAATAAACTACAAATACACAACAATTCATTTTAAACAAAGCCAGTGAGTGGTAAGATAGAACAGGTGACCAGCACCTCTACAAAGCCATCCTACCACAAGAAACCCACTAAACATTATATACACCTCTTTACACCCCCACCCCCCTCCCCGCCCCGTTACACCACTGGAGGGCCGCTGAAGCAAGTTAGAACGGAAAAGACAACATTAAGCAACAAATTAAATATGCCGACAGAGAGAGCAATGGCAAAAAGACATCCATGTGCAAATATTATCTACCAAAAAACTGGAAGAAAATTTTGTTCTGTAAAACTGAGATATTTGAGATTTAAACGACGAAAATGAAGTGGCACATCTTGCTGCCAAAGGAAGTTGATTCCAGATTGAGCCTTATGCTATGGCAACCTTTCATTAAAAAACAAAAAACAAAAAAACAACAGATAGTAATTGGGCAAGTGGTCTAACTTGCATGAGGACATTATTGGGCAAATTTAGCTAGTTGATTTATATCTGCACTAGTAAGTAGAAGGTTGTAGGTTTCTTTGAGTCACTTTGAGTCACTCGGAAGAGCAAAGTCTGTATGAAGGGCAAAGAAATGTCATCACTTGTTAAATATTGTTATTCTTCTAATGTTTTTGTTGATTATCTTTGATTTCAGGGTCTGATCAGTCAGTATCGGGCTCAGCTAATTTCCCTTGAGGCGCAGAAAGGCAATTCTGTTGCCCCAGCAACCTTTGACTCTGAAGAACTTGTTGCAAATAATGCCAAACTTGTCAAGGAAAATGTAAGTTTTTCAAAGCACATCATCAAATTCTATGACTTTGTTATGATAGTTAATTCAGTGATGTAATATTCTGACCTTATTTATAATCTCAAGATGAAGATGAGGGAAGAGGATGGGTACTTGAGGAGGAAATTGGACCAACTCCAGAGTCGTCTTGGTGATGTTGCCATGGCAAAAACAGATATGGCATCTAAGCTGATTGTTACTGAAGAGGAAAAGTTGAAGGTCAGTTGAATTAGCTGATTACAAAATTAATAAATTATTATCTAAAAGTAGGATTTGAGGCTTTGCATGGTGGACATAGATACTTGAGTTCTTTCGGGTGACACCATGTAGTGATCTCTTCTTGGAAGAAGTGATGGCTCTGAGAAGAGCCGGTTGGTTTGTTCTCAACGTTCGACTAGTCTACTCTACAGCAAGATCCTCCTACACAAGATAAAAGCTCCTGCATTCTACACTTTCTTCAGTCTCCTGATGATGGCTAGAGTAGACTAGTCGAAACATTGAGAACAAACCAACCGGCTCTTCTCAGAGCCATCACTTCTTCCAAGAAAAGATCATTACAGGGTGTCACCCGAAAGAACTCGAGTAATTATCTAAAAGCTTACTCATTGTGAAGTTGGTAAAAGTAACGGTCATCCTAAAACAAATGCATTCAGTCTGAAGTGCTCTCATTTCTGAGAAAATACAAAAAATGTACATTTGGAAAAAAGTTGCCACACTGCAACTTTTTGTTCCTAAACAAATTTTGGACAAATTGTGTGAATGTTGTGATGTTAGATGTGCGCACATGATGCTGTGTTTTTGATGTCATTACCATTCCATGCTAATGTATAACAAATAGGGCTGTGTGTTTTCGGATATTTTTGGAACCGGATACCCGAAATCAGGAAACTTCGGGTACCCGGATACCCGTTTTCATTTTTGTTGAAAACATGCCTCCGGTGGTGTACAAATACATGTACTGTAAATGGTAACAAATTGATTTTATAATACAGAGGATACCATACTATTTCTCTTTTCTTTATTGGAGTGTAATCTCTTGAATTTAAAGATAATTGTCTGTACAAGTGCATTGTTCAAGAGTCACAGATTTCTGTTTGCATCGCTCAAATGTTAAGTCCGAATTTTAAAAAGTCATTTACAGGTAATTGGAACCGAAGAATGGAATCGGTAATGACCGTTTCGGTCGGGTATCTGGATACCCGGATACCCGGCACAGCCCTAATAACAAAACAATTATTATGCATGTATTGCAGCTGCCTAATATGACACGTACGTTTTGAAAAACTGTTTTACTTGTCAATAAGAATATGTATCATAACAAAACTATTTTATCCATAAGTATCAAATGAATAAATGTGTGATTCTATTATGATGTTGGCAGGTATCTAAGATGTTAGTTGATTTTCAAATTGCAAATAGTCGTATCAAGGAGAAGGCATCTCAAGAGGCTTTTGAGTTGAATAATAAGGTAATGTTCCAATCTACCTTATTCCTCAGGAAATGGGGACAGATCTCACTATTGTAAATGAAAACATTCATTTTGTTTGTTGATCATACCAAATAATTTTGAATAAAAGTCTTTTGTGTCAATGCTTTTAATTTCCATTAATTTGTTTGTTTTAAGTAAAGCTATTGGATTATTCAATGTAACTCTTGTATTTGTCAAGATAAACCTTAATTGATGACATTCTTGTGTCGAATGATAAGCAATTGATATGATTTTATACCCTACACTGACATTTGGTATGAAGCACTGTATACTCAATGCTTTCCACAGGTGACTCGTGCATAAAATTAAACCCACAACCTCCTGCTTACTTGTGCAGATGTCTTAACCTCTTCACCACGGAGCTCGATTTGATTTTTTGCCCAACACTGATGTTTGTATGTTTCCCACCCGAGTCGCCTGTGGAGGTTTTTTTTTGCAGACACTTGAAAAGCCCACAGTTTTCAGTGCTTCATGCAAACATCTTTGTGGGGCAAAAAATCTAATCAATTGTTTATTTTCCTGATGCAAGATTTTCATAAATTAATGCAAATTGCAGTACCTGCTGCTATATATGATTATAGTCAGCCTGCCATCATCAAGCAAGCTCGGTTGTCAGTAGGTTAACGCTCCTACTATCGGTGGAAATTAATGAACAAACCATTGAGGCCACTCTAAGCCATTGCTATGGAAGGCAGTGGATCCTAATGGCTATACTGCATAGTAACATAATACCTCATATGTCTGTTGGTTTTAGTGGTTTGTGATTGATGTATTGCAGGGGCATACTATTATGTTCCAGTCTCAGTGGCTGGTGGTGGCTTACTCTTGAGAGTCTGTGTTTACAAAATAACTGCTGAAAATCCCAATGATAGGTTTTTTTGTACAGTGGTCTCCAGTGGCCTCAGAGTTTTACATACAAGATTACTTAAAAGGGTTAGTGTGGCTTACATGCACAAATGATATGTGTACAACATATTGGACATTTAGTGGTTGGGAGTGGCCTCCATGTGTAGGAGGGTTAAGATGTCTGCACTAGTAAGTGGGTTAGATTGCCGCCTGAGTGTCCATGGGAATATTTTGAAGGGGCACAAAGGCCAAATCCAGGGCAATGGTAGCAATATCCTCCATGTAATTCCAGGTCTGCAGTAATATCATTAACTGTATTTTGTTATTGTCTTTGATAGTTGATGGTTCTAGACAGCGATTACAGACAAGCTCTCATGATTAAAGATCAACATGCCAAGGAGTCTAAGATGTACCGAGAGAGATTGGACCTCATTGAGAGAGAACGCCATGAGTTAGCTGATAAGTTTGTTATGATGAAAGCAGATTACAAAGCACTTGCTCGAAAATATGACAGTGAGGTGAATACTTTTGAACTGATTTTAAAGGGAAGGCTACAACATTTCTGTTTGATAAAAAAACAGAACACATATGAATTGACTCTGCCTGTTGTAGATAAGAATTGTCTGTAATCTATTATTGGCAAGTTATGTTGATAATTTCATTAAGGAAAGGTACATCATTGGTATTTGGTAACGTACGTTCATTTCAACTCAAGATATCAACTCAAAATATTATTTAACCAGTTCGCACCGGGAATAAAAAAGTTTTTCCGAACCCCGTGGCGGGTTTATTTTTACCACACAAACACGACCAATGGTGCTCACCAGAGCGTGACCGGGGAGACCGCATCTTCCACCGTATGCTTATGGCTCGTTGCCACGTCGACCGGGAATCTATACAAATATTCCCGAGAATCCTGTGGCGTGTTTAGACGCTCTCCGATCCGCTGTCCAAAAAAAAATTGCGTGTATACACGGCCTCCGACGCGAACTGGTTAACTAACATATGAAACTTTCATCACAATTGGTGCTCATGTTTGTTACAAAACAACAAAAGACTGTTACATGTTTTATGTTTTACAAAAAGTTGCCAGATACTTGTTTACACATTTCTCTACAATGGAAGCACTTCAGATGAAAAAAAAAATTATTTCAGGACAATTGATACATGTACGTACCAGCTTTACACGAGGTAATACTTTGTTAAATTGATAATATGGTATTTACCTTAAAACAGTTCAAAGCTGAAACTGCACTTAAGGTCTTTTGTGAAAAGTGTGACTTTCTATTATGGGTTAAAATTTGAATTTCATGATTCATTTGATGAAATTAAAATTGCTGAAAATTTGAAATATGTGAACATTGAAGAATCTTTGTTGTAAAAATCTGATAATTTCCCACCCCCTCCCTCCCCCAAACAAAAACTGAATACAGGTGAGCAGGAATCAGGAGTTAGGGTTAGAATTGCTGAATCTTCTCAATGCTAAGGTTACGCTTCTTAAACAAGAAGAGAATCTAGCAAGAGCCGCAAGTCATAGGAGAGAACAGACTACAGAGGAACTACGACGGGCAAAAGACATTGCTTTGGGGCTTAGTAGTAAGAAAGAAAGGGTAGGTTTACTTATTCAAAATATTACTTACTATAATAAACATTATGGGATCCATATAAAATGTTCATTAGAAGGGACTTTTATTTGTTAAATTATGGTTACAGTGCCTATGGTTATGTTCATTATAACTCAATATTCAGTTTAGTGATGATTTTTATATAATAGGTAAAACTTGTAGCTTTGCATGGTGAGGATGATAAGTAAGACTAATTGCGGTGACACCATGTGGAATCTCAATTGAGTAGTAATTAGTTCTGAAAAGAACTGGAGGTACAACTCGACGTTTCGATCAGTATGCTCTGATCGTCCTCAGGAGAATGCCGGACTCTGGAAAATGCTGCTGCTTAAGTAGACTGCTGGAGGATCATCCCATGAATGGATGCTGGAGGATTAGTTCGTTGAGGCGCGCAGGCAGGAACTGTTGAGACTAGGATCCTAGGGGTTGGGGGAGAGGAGTGTGTGCTCACTGAACTGAATCAGTTGTTAACAAGCACAGGGGGATGGAGGGTGGTTGACTTAGGATATAGGAGATCCGTCAGTATGGGGTGGGTTATGGACTTTGGATATAGAAGATCCTTCAGTCTGTAGTAGTGGTCGCTAAATGTCGCTGATGTAGAAGCCGATGTCCTGTGGCACAGTGTCGTGTTTGACGATCTCGATGGCCTCTCTGATGCGTCTCGGGTGCCATGTGTCGATGGGTGTGATGAGTTGGGCTGCCTGCCAGTCGATTTGGTGGTCCTTGATGTGCGAGTGCTTGACGATGGCGGACTTCTTGAAATCTCCTCTGCGGTATTCAAATACTAAATTATGACGTCAATTAATCATTGCAAAATGTTGTAAGAATAGTTTGCACAATTTGTTCCTGGCAGAAGGTAGTAAGTACACACAGATCACATATAACCTTCTGCTGAGAAGATACCTATAAAACCTTTTCACTCATTTTTTAATATGTTTACATGTAGATCGCCATCTATATGAAAGGCAAAAAGGGGAGGTTGTACGTGTGTGCAGTAAGCCACAGTCTGTGCTCAGTAAGACCTACTACTGCAAACAAAGTTTTCAAACCATACATCTTGAAATGTAGAATTAAGTCCAATAGCGCTAATGACCTGACACATGCCTGACATATATAATAATAAATAATAATAATAATAATAATGTGGACTTATATGGCGCACGTATCCACCAAACTGGTGCTCAAGGCGCATTACATTATTACCCCTGCTCATCAGGCACATAAATCATTCCTGAAACCATCTCGGCTCCCTGGGGAGTATACAGCTCAATTGCTGCCATTACAGCGCATATAGGGCTAATCAAACACAACAACCAACTCTACCCTCACAGGTACCCATTTACCCCTGGGTGGAGAGAAGCAATTATGGTAAAGTGTCTTGCTCAAGGACACAAGCACCCCGGTCGCAGCTGGGATTCGAACCCACATTCTGACGACTCCGCCATCAGAACACAAATCCGATGCACCAAACCGCTCGACCATGGCACTCCATGCCTGACACATGCCTAACACATGCCTGACACATGATGATAAACTTATTATTTTCCGAGTACATTAAGAGGTTATTTCTTTAATATGAAATGCTATATGCTGAATCTAGAGTGTTATTCTTCTATGATTACTAAGGGCGGATTTGATACCAGTCTTGGTACATGTTTATTCTTTATATCAATTCATGTATAAAATTATTATTTGTTATAGGCTGATGAAATTGGAGCTTCTGAACTGGACAGACAAGAATTGCAGAATAAGGTAATTATATTGACCAAATGAAACATTTTAATTACAAAGTGCAGATGGTATGTTTAATTTGTATCATGTGGAAAGCTACTGTGTGTGTGTATGAAGGTAAATGCAGTTTATTGAGCCAATCACCTTCAGAATGAAGTGATTACTGATATAAACTGATGTGTTTATCTTTGTTATCTCTTCATGGGTGTCATCAGTGTGGGTTTTTGGGTTGTGGGAACCTGTGCTTGGGTGGCATATGCTATGCACACAATTATGATATGAATGTACATAATGCCTAATAAAACAATGATATATGTTTGATATTACAGTGAATAGAATGAATATGTTTAATGTTTAAGGACAAAATTGTGTAATCCTTTTGGCTATAGGAAATGTTTGGTTCCTAAAGCCGTGTTCGCACTGGACTTTTTTTTGGGAAGGTTTTACCGAGACGATGGCAAAATGAAAAATGGTCAAATGTAACCTCTGTCCGCACTTGGACTTTCGACACGGGAAAATTTTACCGAGACCGTGGTAGAAGTAACCGAGCTGTCAGTATAATGACTCATGAGGGCGCTTTGCGTGACCTTTCTACGTTGACCCGATTGACCCAACAACGCACAGAAAACTTGCTACACATGCACAAACATGCATTAAATGCGCCCGGCCCGCCCCCACCGTGCGGTGAAACAATGCAAAGCGCATGCGTGGTGTCCCTGTGTAGCACGACCTTGTGCTCGGGCCGGATGTACGCTTTCCTGAGCCGCTTTTACCGACTCGCACTGTCCGCACTGAACTTATCGTCTCGGAAAAAGTTACCTGTTAGTTTTCCTGGGCAGCAGTTGGCCAGTAGAAGTAACCGCTGGACTCAGGAAAAGTAACAGAGGAAAATGTCCCAGGCTGTCCGCACTGGACTTAAAATGGGAAAAGTACCCATCGTCTCGGTAAGTTTTACCAAAAAAAGTCCAGTGCGAACACGGCTTTAGTCTTTGCCATCTCCACTTTTGTAAGAATTGTATTTATTTTTTTGATCCCTCCTACTCTTTTTAACCCTCCTACTCTAGCTGC
Organism: Zoroaster sp. YZ-2022; assembly: GCA_029582265.1. Taxonomy (NCBI): domain Eukaryota; kingdom Metazoa; phylum Echinodermata; class Asteroidea; order Forcipulatida; family Zoroasteridae; genus Zoroaster; species Zoroaster sp. YZ-2022. The sequence goes on along the minus strand of CM055825.1, from coordinate 20,715,033 downwards.
ATTTAGTGGGAAGTCGCTATAGAGGTCAATACCAGTCAACTGCCTGTTTAGACTGCAGACACAAATGTGCACACGGAAATTTTTTGACTGATTTTGACTGTCATTTTGACCAACCTGAACAATACGAGACAGTGGGCCGGATAAATAAAAGTTAGCAATTGCTTATCTAGTAAAAGCTCAAGCAATAGCAATTGCTTAACAAGTAAAAGCTCAAGGTTAAGCAATTGCTTAAAAATGTATAAATAACCTTCTTCTTTGACTAGCACCTGTTGCTTGGGTGGGTTAGCAATTGCTTATGGGTATAACAATGATGGGAGGTCAGTTCCGATTAGCCTAGTGGTTGTATATGAGGCATGTGTTAGCAACATGGATGCTGCCGAAGAATTGGGGAGTGGTACAAATAGTGAGCAATCTTTGAACGAACTGTTCGTTAGTATAATCAAAGAGTACCCTGTTCTAATCGAGAAAAGTCAGTTGCCGGGGGTAAAAGACATGAAGGCAAATGCACTTAAAAAAGCACAAATGTCAATTGCTACCAACACAGGTAAAGCCATGGATGAGAAGCAAATTTTGAAAAAAATAGCAAACATGAAAAGTCAAGTGAAGAAGAAAACAGTTGGAATGCAAACAGGAAATAGGAAGATTGTTTTGGTTCCATGGGAACAAGATCTGTACAACATCTTCAAAGGGGATGAAAACCCGACTATTACGAAGATGCCATGCGCCATTTGTGCTGGTTTCAAACCAAGTACTTCGACTGCTGCTAGCCACTCCAAATTTTCAAAATTGAACCGAAATAATTTCCGGTATCTGGTAGGATTGACTTCATCATGATTTATTCTTTCATTGTATACCTTTTCATGTTCCCTTACATGCATAAACTCGGCCATGATGGCAGGAGTAATGCAACATGCAAGTGTTAGCAAATGCGTAAGCTCCTCATTTAGTATCTTGTAAAAATATTAGCAAGTGCTACAAGTCATTAGTAAAAGGTCTGGTTTATTTATATGCTTCCAAGCAAGTGCTAATCTCTCTAGTAATTGCTTAAAAATCATAGCAATTGCTTTTGCTAACTACTGGAAGCAATTACTTGCAAGTAATTGCTCAGTTTTATTAATGAAGATTTAAGAAAATGACTAGTAAAAGCAATTGCTACTTTTTATTTATCCGGCCCAATGCTTTTACCAGTCAAAAACGGTCGACTCATTTTGACCTGTAAATGCACTTACTACACATAAGGTTTGATAGTATTTGACTTTTAAGTGCACCTTGGCATGTATATCAACATTTTGACTGATTTTGACCGTTGTAGTAGGAGGGTTAATGTAATTTGTGAGTTTTATCTTTGTTTGTGCCTTTCGTATGTAATTAGTGGAGAGAAATAAAATAATAAATAATATTAATATAAAATCAGTTGAAATTAATTAAGTAGCTCAGGTTGTTTGTTTAATTTATTTTCATAACATTATAATTCACAACAATACTAATAAATTCAATTAGAGATAATAAAAATTAGGGATAGTAAAACAAATCATTGTAAGAAATAATTATAATATTGGTTATTAACCAGTTCGCTTCGGATGCCGTGTATACACGCAATTTTTTTTTGTACAGCGGATCGGAGAGCGTCTAATTACACGCATTCCGATTTTTGTGTGTGTTACCGGGAGACTTGTCAACACGCCACACGTGGCGTGCCGTCGTGGCGTCTGCCTTGTATACACGCAATCGTTTCTCGGAGTCCATGGGGTCACGGTTCGGTGGCCCCGGACAAAATGCACTGCAAAATACTGAACGAGTTCACTTTTTGTTGATTTTTGCCTAATCCCTTTATCCAAGACCTGTTCCTTTGACGTACCAGCCAAGCATTTGTAAAGACGGATTTATATCCATTGTTTACGAGGCATTCGATCTCTTTCCGGGTATGCCGTCTTTTCGACCGGGCGCTGGTCGCTAATAGGCCGTTGCGTTGGAGCTTGCCAACAGTCTAATTGTGCTGAACAAACACAACCGTAATTAAAAAACTAGCCATTTAATTCTCGAAATGTCAATGAGTAAAGGTGTTTATTTGGTTGTCTGAACTTAGTTTCATTGACAAAAAAAATTATTAATGGCTAGAAATTGTTTCAGATTTTTCACTGAAAATAAACCCGCACGGGGGACCGGAAAAAAATAAATATTCCCGACGTCAACTGGTTAATAACTAGGCAATGTATGGGGGGGTGTTTACCCTGGTAGAAAGCCAAGGCTTGTAAGAGACCAGACACCTTAATGAATTAAGGATTTTATTATTTGTTTGTTTCTTTCTGTCAGTTATTCGGCACTCAAGATCAAATGAAGAGTAAATTTGATGAGATGAGAAATCAATATGATGAACAGCAAGACAAACTACATAACAGAATGTAAGTAACATTGTGACTGTCCGATTGGTTGATCAAAACAAAATTTAAAGGGAAGGTGGAAATCCCTTGGTATTTGTTAATGTATGATCATTGCAACCTTGTTGTTTCTAATAAATATATCATAAAACTGAAAGTTTCATCACAATAGCTACTCACAAAATGTTGTCATCCAGCAACATTTTATAAATTTAACATAACAATTCCTGATTTCTCCCTCCTACACATGGAGGCCACTCTGATCCACAACAATCTACTCTTTAGCAACCTTCAGTACAAACATTTACAAGCCTGCTGTCCTTTCCAAGTAATCTTACAAAATCAACTGTGTGCCACCCAAGGCCACTGTAAATGTTTGAACATATTAGTATGGCCTGTAAATGTATCGATGGGAGACCACTTTACCCTGCAATCTCAGTGGCGTGACGGTGCACAGAAGGGTAACCATAGGAGGCCACTGGCAACAGCTAATGGCTTGGAGTGGCCTGAATGGGTTGTTTCACAAATTGCACTGATTGTAGAAGGGTTAAGATAAAATCACTTCAGACAAGGGATATCTGTTGATTAGATTTGGAGGATATTTCAAGAATGTCGTTTAAAGGGAAGTTACAACATTGGTAATTAATTAACAAATCATTATGTAAAAACTTAATTGGTGTAAAGTTGGTACAGGCATCAATCATCCTGAGAAGTTACTTTGTGTACTTTCATCTTTATAGAGAAAACAGGAATTGTTATATGGAATTTACAACAAATTGCATCCATTGTAATACATAAAAACAGAAAATAGAAAAATAGTTTATCGTAGTTTTCTCAAAAACGTGAGCTCCTATTGTGATGAAACTTTTACAGGTTAGTTTTATGATATCTTTATTACAAACTGGAGGGTTGGTTACATTACCAAATACCAATGTTGTATCATTCCTTTAACTGTGATGACTATAAACAATGAACCTATCTAATTATCTGTCATTCTCTCTCATTAGAATGGAACTGAACACAGTACTGAAGAAAGCTCGTCAGACAACACGTGATTGCCAACACAAACTTGCACAACAAGAAGTGGTAACTTCTAGGATTATTCTAGTTAAATTTTTGTGGTCCTGAAAAGAACTGATGGTTTGCCATGGTCGAGTGGTTCCATCGGACTTGTGTTCTGATGGCCGAGTCATCAGAATGTGGATTTGAATCCTAGCTACAACCATGGTACCTGAGCAAGACGCTTAACCAGTTCGCGTCGGAGGCCGTGTATACACACAATTTGTTTTTGGACAGCGGATCGGAGAGCGTCTAAACACGCCACAGGATTCTTGGGAATATTTGTATAGATTACCGGTCGACGTGGCAACGAGCTATAAGCATATGGTGGAAGACGCGGTCTCCCCGGTCACGCTCTGGTGAGCACCATTGGTCGTGTTTGTGCGGTAAAAATAAACCCGCCACGGGGTTCGGAAAAACTTTTTTATTCCCGGTGCGAACTGGTTAACTATATAATTGCTTCTCTTCACCCAGGAGTATAATTAAATGGGTACCTGTGAGGGTAGAGATGGTGATTGTGTTTGATTAGCCCTGTAGCGCCAACAAAGGGTTGCATATAATGGGCTGTATTCGCACGGTGCATGAGCTATTGAGGGCACATGTTGTTAGACCATTGTGGTAGTGCATCGTGTTTGGCGTATTTTGCAGTTGATGTACGTACACGCGGAATATCTCCAGCAATCATTAGCTGGTAGAAGTACACGCGCGTGTAGTAACATAACATAAGCGCATAAAGTGTACACACTATGCTCACACAACGCAAAAGTGGCTATCATCAAGACACTGGGTGCAAATTCACCGCTAGAGGGCTAAGATGTGCACTGAGCAGATACTCCCCAAGGAGATGAGAAAAATTACAGATATGATATAGGCCCATTGACCAGGGGAAATAATGTAATGCTCATAGGGATATTACACTGAGCAAAAATATAAACGCCCCATGTTTCAACCTGACCCCCACCGTGTCCACATGCATGTCCATGATTGCCAGACGCCACTATCGTGTTCTAACGGACAGTAATCTGTAGCATATTGAACAGCAAAATGAATTTTGTATGATTTTGCAACCTCTAAGGCTAATAAAAGTTTCAAAGTGCCACATGGGGCGTTTATAATTTTGTTCAGTATATATGAATGTCGCTTTATAAGAATGAAATATTATTATTAATTAAAGTTTTAATAAGTTTGCTATTATTGTCTCATGGAGTATACTTGATATAAGGCAGTGGCATAGCCAATGGGGGGGGGGGGAAATAGTGTTATTAAATTCACAAACTTGTTGGTATTTTTGAACTTCTGAACGTCAGGAATTTAATCTTTATTTTGACATAATTTGTTGGTTCATTTGAGTTTTGTGTTGGTAAATTTATCCCCAAAAGATTCCCCCCACTCTGAAAATCCTGGCTATGTCACTGATACATAGAGATAAGTCTGTGTAAGATGTAGCTGCTATGAGGGAAACAGATAAATATTTGAAGGTGCTTCAAATGACTACCAAGACAAGAGGAAGTCTAAATTGGAAATATTTTGTCTATTTGTTTATTTGGCTTCGTTAGCAACTTCTTTCATCTCGTGAGAAAGCAAGAGAGCTTGCTGTTGATAACAGTCGATTACAGACTCACTTGATGGAGAAAAATGAAGAGATGCGATCTCGTCTCAACAAGTATCTAGAGGACATAGCTGTAAGTCATAATTACCCCTTGAGTATTGTCTTGGAATTTTCATTTCAATATATTTGTCTTTTCTGTTGATGTAATCATCTTCATGAAAAAGTGCCCTTGTCATTTGGTTTTATTTACTTAAATGTGTTTTCTTTTTAATTCCTATGACATGAATTGCCCAAGATTGTATATTTGTGATTTGTATTGTGCAGGAGTTTGTTGATGATCGAGATGCTACTCTTAACCGTAAGATGGAGGATAATTTGTCCAACTATGTGCATAGTATGATGAAGGATCTTAAGGAGACATATAAAGCCCGAGAGAAGCAGCTGAGTGAGGCAGCCAGAGACTACAAAGCCAAGATGCTGACAGTCAGTAACAAACATGAGAAACTTATCGTTGCCTACAGGTATTAGTAATATACCAACAATTATTATTCATAAATAAATAAGACAGTTAAAGGGACAATATAATCAACAGGGCATGGAATCAGAGTGGTTGTTTTAGATTAAACCAGTGACTGAAAATAATACATTATTCGCCTTGTGCATATTATAGCCCCTGTTGCGGTGAAATGCACTTCAGCTTTGAGCTTTGGGCTTTACGCGGTTCCATTTACAGTCTCTAGTCTTTACTGTACAAACATATCACAACATGTATGGTCACATCGTCGCTTGAATGATTAAATACAGTCATATTATATGCAAACTGGAAATTCTCACTGCTGGATTCCAACCTCTCACCCACTACCTTCCAAATACCATACCAATTCCTATGTTTTTGAACCTCTTTCTGCACTTATCATTAAGTATGAGGAGTTTTTCTACCTGAAAAAAAGACATCTTTGGCCATTTTTTTCAAGGTTTTCAAAGTGAAAACTCTTCCCTGGTAACCGTTAACCCTTTCATTACCGATTTGTTTCAACACGATGTCCCACTAGTTACCAAATTCCCTGCCCAGTCATGCATGAATTCACATATTATTGCACAACAGTATGCATCCATTTACAGGCATTTTTTCATCATGAAGAATTTGTTGGAGAAGGATATATTCAATGAAATGATTGTTGCTCATGAAATTCCCTTTCATATGATATCAAAATCATTGGAATTGTATAAAAAATGATTGGGTAATTTATTTTACTTCCTCTGACTGTTTCACAAACACAGAGAGCATTTTGTATATAAGTGTATGGCGTTCCATAGTACAAATGGCTATTGAATGGATTGAGTTGTATTATGTCTGATTTCTATAATAGCAACATGTAGGTTGGGCTATACCATTAGAAGATGAAGAATCAGTCTTTGTGTGTGGTGACCTTGGTCGACTAAAGTCGCCAATGGTAAGCAACAGGGGGTGTTGTTGACTAAAGTTGCCAGTGGTAATGATGAAAGGGTTAATACTAGAATGGAGCCATTAGCGCTTGCGAACTGGTTAACTAGTGATATGCTAACTTTCCTAAGTCACGGCCATATTTACGCTTGCCAAACTATGGGCGGCCGCTAGTGCAAAACAAAACACACAAACTTCAGTGCTTGTTTTAAATACTGTAGTGAAAAACACTGATAAAATCAATATTCTTTACCAAGATATATTCCTCTTAAATACTTTTGTTTGCGTGATGGCACCCTCATACAGGGTGAATAAGGTCATATTACCGTTGCTGCTGCATAAATGAGCCAGTAATTTTCAGTCACTGTGTTCATCTTAAACTAGGACACCGATTACATGCCCAATTGAAAGTCTCCTCTGATTGTCACAATGTATTGAGTCCCTTTATAAGACAATCTGATTGGATGAAACGTGATCATGTTTGGGTGCATTAAAAGCATTAACTCTCCTATGGTTTGACCTTTCAAAATCTGCTTACTGGCAAAATGGCTATCAATAATTATGAACCCTTTAAAACACTCCAGAATTTGTTGCTACTGAACTACCACACCTTTCAATACCCTTTGAAAGGTATTGAAACATTTCAACACCAGTTTGTTCAGAGAGTTGTTTCACCTTTCGAAACCTTTCATAGGTCCCTTTTGTCAGACAGTTTTCAAAACCCTTCAGTCCAGCAAACTTGAAAGGTTTTGAAAGGTCTGACAATTCTATGGCAACTGCACTGTACATAGGAGGGTTAACACAGGTGCATTATAACATTCTGTGTATTTCCACGTTGGAATAAATACTAAAAATTTGAATGCTTTTTCACTAGTTTCGCATTAGAGACACAATGAAATAAGCTGAAACTTTAAAAGGCTGGTTTAAATACATATTGATCTTATATGGATGCATTTACAAATATTTTACCCAGAGAGTGCATACTGGCTTTATACAGTCATGCTTAGCAGCAGTTCCTGTCACCAATCCATTGATTGTCAATTACGTGAATATATGATAACAATGAATAAAAGCCTATGTATTGATGTCTCCCACAGATACCTAAGGAAACAGTTGCAGAATGAGGAAGGCATGACAGATTTTGATATTGGCCCAGAAGAAGGACAATTTACACTCAATGATGATGAACTAGAATCAGCAAACAGACGAGAAATCCGAAGGTTGACAGAGGCATTGAAGGAGGCAAAGCAAAATCAAAGGTACTTTGAAATATGAGGTGAATATATGTGACCTGCTCTGTGAAAATGAGTCACATGTCGCACCATGTGTTTACACGTAATGGGCGATTGAATGTTGAGAGGGTGATTTTTTGTTGTTGAAAATCTGATTTTGGGTTTTTATGTTTTTTGACATCATTAGGATCTAAATTTTCATAATATATTTACATAAACGTCAATTTCAATCAATAAAATATTAAAATCCAGGATTTTTTATGAGTAGGTTGTTTCATTTCTGTCATTTGCTTTCCTATCGAATGCTCATTTTCCAAACAATTCAATTGTGTTAATTATGCAAGTTATTGATTATTAAAAATGGCATATCTCCATAATGCAATACGTCACACACCTCTAACATATACCAAATTAAAGCTGATGATGTACTCTTTCCAGCCACATTAGAAATCTCAATTTTTCAAATTTGCTACTTGTGACTCATTTTCACAGAGCGGGTCACATATTGTATACAGAAGGACAGACTGCCCGACTGATTGATGGACATACCGGCAGAGTTACAGACAGCCATACTTTACACCAGGGGTATTCACTTACACAAAATATAACTTTGTTTCTTAGATGTGGCTGGCTTAGCTTGACCAAGCAAAAACGTTTTGCAATAACCATGGCCATTAAATTAATGCAAACATTGTGCTACTACAGTGACCATTGTTGTACAAAATGACCCACTAATGTAAAGTGGCTGAAATGGGAATTCCGTGGGAACTACAACCATGCCTGATTGGAATAAAACTTTCAGATAACACGATTTTTTTTAAATAGGTAAGTGCGAACAATAGCTACATACAAACAAGATGATACAAATTGGTAAACTAATAAATAGTAACACAGTGACACAGACAGACAAACAGGCAGACAGAGTTAGGTAGGACTAATAAACAAACAGACGTACAAAGGCATTGAGGTAACCATGTACCAGATTTGACAAGCAGATGTTTGGATTGTAACACCAGCCGGCATGCACAATGAGAATGTAGGAAAATGTAAAACAAACATTGGATGGAGGGAGGAATAGAAACAAGACATAATTATTATTACTATCTATTATCAACAGTGTTGTAGTCAAGACCACCATGTCCCAGACTTGGTGGTCAGTAACCGAGACCAATTGACCAAGACTTTTGTGTCTCAGATTCCTCAAGACTTTATGTTTAATTTCATTTTAGAATTTGATTAAAATTGATATATTAGGCCTATCTGCTGAATAATCTTGTATCCTTATGAGTTTCAACTCTTTTCCTTTCTAAAATAACAATTAGGCAATTTGTTCTGCAAGGAGAAGTGGCTTGAGCTATTTTGCCATTGTTTGCTAATGGTATTATATAAACAAGGATATTTAAAGGTTTCAATAATGAACTGCACATTTCGCATAAAGAAACTATTTATTATGTAAAAATAATCGCGCTACAAAAGGTTATTTTTTTTATACCAAGCTTTTTTCTGGTCTCGGTTTTCGAGACCCGGAAATCTTTGAGACCAGATCAAGACTGATGCTGAGACCTACAACAAATGGTCTGATCTGATCTCAAGACCTACAACACTGTTAATCAAGACCATGAATGAAAGTCACTTGTCATGATTGATGTGATTTAACATGTTTGTTGCATTCAGACTTGGAGTTTCTGATGATGATGGATGGAACGAGATGCAGAAACAACTAGGAGATTTCACAAGTACGACTCAGGTAAGAAAAACACTCGACCATAACAGGATGTCTTCATTGGTTGATGATGTGTTACTGTGTTACTTACCAAACTAAGACTCATTGTTGAAGATCCTTATGTTATCATTTACATTTTTTGCTCAGTCTTTGGTGTTTTAATCTAACATTGCCAGATGATTCTTATTGCTTAGTATTATTGAGCTAATAAAAATAATAGACAATTCTCAATTCTGAACTTTGGTGACGTCATCAAACATATTTTTGAAAAAATAAGATGTCACTTGTCACTTTATTTACAGAAGTCGTATTTAAATTTCCTTTGGTTTTTGAGATAGAAAATTATTATTTTTCTAAACCTGCCGCCGGAGGGCACTGTGACATGTGATGACGTCATTAGTCACATTTTTAAAAAGGTCACATGTCAATAGTAATTTCGTCCACTGAAGGCATGTCCAAATACCATATAATATTGGCTGCATACCCTATAAAAGTGCATCAGAATATGATTTCACTTAAACTTCCGGTTTTGACCGGAAGGAGAGGTCAGATTGGGTCATGTCTGTGTACGAAATGTCACATAATTCAAGATCTGTCAGATATGATTTTTTGAAATATTAAAATTTGATTTTAGTGTATTTCAATATCTGATGACGTCACCATGACATCACAACTTTACCTGAAACTATGTCATTAATTTATTGACAACTACATGTTATGGTCTAAGTATGTGTCAAGTTTGAAGGCTCTGTGAACTTTAGAACTATAGTTTTTTGTTCGATAAGTCTCATCGAGAAGGAGAAGAAAAAATTTCAAGAGGTGTTCGTGCTGTCGCATGAACACCTAAAAATTAAACATGTAGTGTGTCCCACAGCAAAATATTTGACCCCATTTTGACCCTCAATCAAAGTATTTTCCAGACGAACATTTTCCGGGGCTCTCTTGAAAAGTTTGTGGCTACGCACCTGGTTCATCATTTTTACGCTATCACACCATGGTACATGGTTTTGTTAAAGGGAAAGTACAATAGTAGTATTTGGAAACATATATTAGTTTCAACCCAGTAATTTTCTTGAAATACATCGTAGAATGAGAAACTTTCAGCACATTATATGCTCATGCTTTTGAAAACAAAAAATAGTTTTTTCTAGGTTTTTTTTTACATGTTTTAATGTTTAACACCTTCAAGTAAATTTTAAGAAAATGAATGATTTATTTGATAATCTGATAATTACCAGTGTTGTACCTTCTCTTTAATGTGTCAGTTTTTTGTTTTCCTTTGACAGCAAGAGCTAGAAGCAGAGAGAGCGTCATTGATGTCAAGTAATGCCATCTTAGAAGAACAGCTCGCTGAATGTCATGATTATATCGATAAACATCTCAACAAGTAAGAACTCATGTCAGACGTGAAGGCAATGAGGGGGTGTCAAAGGGGCAATATCCCCCACCTTCCGGGCCATTTTTACTTGTTTTGTAATAATGAACTAATAAATCAACCCCTGCTGTGAAGCTCCAGTTAAATCGTTCAGACCTTGTTCATTAACCCTAACGATCCTCCAACACCAGGGATTGTTGGAGTTTGATGGGTTGAGTACTGTGTACTTCTGATATGGCATGTGTAAAGTGTTGGAATATGGCTGGATGAGTACTGTATGTGTGCAGTAACAGTGTTGGATTTTGATTGAGTGAGGACAGTGGTTCTACTAGCATGCAACATTGTTAGACTTTGAGTGGAGAGAGTGTGTGTATGCAACCTGCTGTAATAAATAACTGATAAAGGCAAATATTGTACTTAGGTATGCTTGGCATTGTGTCTAACATCATACAACTAGAACCTACCATTTATTCCATAGGGTGTTTTAGTTTTTGTATAGTTAAGTTTTTTTAGCATGAAAACAATTGTTGGATTATGATGGGTTGAGTACTGTGTGACTCCAGTGTTCAAACTTTACTTTGGGCCATGTGTCCCCACTCAATCAAAATCCAACAGCTAAGGGCCTGTTGGAGTTTGACGGGTTGAGTACTGTTATGGCAAGTGGACTGTTGGAGTTTGATGGGTTGAGTACTGTAAACCAGCAACAGTCAACCATATGGTGTTGGGATTTGACAGGTTGAGGAAGGTTTCTAGTAAAAATGCTTAGGGAGTTAGGGTTAAGAAAACAAAGAAAACAACACAATACTGTTGCATGTGTTCTATGTCTTTTATGTTTTACACAAATTTGTTGGACGGCAACTTTATGTAAATTTGATATAACAGTGCCATTTTTCTTAATCATTTATCAGAACGATTGATGCATGTCCCGAATTTAAACAAGACGGTTAATCGTAAATTTGCAAAGCTGGTAAATACCCAAAGTTGAACCTTTCTTTAAAAGGGACAATATCGTCACGATCAGAGCAGACGTTAAACAGGGCATGGAATCGGTGTCCTAGTTTAAGATGAACACAGTGACTGAAAATTACTGGCTCATTTATGCAGCAGCAACGGTAGTATGATGTTATCATGATATTTTCCCTTTAAAGGTCCTATGAATTAGAACATTTTTTCATTGTAAACTATAAAATATGCGCACATTAACCTCTAAATGCAATTTAAAAAAAATGTATTGGAGATTTACATCGCAAACAAATAAAAAATAAAAATTTGGGATAAACCCGCGCCCCTAAAAGGGGACAAATTTGTGACGTAGACCTAGGAACATGCTGTTTGTTGGCGCGCATCGATCGATACATATGAATGATACAACGTGCAAACTTATGTAACTGTTTTTGTTGTTATGCCGCCAAGGTGTATTGTTGCTGATTACAGCAACACTTCTAAAGAATGGTGTCAGTCTGCACAGATTCCCATCAGATCCAAAATATCAATGAATTTGTTTGGACAGCTGCAGTGAAGCATACCAGAGCATAATGGTCAGGAATGTGCATTGTCAATGCCCTTTGTCATTCGGTGCCTAGGTCTATGTCACGAAATGCGATATCAAAAGGGACAACACAAATTTTGGGGACAAATTAAATTGTTATAACTCATGACAAACTTATAAAAATAGTAAGTATTATGTTTTATTAATACAAAACCATATATTAAGCCCCAAAAATGTAGTGTGAAAAATTACCATTTCATAGGACCTTTAAGGGAAATGGTGTCCTTTGATTCTAAAGCATTGACTATGAATCTTCTTAGTTCTTTAACTTAATAAGGTTTAGTATAATAAGCTTCTACTGACTTGGGTTTCTGTATGAATTGTTAATCTGATTGATTTTTGTGTTTCAGATACAAAGAGGAGAACGCTTCCTTGAAGAGAATGCTTGGGGCGAAAGATCGTGATGCTGGGAATAATTTTGAAGATCCACCAATACCCAGAGGACATAGAAGCAGTTATCCAAGACTCAATGCAGGACCCCCTCTTACCACACCTAAATGGCAATACTAAACATACTCTATATGTAAAACTTGTAGCTTTGCATGGTGAGAATGATAAGTAAGACTAATTGCGGTGACACCATGTAAGAATCTCAATTGAGTAGTAATTAGTTCTGAAAAGAACTGGGGGTACAACTCGACGTTTCGATCAGTATGCTCTGATCGTCCTCAGGAGAATGCCGGACTCTTGAAACTGCTGCTGCTTAAGTAGGCTGCTGGAGGATCATCCCCTGCTGGAGGATTTATACTCTATATGTATTCTGTAAATAATTATGAATACCCAGAGGACATAGAAGCAGTTATCCAAGACTCAATGCAGGACCCCCTCTCACCACACCTAAATGGCAATACTAAACATACTCTATATGTATTCTGTAAATAATTATGAATACCCAGAGGACATAGAAGCAGTTATCCAAGACTCAATGCAGGACCCCCTCTCACCACACCTAAATGGTAATACTAAACATACTCTATATGTATTCTGTAAATAATTATGAATACCCAGAGGACATAGAAGCAGTTATCCAAGACTCAATGCAGGACCCCCTCTCACCACACCTAAATGGCAATACTAAACATACTCTATATGTATTCTGTAAATAATTATGAATATAGCTTCTTTATTTTGTCCATGCGTATCATTATCACTTTGTGACAGTGAATGTCATCATTGATTTATATCAATGATTACTATACCTCATACATATTCATGATCGAGAGCCGAATTCTCACTGGTCCATTCACCGTCACGTGCCAGATGCTATTTTTGCTATTTACCTCGCGCCCGCGAGTATTCACGCACAGGGTAAATACGCATGCGCAGTGTAGACTGTCGCATCGGGAACAGTCGGCGGGAAATAGTCCCAACGATCTGTTCCCTGCATCCGGGAACATGCCAGCGGGGAAAATTAATGCGCGCGCGAACATCGCTATATCAGCTCAGCTAGCTAGCTGGCGACGTGCAGTACATACACATGAAAAGATGGCGGCACACGTAAATGTCGCGTTTTAATTTACCAAGCTCAGTGATGCCGAACTAGAGAATATTGTGAATATGTATGAGGTATAGTAAAACAAATATAACATGGTTTATTTCGGGTGGACAGTCGATATTAGCTCCCCTCGGTATTGGAAGTTGAGAAATAGTTTCTCAACTTCCAATACCTCGGGGAGCTAATATCGACTGTCCACCCTCAAACCATGTTATATTTGTATATTACTATACCTCATACATATTCATGATCGAGAGCCGAATTCTCACTGGTCCATTCACCGTCACGTGCCAGATGCTATTTTGGCTATTTACCAAGCACTCGCGAGTATTCACGCACAGGGTAAATACGCATGCGCAGTAGTGCGTAGTAGACTGTCGCATCGGGGAACAGTCCCGGCGGGGAAATAGTCCCAACGATCTGTTCCCCGCGGCGCGTGGGGAACAGTCGCACGGGCGTAGTACGCACGCGCGAACATCGCCCTAGCTACATATTATATACGTGAAAAGATGGCGGCACACGTAAATGTCAATTCACGTTTTCCCGAGCTCAATGATGCCGAACTAGAGAATATTGTGAATATGTATGAGGTATAGTAAAACAAATATAACATGGTATATTTCGGGTGGACAGTTCCCTCGGCTTCGCCTCGGGAACTAGTTTCTCAACTTGCAATACCTCGGGGAGCTAATATCGACTGTCCACCCTCAAACCATGTTATATTTGTATACTATCAAGCACATGGACATATATTCATTAGAGATTGGGGTTATCCTTTCCTACTTTTATCCTATCTCTTATGCCCATAATGACTATAAAGGTATTGTATAATATACTTATAGGGAAGTTACAACATTTTGAACGTTGGGCAAACTGCTTCTATGGGTATGGTACTGTCTTTGAATCAAGATATACACATTCAACAATTAGCTGTGAAATTACCTGAGCAGTCCAGTGCATCGGACTCAAATATTAGTGTTGTCAGAATATGGGTTCGAATCCCGGGTACGGCACTTGTGTTCTGAGCAAGACACTTAACCATAATTGCTTCTTCCTTCGGATGGGACGTTAAGCCATAGGTCCCGTGTACTAGATTATTAAAGTCATATACGTAAAAGAACCCAGAACACTTATCGTGGAAGAGTAGGGGTTTACCCTGGTGATTCTGGTTCACATAGCAAGTGCTCTTGTTTACAGGTTTCGCCAGGCTTCTGAGCTACAGTGCTTTAAGTGTGCTTTTGAGGCATCCTTGGTTTCATTACAAGAAATGTATAATAATAATAATAATAAAAAAGTTTCAACTCGATGCGTAGTGAAAGTTATGATAAAACAGTGAAAAAACTTTACAGAAAACACTTGCCATTGTGACTTTGTAAATGTTCATTGTTTGTGTAATCTCTGAAATGAGGACACTTCAGACCATCGAGCAAACAGAATCGTTTATAAATATCAGGATGATTGGTACCTTAACCATTGCAACTTGACATCACGACAACATTTGGATAATAACTTGGTAATTTTGTGATAAGGTAGTGTTGTACAACTTTGGTAACTATCAGAAAGTCCAAAGAAAGGCCTCCAGTTTCTTGTCATAGGTCAGCATCAAAATCGGTGCGGTAACGCGCTTTTGTTTTTTAGTTTTTTTGTGGGGGAGTTATCTTTTTTTGGCCAACCAGCGAAATACATGGTCCCAAATAAGTGATACATGTATACGCGGTACTTGAAAACAGACCAAATGTCCCATATACAAAGTATGGTGGGTAAGAGAGGCCTCACAAATCGGGCAAACATTCATACCCCTACGATCCAGCAATTTTGGCTGCAAAAATAGAAAACTAAAAATATCCACGCGAGGATCTGAGGCGACGCTAGCGGAGACTAGAAACCAGAGACTTTTTCTTTGGCCTAAACAAACCGTTGTGAACAAACTTACTTGGTGCAAAGTTGGTTCGTGTAGCAATAATCTTAAGAAAAACAATGCGCTTTAGACGACAGCTCCAGAAAGAGAAAAATAACCAGAAACCATGGAAAAGACAACAATGGATGGAAACAAATGTGTTCTCAAAATATTGGTGTTAATTTGTTTGTTTTTTAAATAATTTTATTTCAACACTGAATGTACATATCTGTTAACGTCTGCAGTCATTAAATGTTTCATTGAAAAATACATATTGTGAGAACAATAATCTCCGCGCACGCTTTTTCACATAGGGGTATGAACGTTTGCCAGATTTATGAGGCCTCTCTTAGCCACCATACTTTATGTACGGGGAATTTGGTCTGGTTCCAATAACCACGTATACATGTATCACGTATTTCACTGGTTGGCAAAAAACAAAAAAAGAATAAAAAATATTACCAAAAAAGCGCGTCAACGCACCGATTTTGAAGCCAACCTATAACCAGAAACTTGAGACTTGTTTGGGGCTTCTCTTACAACATAGTTTTATAAATAGGATGTATATACTGGTAATATTGATTGTTTCAAACATTGTTTTATTATTAAATATCAATAATGAATACTATGTACATTTCAGTTAACATAGAACCATCTACAGTCATTAAAGATGTATCACCCGTTTTTTCACAATTTTAACAGCAATTTCCAGAAACTGATTAATTTCATTGGAACATTTCTATTTTACTTGAGGGAGGGAAAACAAATGATTTAATATGACACATTTCCCCAAATAATCATGAGAAACATGGTTTTACAGTAAATATATAATGAATTTTATGTAAAACTAAGCTTCTGACATATTTCTTTTGGAAATATCGCATTTTAAAGTATCATTGTATTCTTTTCTAAAAGGAAATTATCAATATTCCAATGAAACACGGGTCATACATCTTTAATGTTATATTTAAAGTTATATATTGTGAAAAATATGATAAGTGAAAAGGCTTAGTAATTGGAATAGCACTTACTATAAATGCTGCAACTTAAAAAAAGAGCCTGATGTTTTTGATTTAACTGACCAAGTTATTGATAGCTTATTAGCATAATCTTCCAACTTGTACAGCAAATTTATTTCCAGTTTTATTCAAATAAATTAAAGATGAATTACTCGTGTTTTACTGACTGTCACCATTATTCGTTTTACCAATTTCTATTTATTTGATTTTATGTCATTAATGGTGACCCCGGTTCAAACGACCTAATAAATGAATATTAGACAGAAAGGACTGAAAAGCAACACACAAGGATTTAATATATAAACTTAGAAGATTTTAATTAAACATATTTGTATTAATATTTACAATTTATTTACAAGGGACATATGATTAATATCTAGATGTCATCACACAGATTTCGTTTACGTTTCTGTTCTATGAAGATTTATCACTCAGACATAGGCTATTCAAACTTGTAGCTTTGCATGGTGAAGAGGATAAGTAAGACTAATTGCGGTGACACCATGTGAAATTCTCTATTGAATAGTAATAATTGTATAAACTCCTCAAAAAAAGTTCGGAAACACAAGTTTGACTGACGATTTCTCTCTTGTTACCAACTCATTTTCCTTACATTTGGTATCATTGGAAAGCCCTGTTATTCCTCTTTACAATGATGTGCCATTTGTTATGATTACGCAATTGGGGGATGTGCAGCACAGATGAATATGGGGGGTGGGTGTAAAGTGAAATGTTGCAAAATGCATTGCTATTGTCATACAGTGCATTCCCCTTTTGCTTGGAGGATTGGAATGTGTCTTGAGTAACCGATTTTGAGATAATGTGGATTTCTGAACTTTTCCCGCACATTTATGGCCTAAAACCTTTAAATATTGGTCAGTAAGCAGACAATCATTCAAGACACATCCATCTTCCAAACAACTCCTAACAGCAAGAGTCAATACACGTTTGACAATAGCAATGCATTTTGCAACATTTCATTTTACACCCACCCCCATATTCAGCTGTGCTGCACATCCCCCAATTGCGTAATCATAACAAATGGCACATCATTGTAAAGAGGAATAACAGGGCTTTCCAATGATACCAAATGCAAGGAAAATGAGTTGGTAACGAGAGAAATCGTCAGTCAAACTTGAGTTTCCGAACTTTTTTTGAGGAGTTTATATACATTAGCAAGACCTTATCTTGTCAACTTACAAGTATTATTTATTTCTTACGTTTTTGCCTTTTCTTTAAATTACATCTTTATATCAATATCATCAAGTTCGTGTGAACATAATTTACAAACATTAATATTAATTAGTTATATGCTGATTGTGACGGCCTTCAGGAAATGGTCCGAACCCGCCTGGCAGCATGTCTCTCACAGGACAGCGTTGGATGAATGACGTAGATGTAATGCCTCAGTGGTTTAGTTATCAATTGAAGATGTGGCCTCTTTTCAAGCAGGGAAGGTGGTCACCCTGAACATATAGCCATAATAATAATAATGTGTGGACTTATATAGCGCACGTATCCACCAACTGAGTGGTACTCAAGGCGCATTACCCCTGCTCATAAGGCTCATAAGGCTCATAAATCATTCCTGAAACCATCTCAGCTCCCTGGGGAGTATACAGCTCAATTGCTGCCATTACAGCGCATATGGGGCTAATAATAATAATAATAATAATGTGTGGATTTATATAACCAACTCTGCCCTCACAGGTACCCATTTAACCCCTGGGTGGAGAGAAGCAATTATGGTTAAGTGTCTTGCTCAAGGACACAAGTGTCACGGCCGGGATTCGAACCCACATTCATCTATGCTTGAACCCACATTCATCTATTAACATAAGATAATAAACCAAAACCTAAAAAGTATTTTGTTCTACAAAATATTCGATTCCAAGAAAAGAATTCATTAACCACCGTATTTACACAATTAAATTCAATGAACTTTCCGTTTACAGTCTAGTACTCGGGTATTTTACTTACGCAAAGAACATTCTTCGTTTTAACTTAACAACCATGGCTAGAAGTGTGACCTAATATGTCATTACGTGGTTTAAAGTTACATCATTTCAAACACATAGCTTATTTTCTAGATTCTCAAAATTACAGTATGAATAATATATAATATGCAATTTAAATAATCTATCCATAAAACTTACGGTTGTTAAATGTTGGTGAAACTTCTTGATGCCGGGCTGAGTGTTGTTGTTATGATCGTAATGTGAACTGGAAATCGGGACTGCTGTTGAAAATCTTAGATCTCTTTTTGGCACTGTATTTGCCGAACTGAAAATTTTGCTTGATTTATTGTGGCTGGATTCCACGTATAAATCAGCCAACCTGCTGCACCCAGGTGTCTTCAGGCAGTTGATACCGTTTACACACACACGCACACTCAGACCTCAATTGATGTTGCTTGATCAAGAGTTTCGATCCTTTCTCCTCAAACTGTATATCTATCTCTCACTCTAGCAAACCCCTCGTCAAACCCCACACAACAATACCACTATAACTACAATAGATTTGGACAATACCAACGATTATTCTGACAATAAACACGTTACACAACATTACTCCGTTAAAGCAGCCTAGACGCCTTAAGCTTGAGTAGCTGAGCAAAAACTTGCGGGAATTTATTTATCGTTGATTGGCTAAAAACTTTGAGTCGATACTACTTTGAATAGGTGTGTTCCAGTTATACCAAAATATAGAAGGGTGTAACAAAATATAATATAACAAATTCTCGGTGTGACACTGACAATTTCTGGAAATATTGGTTTTCATTTGAACATTTACTTTTTGAAAGGAAAACAAATACTTTGAAATACGTTTTGGATGCATATTAACTTAAAAACCAAACTTTCTTCCTCAAGTTAAAACTAAGCGATGTTCCATGACTAAGAACGTTTCTGGAAATCGCCTTTAAAATATAGCGAACAACAAGGGCGTTACAACTTTAAAGTTGAACCCTCTATACAGTTATTATGTTATATCGGTTATATATTGTGAAAATAAGTTGTAAGTGAGAATGCTTAAGCAGGGTTCGACCTTAGCGGTCGCCCGCTCGCCAAATGCGAGTGAAAACGGCGGCGGGCGAGTCAAAACCCTTCCTTCAGTAGCCCACTGGGCGAGTCAAAATATTGTCACCGATTGGCCTATGACTATGTCAGCCCTGAAATTACACGACGGCAATTGCCGTCAATGCCCTCACCCTCTGCCGTGATGCCCTTTAAAAATGCCACTTTTCACGGCAACGAGTTGCTGTGCTTTTTCCCTGCATTGCCGTTGTGCCCACTTGTTTACACATACATGTACATGTACATGTACATGTAGTATTTAATACGTACATCTATATCTATGGAGTGTCGTGGCCGAGCGGTCTAGCGCACCGAACTCAAGTTCTGGTGTTGCCAGCAGCAGGGTGTGGGTTCGAGCCCCGGTCGTGACACTTGTGTCCTTGAGCAAGGTACTTAACCATAATTGCTTCGTCCTTCGGATGGGACGTAAAGCCGTAGGTCCCGTGTGTTGTATAATGCACGTAAAGTGGATTGTCGTGCGGTCTAGCGCACTGAACTCAAGTTCTGGTGTTGCCAGCAGCAGAGTGTGGGTTCGAGCCCCGGCCGTGACATCTGTGTCCTGAGCAAGACACTTAACCATAATTGCTTCTCTCTCCACCCAGGGGTTAAATGGGTACCTGTGAAGGCAGAGATGGTTTGCTCTATATGCGCTAGAAATGGCAGCAATTGAGCTGTATACTCCCCAGGGAGCTGAGATGGTTTCAGGAATGATTTATGAGCCTTATGAGCCTTATGAGCAGGGATAATAATATAATGCGCCTTGAGCGCCACTTAGTTGGTGGATACGTGCGCTATATAAATCTATACATTATTACATTATCTATACTATAATGATCGTTAAGTCGCCATCTTTGTTAGTGCAAACACGGGGCGCCGCCATCTTTGTTTCAGGGCGCCGCCATGTTTTTTTCAGGGCGCCGCCATGTTTCTTTCAGGGCGCCGCCATGTTTCGCGTCAACTGGCGCCCGCACCCTGCTGAATTGATGCGTCCTGGGGTCAATTTCGGGGTACCCGTGGGTTGGGGTCTGCGTTGTTGGTGTTCCGACGTCTACCCGCGATTGCGTGGATTGCGTGCAACGGCAGCCGGACACCCGCAATGATCGTTAAGCTTGGTCGGTGACTTCGCGGCTATCCTCGGTGATCGAGGGTCGGGCGGGGGTGCCAGATGAGGCGAACACTCCCTGACTGTTGTGGTTCGAGATGTCTGGTTGGCTGTTTCAGACGGACCCCTGATTGGTCTTATTTTTCATCAATGAACTCCGTACCTACACGTGCTCAAAAGACAATTTTCATCAACATTTACAACACACGTTTGAATGTTTGTTGTTTTGCTGTTTGATAATAAAACAATAAAATACCAAACATCCGTAAACATTTTTAATCAACATGAGCAACATTGGTTGGGTTACTCCGCGGCTTTCGGTGAGCGTTGGTCGAGGAGGCCGGTGCCACATACCACGAACAGTACCGAACTGCCGCGTTGCGAAATGTCTGATTCTCTGTTTCAGACGGACCTCCTGATTGGTCGGTAATGACGTCGGTGTGTCGACTCGACTCTTTGTTGATGCATTTATTTCGCGTAGCTCTTTTAGTCCTAGGTCTTAGGGATGTGACCAAGAGCTACGATTATCACAGCTATCTCCAAACATCAATAAACAATTTTTAATCAACATGATCAACATTTACAAAACCCTTTTGTTGTTTGATATTTGATAATAAATACCAAACATCAATTAACCTCAGTACCCATGTAATACTTTTGAAAGCCTGTAGTATCCAGACGCCATGTCCTCGATTGTGTACAAAGTCTATGGAGAGTTCAGTGCACTTTCAAATAATTTCTTAACACAATGTGAATTATTTCTCAGTCCCAGATTCATGTCTTTTTGGAGAGTTCACTGCATTTTCAAAGTAAAGTTTAACACAATTTAAATTATTTCTCAGTCCCAGATTCATATAATATATATTATAAGATATATTATAATATAGGCCCTATGTTATAATATATATTTTTATAGCAGTTCTGTATTCCTCAGCTTGGCTGATTTGTGAAAACAATTTTCAACCGATGAAATAGGGACTCTGACCTTTGATTTTACATACATAGAAGTAGAACTTGAACTGTTAGAAAAGCCCAAAATGATTTCACAATTGCCAGTGTAGATACCATCAGTCTTTCAACTTTGAGGTAATATAAAACGATTTCAGATCTGACAATCACAACAGCTTATGCACTTAGGTTTCAGGACATTCTCACACAAAACAATTTTGGGAATCTTTTCTCCCAATTTTGAATATTTTACAAAGGTTTTAAAACCTACAGCGCCATGGCAACAATTTAAACTCAAACTGCGTCCTATTTTATATTAAGGGGGTAAATTAGGAACAGTGCAGATTTCATCTGCAAATTTAATGTTATTCATATTTATTTCCCCTTTTTCATGACTTGAAGGGCCATGCAATCAATTTCCAAAAGAGACATTTTGTGCACATATCTGTGTCTGAACTGTACGAAAATACTAGGATACCCGTTTTCTGTGTACATGTATTTCTTTTCAGCACATTTATTTATTCAATATTCACTGTCCTACCATGTTAAAAACCCGAGGGCGCTGTTGTGTTATGTCACTTTGACTTTTAACATGCCCCCCCCCCCGCTCAAAAATTAACCACTCACCAAGCTCATTCTAGAAAATGATGACCCTTGAGTGCCCCCTGCAAATTAGACCCCGTTACCCCATATTACATTACATAAACCAGCAAAGAAGTCGGCACAAAACCCGCAACATTTAATACTCACACATCACCCACACCTAGCGGGTGCCGCGCGAAGCGCGGCATCCCGCTAGTGTACATTCTCACGGAAAAAAATATATCGCCGCCACGCTCGATTGCGCGACTGGTGGCTGCGTTGCTAAGACCAAGTTCACGCAACGACCATTTGGGAACAAAATACAGTAGTCAAAATTACCTGGTACTCATGACCAAAATGATATAGCAGTTACCAGGCAATATCGGCCGCTTGGTCGTTGTACGAACTTGGCCCTTGCTAATACTTTGGTTGGTGTCAACAGTACCCACAACATAAATACTACGCCAGGCATTCGCGGGTACCAGCTAAAAATAGCATGGCGCAGCGTTGGGGCGCATGCAACGTAAATAATACATGCCGAGTCTGTACCTAGACATGCATGCAGCATGTGCGTGTGTGCATATCGGATAGCATTGACGCATCGATCGTCGTGTCGCTGTACCGTACGTATGTACATTACGTGGCCAGGGCTTTTGCCGGTGTTCGTCAACATGCTGTCAAAGGGTCGACTAGCAAATAAAAAAAAGAGCGAACTGAATACTGCCACATCCAAATGCATAAAACTTGATGTTTTTTTCGGGTTAACATTGTGGTTTTTATTTATTTTTAATTGGTGACATAAACTGTAAGTGTTACTGTTTTCATGTAGGCCTATCCTCAATTTACCCTAAATGACGCACCTAAGGTTATATAATCAACTGGACAGTAACTTACAAATGAAATTAGCAGTTTGGTGTTTCAGTTTGTTTCAGTGAAGGATTCTCTTGTAAAATGCGGAATTTCAATGCATGATCATATGCGTGGACGTCTTGAGCGCCGTTTTTTGAGACGCACAGAATTGTAGTCATCAAAAAATTGATGTTGGTATAATGACTCACCCCCAAACTGTTAAAGTTGATGGGGGCACAGAAAATCTACCCAAGAAGAAAAACAGTTGAGTCATGCTTCATCTTATTCCAGATGGTTGTAAAATTGTTTTTAATCTTGAAAATAAAAATATTGTTTTCGATTTTTAAAATAAAATGGTATAATTTGGAGAAGCTCTCAAAACTTTTAATCAATATTCTTGAAAGACCAATAAAATGGAAGGTGGTTAACATTTTTGCAAAAAGTACTTTAAAACTTTGAAATGTGTAAAAATGCTGTTAACATTTTGTCAAATAAAAGATTTCTTTTCATATCCATGATATTAATGTTTCATTTTCTCAAAATTTTTCCACTACCGTCGAAATAAACACCAACGAATTAAGTAGCCTTTGTTCGCTTCTTCTATAAGGAATGTGTCCATTTTGAGGATCAGTATTTCTTTAAAAACTCATTGCAAATGCAAAGCATTCATATATTTTGGTTTCCACAGACAACAGCTTGTTGACAGCATAGAACAATAAAATCACAGATGTTCGTGAAAAAACATTGAGGTCATGTAAATCTCTTACTATTTGTATCTAGAAAATCAGTGGTTAAACAACTTTTTCCACTTTCACAAGCACTAACTTTCCAGTAAATCATACAATTTCACTAATTTTTATTTCTGTAACAAAGCACGACTTAGATAAGTTTATGCAACCAGTAATACGCCATAATTTTGTAAGTTTTCCGAGAAATGCTAAGCCAAAAGTAGGTGCGTCATTTCACGAGTGCGGCGAATTACGTACATGGACGATACATGTAATAAAATCCAAACGGAGACAGATAAAGGAAACTTTAGTCTTATTGGCATGTGCTGAATTGGAGTGTGTTAATTTTTCATTGTTTTTTTTAATTTAAAAAAAAGAAGATTGCCTTGGTGCCCTTTACGTTTTTTTATCATTGCCGTCATGCCCTTTGAAAATCTTAAAAATTGCCTTGGTGCCCTGATTTTTTAATGTTTTCATTATTGTTGTATTCAGTTGGTTAGAAATAAAATATGAAATGAGCCTTCTTCATTTCAGAATTAAAGCAAAAACATTACTGTAGGCCTACACTAATGTGCCTGATCTTTTCCTCTGTTATTAGAATAGAATCCGTTATTAATTAAAGAAACATTAGTATTGCCTCAGAAACAAATATGCACATAATAATAAGGTAACTGACAACTGTTGTTTATAATGCACGTTCTGGTGCAAAATGCCTAAATTACTAAAAACAGTGATTTGATTAAAAGTATTTTTTTTTAAACATACGGGCGAGTGAAAAGGCTTGCGGGCTAGTGAAAAGTTTGGTTTACTAGCCCGGCCGGCGAGTGAAAAAAAAAGTTAAGGGAAAACCCTGCTTAAGTAACTGGAATAACACTAAATTCTGCCACTATATAACAAGAGCCTGATGTTTTGATTTAATTGATCAAGTTCTTGGAAAATAGTAGTTATTGGCCTTATGTTTCGAGCATACCAGGTTCTTCTTTCTCAAAAGCAAAATGAACGATATACAGATGTGAGGTGTGAGAGGAACACAAAAGTCAGGTGTGAAAGGAAAACAAAAGAAGAGGGTACAAGAAGCAAAGTCATGTACTAGTCCTGGGACCAGACAGATTTCTTTTACGTTCTTGTTAGCATCTAAACATAATCTTCCAACTTTTTTTCAGCAAAATATATTTTCGAGTTTTGTCCAAATTAGGCCTACATTTAAAAACAGAAAATATAAGAATCTTAGACTGTATTCTTTATTGGCCAGTTATGTCGGTATTTCGTTAATTTATATAGGCTAGAAGAAAACTACACAAAATACAATATGGCAATCAATACATTATTACAGTAGTTCGTCATTCCAAACATGGAGGAAGGAGCCTTCCTCCATGTTCCAAATAACTGATTTATTGATAACATCGTATTGAAGCATATTAGTCACGGATGCCATGATCAAATAATAGAGCGAAACCTTACCAGTGGCGTAGCTAGCGGGGGGGGGGGGCGGCCGCCCCCCCAGGCTCCAGTTCCAGAATAAGTGGGCCCCCCCTAACACATGCGAATTTTTTTACATGCTTATGGGACTGATTGACGGGCTCACCAGCAGGCAGGACTATACAGGCAGGGCCGGATTTAGACCTTGAGGGGCCCGGGGCACTTCAGGTTCGGGGGCCCCTCGACATAGAAATTAAATTACATGACAAATAAAAAATGAACTAAAATGAATGATAAACCGCATTTCTTCGAAAAAAATATAAAACTAATTTTACAATTATTACATTTTTTTTTATAAAGGAAGTCCTTAGTCTGGGGGCCCTCTGGCAGGGGGGCCCGGGGCAATTTCCCCCTTTGCCCCCTTATAAATCCGGCCCTGTATACAGGGCCGCCTTTACATAAGGGCAAAAGGGTAGTTGCCCACGGCCCCAGGTAAAGAGGGGGCCCTAAAAATCTGTACAGTCATTTTTTTGGTGGGCCCCCTGGGATCCGATTCGCCCCCCCCTGGCGAACATAGCCAGCTACGCCACTGAACCTTACATCTACTTCTGTTACTTGAATAAACATGGCCGCATTTTGTGTTGACAGTGCGTTCATTACCTGTTACCTAGATACTGATGAAAACTTCCCCACGGAAGTTGACCCATAAATAATCCAAACATTAAATCTTGTAATCACCACCCAGGTTCTAATAATAAGTTATTACAGGTATCGTACGACCATTAAAGGGAAGGTACGACATTGGTCATTACCAGCTTATCATATTAACGAATTTATTATCTAAAATCTCATGTTAGTACACATAGCAATACGTAGCAATATTTTCGTCTGAAGTGCTTTCATCGTAGAATTTGTTTTCCTTCAAAATAATTGCAGGATGGTAACTTTTTGTAAAGCATCAAAAACAAAAGAAACATGTAACAGTTTTCGTTTTTTCCCTCATAAACGTGTGAACCTATTGTTGTATCTTTCCTTAAAGGTTAAGGGACAATATTGTCACGATCAACAGGGCATGGAATCGGAGAACTAGTTTTATATTAACTCAGTGACCGAAAATAATATCCCACAAGATAAGGTCATTATTACCGTTGCTACTGCATCAATGAGCCAGTAATTTCCAGTCACTGTGTTCATCTTAAACGATAGGACACCGATTCCATGCTCTGTTGAAAGTCTGCTCCGATCGTGATGATATTGTCCCTTTAACTTTTATCAAGAAATAACCCTAAACGGTGTTTGGTCTAAATCGATAACCTTTGTCACCAAAGCGTTACAATAACACCATCCACCAGGTTAGCTATAAACGTTTGAATGATTGCTTTCTGATCCCGATGCCGTTATCAAAGCGTATTTAGAGGGATACTATTATTACCAGCGCGCTGCAGGGGCTTTACACGACTATTGACTTAAGTGATTTGTTAAGGTGATTCAAACTGACCACCAATAAGGTGGTATACAGTAACCTTATTCAACCTAACGACCTTTGTGAGAATGTCACCATTCAACTCCAAAAACTATGCCTCAGTATAGCTTCCTCCATGGTCAGACAGTAATTGATTGAGGTATTCTTAGATGGTTTTTGGGATGAAAGAGTTGTCTAACTACTTTAAAATAACAACATGAGCTTTTCAGAGAAAACATGAAATATTGTACTCAATCGTCCCGGAGCAGTGAGCTCTTTGAGACACTTGTAGATACGTCGCGTCACCATGTATTATTATGCTTAGTGTATAGGCCTATGGTCAATTGGTTCGTCCAAGCAGACTGTCAGCCGTACAGATTTAACAATGCTTGAAATGGATGCATTGCACTTTGATCTCAACCATGTTGACAACTATTTGATGTTTGTTTATTTGTACCTACACCTACCGATATTCGTTGTAAGGTCAAGAGTTTCTGCCACAGTGATTTTGGAATTTCAAACTGGTTTATTTTTTAGGTCCGACAAGAGAAGAAAAGGCGCATTTAGCGCTAAACGTTTTGAGACTATAACAACGACGGAGGTTTTGCAATGCCAAATACAAATGGTTATCAACAATAAGAAGTTCATGATGTTGGAGTGAGTGAGGTATTATGAGTGATCGATCCAATCACTGCATACACAGAATATCAAGCTGTACAAAGAAGCAACACTTCGACGGTACTGTACGAAACATTGACAAGACATTTCGAATAAGAACATTATGGACAACGGCCAACTTGGTGATTGAGTTATTACTTCTGTTCATGTGTTCTGTGTGTCATGGTTCATGCTGAAGATATGAACTTAACCTATGACAAGTGGAAATAATTGATTCCAGTGCTTTCTTGGTGAAAACTTGTTTTGCTGTGCAAATCGCTGGGCAGTAAATCAGTAGCGTGTCACAATGGGTGTTTCGATGGGGAAAGCTAAAGGTCGAAAAAATGATGAGATAGCTCCCATCGAAAACTTCCGTAAAGCGGCTCGGGTGGTTACTATTATGAGAAAAAACAGCCAAGGTGCAACGGTTAGACTTAAGGATAATGACATCCAACATATATCTCCCCGGATCGTTGCAACTGAACCAGTTATAGAAGAAGATGAAATGAAATTAACAAGGCGAGAATCCCATGTCTTATTGGGTGATTTGAGAAATAACCATTCTTACGAGAGAAATGCACATTCTAAAGATGTTGATGATTCTCGGACTCTAGTCTTTAAGGATACAACTAATGCATGGGCAGCTTTGAGAGAAGGCCTTGTAATGGAGACTATTGAGATTCCTGAAACAGAGTTTGCTCTGGTAGAGTCATCTTTAAGTGGTTATAAGACTGTAGAGAGAGTAAGGGATGACACCATATGTAACGACTCGGAAGAAGATGGAATCAGGAGGCAAAGAGCCGAGAGTAATGACAGTGACTTCAAGATTCCATATGTACCACTCGGAGGTTTTGGCAAACAGGTAAATATAATCCTTCGTTCCTTTGCTAAATTCTTCAAATATATATTGTGATGTTTGAATGGGAATGAAACTATTGGTTGTCAATTTTGAGAACTTAAAAACTTTCTTTGTGGCAAAATGAATATTTTGACCAACCCTAGTACTGAAATTTTTACCAGTCCATCTTCACCTTGAAAATGAAATTCAATAACGTGTTGTAGTTCACCCCTTACACCCCTCCCACTCCTCACCTCATACCTAGTCGGACTCAGAATCTGGAAACTAGTTATAATGTATATGTTAAAATTTTAATTGTAACTTTCTTGCCATATTTTGGTTCTGTTTTTGAATCTTGTATGTTGTTTACTATGTTTTTAATATATTTGTATCCATCCTATTATTAGCGCTTGCGCTATTGGATGTGTAATAAAATAAAATAAATATATTTCCCATCATACATCTTAAAAAATGTTTGACTCTTCACAACACAAAAGATTCGGATTTTGGAGAACAATGACTGTATTACATCAAATAATCTGTGTTTGTCTAATGACACGAATCAACACTGTTTAAAATCATGAGACTGGACATGTCATGTAAATAGAGACCACTCTTTATCAATCGCGATTCACTTAAGCCTAATACAAGTTGTACATTTACCGTGAGACTGGACATGAGACTGGACATGTCATGTAAATAGAGACCACTCTTTATCAATCGCGATTCACTTAAGCCTAATACAAGTTGTACATTTACCGTGAGACTGGACATGAGACTGGACATGTCATGTAAATAGAGACCACTCTTTATCAATCGCGATTCACTTAAGCCTAATACAAGTTGTACATTTACCGTGAGACTGGACATGAGACTGGACATGTCATGTAAATAGAGACCACTCTTTATCAATCGCGATTCACTTAAGCCTAATACAAGTTGTACATTTACCGTGACATATAGGTGACCATCCACCACAAAGGGGCTGTAAAGTCGAAAATTTCACATTTGGAAGTTCATATATTTTTGGAAAGAGTATATCATAAGGTTTAAAATGATACCAAACACAAGTCATTCCTACGCGAAGTTATGGTGTATCAAAGTCATTACACTAATTACTTACACTTTCATATAAACTCCATATAAACTTACATTTTGTACAGATTTATGAACTCATTAATAATAATAATAATAATAATAATGTGTGGACTTATATAGCGCACGTATCCACCAACTAAGTGGTGCTCAAGGCGCATTATATCATTACCCCTGCTCATAAGGCTCATAAATCATTCCTGAAACCATCTCAGCTCCCTGGGGAGTATACAGCTCAATTGCTGCCATTACAGCGCATATAGGGCTAATCAACCAACTCTGCCCTCACAGGTACCCATTTAACTCCTGGGTGGAGAGAAGCAATTATGGTTAAGTGTCTTGCTCAAGGACACAAGTGTCACAGCCGGGATTCAAACCCACATTCTGCTGCTAACACCAGAACTTGAGTCCGGTAAGCTAGACCGAAAGAAAACGTGGTTTTCATGATTTTTAAAATTGAATTAAATTCTGAAATTTTCAGAACTAAAGGAGAATATTTCAAACTTTTCATTTCTAAAAAAATACCAAAATGGACAACTTACTGATTTTTCATGCATTTCAAGCCGTACTGCTAAATCAACGTGTGCGACTTTACAGCCCGTTCGTCGTTCGTAACATGCACGATCTTAATTGACAAAGCATTGCAACTTTTAACTGAATCAATAATGTGAAGAATTTCACAATGAATAAATAATTAAACTCCAAAGACATGATGTGAGTTGACCAGTACCTGTATATTATGTAGCTAGGCTGCAATAGATATCCGTTAGTTCTTTATAAAGGTGAATCGTTTAAATCTATTATTTCACGAGTTCACAGATCGTGTTGTGACGACATTATGTTTTTTCATATCAAATAGCCAGTCAAACTATAAATAACTAATAATAATAAGGAATATGAAATACTAATTTATGTCAATGTTGTTTCTTCTTCTATAGTTTAATTAATTAATTATTAAAGGAAAGGTACAACATTGACCAGATTATCAAATAAACAAAGTATTCTCTAAAACCTTAGGCCCCCTACTTAAGATAGTTTTAAGTATCAATCATCATTCCGTCTGAAGTGCTTTCTTCTAGAAAAAGAAAATCGTTATGTTGGTTTTAAACAACATTTGCCAAATGCTTTATAAAATATTATAAAACATATAATAGTCCCCTAAATGATCCCCTATTGTAATTACATATTCAAAGATAATATTAATGAGTACGATATAGGCCTAGCAATTGAGCTGTATACTCCCCAGGGAGCTGAGATGGTTTCAGGGATGATTTATGAGCCTTATGAGCCTTATGAGCAGGGGTAATAACATAATGCACCTTGAGCACCACTCAGTTGGTGGATACGTGCGCTATATAAATCCACACATTATTATTATTTATTATTATTATTTGTAGAAAACTAGAGGATTGAAATGAACGTACGTTACGAAATACCAATGTTGTACCTTCCATTTATGCAGTTTCATCGTTTCATCTTCAAGTAATTTCACTTGAGTTAGATTCGAAAACAAGACAACGATTGCATTAAGCCAAACATTGAAATGATGTCATACGAATGCACTATTTACACGTGTTCATTCAAGATTCATGACTAGTTTTTGCATGATATAATCTTTGTTCTCATGTTATCAGCATTCCAGTAAGTTTATTGTTTAGATATCTTTGCTTGCTTTTCTTCTTACCTTCATCCTCAGAGACCACTTGAAAATGTCGATGCTTAAAAGAAGTTCTTTTTTTTCTCAAACTGAAGTTAAAATATATAAGTTTATACACAGGACGTTGTAATACACACCGAAGTAACAATAATCTTGAGATCATTTAATTAAATATTAACTTAATGTTTAAATGAATATGAGCAAAGAAAATTTGGCTGATGCTGGACTCGTACCCACGACCTCTTGAATACCGTACGAGTGCTCTACCAACTGAGCTAACCAGCCCCTATGTTGGTGGACGGTCCACTTATGCCAATATATATCTTGGTCTATATTTATATCTTGCTCGATGGGGCAATATCTGCCGAGTGGCCAGGGATCAAGCCCCGGTTCAGATGCAAACAACTTGGGTAACGGCAATAGCGGAGATCACACAACGGGACACAGGCCTTTTACGTGGTTGTACACAGAATAAATATATAGAAAGAATATATATATATATATATATATATATATATATATATATATATATATATATATATATATATATATATATAATATATATATATATATATATATATATATAGATATATATATATATATATATATATACACAAAAAGGGGGTCAACACTATACAAATTGAGACGTTGGTGTGTGGGATTAATTAGCTAGATTATAATTGTCCTAAAAGAGACAGTTGGGAAAGAAATAATGACATACAGGATAAGGTAACATAAAGCTAAAAATACAGATGTCAAGAGAGTGGATGAAATCTAGTAATAGAAATGATATAGGTAACAATAACTGGGTTATTTAATACCTGTGTTGATGTTAAGACCATAGGGTTGGAGTGTGTGGAGTTGATGTATCCAGTGTGACTCTCTAAGTTTGCGATGATTGTCATCGCCAGTGCAGGCTTCAATTGCAATGAGTTCAACATCATTAATAATACTATGATTAGGGCTGTTGAAGTGGATTGCCACAGGGAAGGGTTTTCTGGTTTTCACAGAGGAGACATGGTTGGCGAAAAGGAGACACAATTTGGTCTTTGTCTCCCCTACATATTGTATACCACATCTTTTACCACATCTTTTACATAAGATTACATATACAGCATTGGGTGTGTTATGATCGTGTATAGGTGAGGCCAGTATTGTGGCTTTTCACCTTCTGAGCAGGTTTGAGATACAAACAAGTTTTGCATCTCGAGCGGGTATAAGGTCCCTGTCTCGAGGTTAAGGTCCCTGTTGGTGCCAGAGAGCCTAGCCCGAACCAGTATATCGCTGAGGTTGCTGGGCGACGGAAAGCAATCAAAGGAGGAGGCTCAAGGATGGCTGAGCGTTATCATTTACGATAGATGAAAGTCTGGGTAATCTGGGGGTGATGGGTAGTGACCAGGGGAACTCTGTTGGGAGGGTTTTTCTTGTTACCCGGGGTAGCCAAGAGGGGGCTACGGGGGTACTCAGGGCTCTGTCGAGTTGCTAGTTGGACCCTGCGTTTGCTATTACCCCAAGATACGTGTTGCCTCAGTTCAGACGACTGCCTTCTGTATAAGGTATCAGTGGAATAGGGAGAGCTTGGGGTGGCAGCTGTCAGAAAGGAGGCATTGATGAGTGTCAGTGGGTTTACAATAGACATCAGTTGAGATGTCCTAGGGAGATTTGTTGATAGTGACGTCAAGGAATTTCACGCTATTGGGAGAGTAGTTAGCAGTGAACTTGATGGTGGGATGGAATGAATTATTGTAGTTGATGAATTCATCTAGGCTATCTTGGCCGCCACACCAAATGGAGAAAATATCGTCAATAAATATCCACCATATTACAGGGTGGCGGGGGGGGGGGGGCAGAAGATAGCAATTTATATTCAAAGTCGGACATAAACAGATTAGCGTATGAGGGCGCCATCTTAGTGCCCATGGCTGTACCTTGTACCTGGAGGAAGTTTCAGTCTAGGAAATTAGTGAAATTGTTTTTGGTCAGTATGTGTCGGATGAGATCTGTAAGGTGTATATAGTTATAATAATTATAACAGACCCGTACTGCAAAAATTGTATTAAAAAATCGCCCAATAATAATCGAACAATTAAAATGCTATAATCATAAAGAAAGGCTATAATAAAACTAAGACCATTAGCGTAATGTTAACACCCCAGCGTTTGCAGTGTAGGTTTGTTATAATGAAACACATGTACATCAATAATGATGATAGAATGATTTATCTTGCTACTTTTTTCTTGAATGTTACTCCAGATTGCTTCAGATGAAATGTGTACCATTTGCTGTTCTCACTCCGGTGCCGTATTATTCCCCTGTCGTGTCTGTACCCATGTGTTTCACGAAGGGTGTTTACTGAAGTCAGGCCGAGTACAGGACGCCACCGCACGGCAGATGCTGTACAGGGCAACCGACAGCGTTGGATGGTCGTGCCACGATTGCGTGAGTCAACTTTATTCAATATTATTACCAGAAGTCAATATAATAATACATAAAAATAAGAACATAAGGGGGAGGGGGAGGGGGAGGGGGAGGGGATGGAAAGGGGTTGGGGAGGGGAGGGGAGGGGAGGGGAGGGGTGGGGGTGGGGGAAGGAAGGGGAGGGAGGAGAGGGGAAGGGAGGGGAGGGAGGGGGAGGGGGAACTGCCACCCAAAACCGTAGCTTATAACAAACGACTAGGCAAATCTTCAGTGCTTAGAAACATACATTTGCAGTTGGCTCTAGGTTTGCCGACTGAAAATTTATTCTGGACCAACACTTGTTCCAGTACCTTCATTTGCCGACTGAGGCTCTAAATGCTGACTGAGAAAAATTATTGGGGGGTGTGTCACACCCCCACACTACGACCCTGCCCATCATAACTTAATTTCGTTACAAATTTTCTGTAAAACCATGCTTCTCGTAATCCTTTTGAGCATTATGCCATTTTAAAGCCATTGTTTCCACCTTCTTCAAGTAATCCTTTTGAGCATTATGTCATTTTAAAGCCATTGTTTGCCCCTTCTTCAAGTAATCCTTTTGAGCATTAAATTAGCATTGTGCCGTTGACAAAGAACATTTTCGGAACTTGCTGTTAAAAAAGGCAAAAACACAGGCGATACATATAGGCTGCACTAAAAGCCATCCGTGCTCAACAGTTAATAACCATTCTACTTTTCCGACAGCTTTTGCTTTAAACTTTCAATTCAATATTAAGTTATTTCCATATATTTGGTCCAAATTAAATTTGCTTATTTTGGATAGGGCAGCAATGCTATGGTTTTTTAAAGCTCTCAATAATTGTAATATCACAAATTATAAATGATGACATATTATTTGGTGTTATTAGCTGAAGATGGCATCAAACATCCCTGGAAATATTTATGACTGATGTGCTATCTCCCAGAGACGTAATTAATACAAAAAGAAGAAAAAACCTGAATGTATTTGTTCTATTTTCTATTCACGACACAATAAAATTAGCTGAAACTTTCAAAGAAAGGTTTTTTAAATTATTTTATTTATTTATTTACTTTTTAATTACGCATAATACAAATAGCAGTCCTAATGGTTTATTATGGATCTGTTGTCTGTCTCAATTCAGAGTTAAATTAATTTTTCATCTTTAACATCAAACCCTTTTTAATGCAAGCGTTATTATTATGTTTATTATATTATATTTTAATTGACATTTTATGTGAAAGGTACCACATGTTGTCCTGTGCCGATATATTATTCATTGCTATTCATTTATTCAAGTTAAGGTTTCTCATGGTTTTATAATGTCTTAACAAACTTTGTTGACCTAATCGAAGTCCTTTAACTCAGTATTGCGATATCTGAATCGTGCCATTGTTTATCAAGACTTGTTGTCATGACTACGTTGTGTTTACAGCTGGGTTGTACGTGTGTTCTTCTCGACTATTCTGTACCCCAAGGTTCGTGATATAATTTTGAAGTATAATTTAAATTACCATGTCTACGCTGATGACACGCAGCTTTACATTAGGCCATTCCAATTTTATTAGTTGGTTTACGGAATTTTTAGGTGCTGAAAAAGGTTGTCAGACAGGGAAAAAAAATGATGGTAAGTGTTGTATACATGTACATGTAAATCCATTGGACGACGATCATAAGGTGTTTTTTTTATACTGGGATTTGCCTCCGTCTAGCAATTCCATGTCAGTTATATTTTGCATCTTTTAAATTTCTGTTTAATACCCATTATAATTTATTTATTATTTTGTATTATTTTAATAATTGTTACTGCGAATTGGAAAGGGTTTTTTGGAATTTTTTTACAACCACTAACCAGTTAAAAAATGATTCCATCGATTTTTTGGGGTACAGAAAGCGAAAACTATCTTTAAAATCCACTTTTATGATGGTTTTCGGACTTGATTTCCCTTCTAAAAAAATCCTTCCCTTCAGAAAATAGAAGGATCCTATTAAAGGCTCCTACTTGCCACTGCGCATGTACAATGACCGTGTTGGTCACTTATGAGGGAGTTGACAAGATCAGACTGACATGACTGAGGAAGTCATCGTATACCAAAAATTTGAAGTATATGTCCATCATCATCCATAATGTTCTTTACCTTACTAGGTAAGATTACATTATTGGTTATATTTAATGAGAAAAAGTGGCGGTCGGATACGACATTCTACCCTAGGATCCTTCTATTTTCTGAAGGGGAGGATTTTTTTAGAAGGGAAATAAATTCCGAAAACCATCATAAAACTAAAAATAAGTGTTTACATCGCGTATTACACTTTCCGTCTAACACCCAATCCCACGGCCGCTGGTCTAGCACCGAACAGTGCACATGGGCTGTTCTCACGGTTAAGCACGCCCCGCTGCGCTGTATGTATTTGATATCAAGACATGAGGGAGGCACGGAGTCGGATATAAGTACCATCCAAGCAACTTACTGTGCGCCGCGCGGCCGGGGCCGATGCACATCATCAGGACGGCACGTATGGATGCGTGATCGAAACGTATGGTATTCATCAAGTACACAGACACGTAGCCTTCACGATTTGTTTTTCGCAATTCGTTTTCTCGACACTAAAAATCAACTTATTTTATTTTTTTTCTTCAAATATTCAGACCAATGTTTTGAATATTCGTCGCCGGGCAAAAAAAAAAAAAAAAAAAGTACAGATTTCCAATTGTTAATTTTTTTTCGATTTTTCAACAAAATAAGTCGCCGCATCCGTAAACCAACTAATATAATTGGAACGGCCTTACTTTTAATTCTTCTCAAGAACCTGCTGATTCGTATATCACAATGCTGGAGAAATGTATTCAAGAGATTCGTAGTTGGACGAGACAAAACTTCTTGAAAATGAACGACGAAAAAACAGAGTTTCTTCTATTTGGATCGCGTCAGCAATTATCAAAAGTTTCTCTTCCATTTATTACAATTGTTGACTTGCAGATAACTTCCTCATCACAAGCACATATTATATTTGACTCGACAATGACTTTAAAACCTCATCTCCAACATCGTTCACGTATCATCATTTCATATCAGAAATATTGGCCGAATGAGGAAATACTTGAATCTGTGCTGCTGAACAAATTATATGCCTACATGCGTTTGTCACATCACGGCTTGATATGGGTGTTCTCACGCAGGGTTAAGGTCTCCCGCAGAATCAAATATCTCGTCTTCAGCACATACAAAACAAAGCAGCTCGTGTTGTAACTTCGTCCAGAAAGTCATGCCATATCACTCCAATCTTGAAAGAACTGCACTGGCTTCCTGTTTCACGGAGAATTGTCTTCTTCGTGACCTCAATCTGACCTCTCCTTCCGGTCGAAACCGGAAGTTTAATATTTCAAAAAATCATACCTCATGAACCACAGACGATATTTTCACAAACTTTGCATCATCTTAAAGACCTTGAACTATGCCACATTTCGTTCACAGACATGACCCTAATCTGACCTCTCCTTCCGGTCGAAAACGGAAGTTTAAGTAAAGAAATATTCTGAATCACTATTCTGTAAATGTATTTGTACAGCCAAAACATAGTTGCGGAGTTCAAAGAACTTTAAAACTTAACAAATAGACCTTAACATATAGTTCAAGGTAACGTTGTGACGTCATGGTGAGGTCATCTTATGAATTATTATGTAATTAATTTATAATTAAAACAATATATTTGATATCTCGTGAACCACAATAGATAATTTCTTGATTCCTTCATAATCATACAGAACATGGAGGACTCGACATTTGATACAAAGGCCCTTACTTCCGGTCCAAACTGGAAGTTCAAGTTCTTTTTAAATTGACGCAAATCTGAAAGGGTATTCGAAAAAACATTCTGGGTTTATATGTTAAGTGGGATCTGCTCTTTTCAAAAATATATTTGGTGACGTCATCGCTCTTAACAGCGCCCTCTAGCGGCAGGTTTAAAAAGGTAACTTTTTGCTATCTTGAGAAAACATTAAGACAGAATTTTACCAAATTTGGCACAATTGACACCCATATTATGAGGAAAAAACATTTATGAAGTATGAATGACGTCACATGATTGAACCGGAACTAACGGTTGGAAGAATTTAAAATTATATGGGAGGACTGAACTGGAAGTTAATGCATTCAGTATAGCACATTATATGTTATTTTAATTATATATTATGAAAACTCATATCTCCTGAAGTAACTCTTGTCTTTTAACAACTTCAAGTAATGACGTCATCACATATGATGCACATTCGAACACCTTGAGTTTGTTTTCTACAAACTCAATACCTCTAGTTGTAATTGCATTGTACATGTATCTTGGTACATACTTTTTTCTATGCTATCATCGTCATCATAATCATCGTCATCATCATCGTCATCATCATCGTCATGCATCATCATCATCATCATCGTCGTCGTCGTCGTCGTCGTCGTCGTCGTCATCGTCGTCATCGTCGTCATCATCATCATCATCGTCATCATTATTATCGTCATCGTCATTATTATCGTCATTGTCATCGTCCTTATTATCGTCATCGTCATTATTATCGTCATCGTCATTATTATTATTATCGTCATCGTCATTATTATCGTCATTATTATCGTCATCGTCATCGTCATCGTCATTGTTATCGTCATCGTTATTGTTATCGTTATCGTCATTGTTATCGTCATTGTTATCGTCATTGTTTTGTTATCGTTATCGTTATCATTATTAATCATTTCTGGTAATGAAACCAAGGGATGCCTCAGAAAAGCGCACTTAAGCACTGTAAGCTCGAAAGCCTGAGGAAACCTGTAAACAAGGGCGCTTGCAATGTGAACCAGAAACACCGGGGTAAACCCCTTACACTTCCACGATAAGTGTTCTGGGTTCTTTTACGTGCATTACTTAATCTAGTACACGGGACCTACGGCTTAACGTCCCATCCGAATGTCATTGTTATTGTCATTGTTATCGTTATCGTTATCGTCATCGTTATCGTCATTGTTATCGTCATTGTTATTGTTATCGTTATCGTCATTGTTATCGTTATCGTCATCGTCATCGTTATCGTTATCGTCATCGTTATTGTTATCGTTATCGTTATTGTTATCATTATTATTGTTATTATTATTATCGTCGTCGTCGTCGTTATGTTATAATAATATTTCGCGTTAGCACAGCATGAAAAGAAAGATCTTATTTTCCTTTCTGCCGGTTTCACCTCAAGTCAAGCAACGTCCCGTAGCCTTAGATCTCGAGTGTCTTTCGCAGAATCCTTGCTGTCCCTAAGAGTGCCGCCTTCTGTAGTAATTGTACTGTTCCTATCTCCTTGAGATGTTTCTTCAACGCCTTCGGGATTGTACTCAGTGTTCCCACTACCACGGGAATAACCTTCACCTTGACTTGCCACAGCTTGCGGAGTTCTCTCGCTAACCAACGGCGCACCCAGGATTTTGTCTTAGGGGGGGCTCAAAGAAAATGTTACTCTCACAAATCAACTAGGCCTAGTATGTATATGGACGTATGTAGGTAATTTTGGGTTGTATGTATGTATAATATATATGTATGGATGGATCTTCCCATTAGGAACTTGGTAACCTCCCATGGTCATATGAACTTGAGTGTATATTGTCGGCAAGATTTTTTGCTTTAAATAATTATATAGCGGACGTTGTTGAAGAGATCATTCCGGGGCGGTGCTACCTACTTTCCATGAATGGGCGGCAAATTCCATGAACAAGTGGGCGGCAAACCCAGATCCTACCGGTATTTTTTTTATTTATTTTATTTATTTATTTTTTGCTAAATGGTGTCACATAATTATTTACATCAGATTACTGTTAAAAAATAAAATTAAAACCCTAACCTGGGCATGTATGTGATGTGTAATTTGAAAAAGGTAGGATTGCAGGCCTTTTTAATGCCCTACACATAGCCGAGTTAAAGAAAAATGGAGAAAAGGAAGCAACACATGATGAAATAAGATTGGATCTGGTCGTTGCACCAGAGTTACATGTTCATGCATATTCATTATACAACATCTAAAAATAAATCATTGTGGGTAAACAAAAATGTATTACTTTTTCCTTACACTTGTCCGGCATTCCCTTCAAAAGGGAAAACACTTAAATTTGAAAAATGCCGGAACCACGTAAAATATATTTTAGCCCGGACAAATTGGCACGTTGGTTTCAAATGTTTATGTTAGTGTTGCAAATTTAAACAGTTATAGTGAGATTTAATGAGACATCATAATAAAATAATTTTGGCAGAAAGAAGGAACATTTGCAACTTTTCTCCTCCCTCTCTCTCCTTTTTTTCTTTCTTCTTTTTGTCCCTTTTTTTTTTTTCGGGGACCCTCTTGGGGGGGGGGGCTCAAGCCCCCCCCTTGGGTGCGCCGTTGTCGCTAACCCTTTGCGTACGGTTGACGGCTATAGCCGCGGCCGGTGAATTAATTGATTTTCCAGCTGTATTTGCTGAGAATTCGCCTTGAATTGAAATCTTCAAGAAGGCTGATAGTTTTGTGGACCATATTGTTCTTGAAATGGAGTGTTATATAATAGATTGGGTTTTCGAGAGCATTCTAAATATAGCCTTTTCATGAGCTTTCTGAACACCGGCCTTTCAATTATACGCTAATGTGGGGACTTCACGTACGATGAATAGGGTATGCCCGGTTTAGCTTGCCCCCTTATTGTTCTGTCTATACGCTTGGCTGAACAGCGGAGTTGTGCACTTGTCCACGGCAGGGTTTGACCCGGTGCTCCACGGCCCCACAGACGTTCCGTGGTTGGCCGCAACCACCTTCACTCTCGGTAAAAATAATACCGTACGTAAGGGGCTAAATTATTAATACATTCTTTTTTAATAATATACGGTAATATTTAACTTGATAATGATATTGTAATTGAAATTGGAACTTAAATTCGAATAGCCTTCACCAATTTTGTCTTCAAGGATTTAATTTGTATTTTATCTTGATTGCAATTGCTGACAATTGAAAGTTAATTACTGATATTCTAGATTATAATTGACACAAACTTGCCCAATAGACAAAATTTACATTTGAAGAAAACGGCGTTTGAAGTCAGTTTCTTTTTGTTTTGTAACACGCGTTTCTTCATCAAAAATTAATATTTTTTGAATTGTAGTCACTTTGTGGTCTCTATAGATTAGAATTAAGGAAATATTTTGCAATAACCGGTGAAAAAGATAAAATATTTGTGTTCGTGGAAACGAAAAATGTACACAAAGCCTGGTTTGCGTTTTCACGAATTGACACGCGGTTACGTATTTACTGTGTAAAGTTTGTCACGGCAAGGTGTTACTTCGTGAAAACGAAAAACCACGACGCGCTGTGTTTTTTCCACACTAAGGTTAGGCCAAAATAATAATAATAATAATAATAAAATAAAATAAAAATAAAATAAAATAAATAAATAAAAAGTCTCCGGTTTCTGAGCCCGTCGCTTCAGACCTGCTATGAAACGATGTCCAATTGCAGCCAAAATTGCTGGATCAATTTGAATTCTGCCATGCTGTGTTTTAAACGACTTTTTTTCACATACGGATATGA
Source organism: Zoroaster sp. YZ-2022 (assembly GCA_029582265.1). NCBI lineage: Eukaryota > Metazoa > Echinodermata > Asteroidea > Forcipulatida > Zoroasteridae > Zoroaster > Zoroaster sp. YZ-2022. Next base: position 20,673,883 of record CM055825.1, on the reverse strand, counting down.
ATGTTTGACCGATTTGTGAGGCCTCTCCTAGTCACCATACTTTGTATTGTCTACGGTGAATTGAGAATAGTGTGTGTTCGTAAAAACGCAAATCTTCACTTTCACACAAGTTTAGTTTTTGCTAATTATTCAAATTAAGAAAGTAGCACACTTCCAGCTTCAAAACTTGTAGTACTCTGAAGAATATCGGGAAAATATGTAAAAATTGTAGAATTTTCTAAACATTGTGTCCCTTCGTGGGACCAGTGAAGACTTAATAGTGCAAAAGTTCCAAAAGTAACACTTTGGCAACTCTAATTTAAAAATGAAAATAAGAATTGTCATAAATCAAACATTTTAATTTGCGTTCAAACAATATACTGTGTATACCATCATATTCCATTTCTGTATGCAATGTAAGCCTATCACTTTGTCAACATTTAATCGAATCTCAAAAACTTAACAAGTTGAAGGTAAGGTAAAGTATTTGATTAGGTAACGAATTGTTATCTAATCTAATAACTTACTTGCCATAAAGCTGGTACACACTATGCTCACGTTTTTGGAAAAATTCTAGACGCAACAAAGAACTCAAACAAGGTTACACTTGATATTTGTAACAACAAGAAATATTTAAGTGGTTTAATTAACACGATTATTACAGAGATTAAATCAAGCTTAATACAATGATCGTAAATTATCAAAATTACAGTTATTAAAAATGGCTTACACGTTCCAACGGCAGTCCTCTCTTTTCTGGCCGGCGATTTTAAGCACTCTGCAGAGGCTGTCTATTCTTGACTAGCTTGGTGAATTCAATTGAATTCACTGTCCAGTTCACAAACTTCAATAACTAGAGTCTCTTTGTGGACTTATTCCTATACTGTATTATTCACAGGTTAACTTGAAGTTACGCCAACTCATGGACGACTCGCCATAAAACTCAAGGTTCACAGGAAAATGTCCAACGATCTGACGCACGGCGACACATTATTTGTAACACTGCTGTTCAGTGAGCGAAGAGCCACCCACCTTCTCCACACAACTTATACACGCACTTTTAATCCCTTCTAATCCTAACGATAAAATCCGATCATTTTACGGGCTCACAAGCGAGGCGCCGGGGCTATACCGAATGTATTCCAGTTTTATAACAAAATTTACATTCTAGCAAATTCTAGACTTACGTGTACAATTAAGCTTATTAATTAATCTTATTTTTAGACATCACCTCATCAGTGAACGAAAGCTCCAGAGTTATTTACGCACGTTTCATTATAAAGAAGGAAAGTTACAGATACTACACACACATTTCATTAAAAATGTTTTCTGTTACTTAAAAAGAGTCGAAACAGAAACAACATAATTATGTTTCAGTTTTTGTCGTTTTCTCAAAAATTTGCACCATGTGCAAACTAGATGATTGAAATGAATGTACCAAACAGCAATGTTATACCTTTCCTTTTGTAATCAGAACGTAGCCGTATAATCGTATAGTCCTATATTTATCTATCGTTATTTTTATAATAGTAATTTACAATTCGTAGTAGATGCAGTGTTCTTCTTCTTTGAAATGCTGTGCTCTATCCACAGTGAATCTGGTTGCATTATTGAGTTGACATTTATTGCCGACCACGTTGAAGGATCGGCACTCGGGCGAGGCGTTACAGGCGATGCAGCATTGGGCGGGGTGTTCTATGATTGTTATATTAATAGTGTAGTTAAGAAGGCAATGTTCAGTGGTAACAGCATAACAGCTAGACGAATGGGTGCAACGGGGAGGGGCTGGGCGTTTACACAAGACATGCTTTTTGTCATAACAAGGAACATCATTAAAAAGATACCGGTAGCTCACTGTTGCGCAGTCTAAGGCGTCATGATTCGGAGGTTCACTTAGGCCTAACCAACCTGGTCGGTACGGCAATGCACTGTTACCATATCCGAGACACACCCAAACACCCTCCATGTCCACATCGGTACAGTCAATCCAAAATCCAGTTTTGGGATTTCTGTCTGGAAACGAACTTTGAAATTTCTCCCAAATGAAGTCATGTTCCGGTTTGGAATTTGGGGTGGCCAAGTTTCCGCCTAAGGTCTGGCAGATCGTTTTAGCATCATACCATGTTTGTGTCTCAAACATACGATTCATATAGCAGGAGTCACCCCATGCTTGCCAATTAAAAGGACACAGGCCATATGGTGGCCCTACTCTTGTAGCTGTCAATGGGGTTGGTGATAACTTGACCAACATCATGAATACAATCATCACAAACAAACGAGAGTGTGTAAAGTTCCTACAAGTTGCCATAATGGAGCTCAGTGAAACGTCTGAAAAGTCTTCGAGATGACAGACCGTCTACTTTACGTGTTTATAAATAGACGCGCCACATCTCTTCGACCGAAGCCCTACATCGATGTAAATAAGTAATAACGTTTACCCAACGTTCCTGTATAGTCTATTTTAGGCAACAAGTCTCCGGTTTCTGGTCGTCAGTCAGCTTCAAAATCAATGCTTTTTCGGCCATTTTTTTGCCAACAAGGAAATACGTGATACATTGTATACGCGGGGACCAAATTTCCAGCGGCGTAGCCACAGGGGGGCCTGGGGGGCACGTGCCCCCCCACAAATTTCCAGTGCCCCCCCCACCAGGTGCCCCCCCACGAAAAATCCTCATAGTGCCCCAAAAAACAGAAAAGAAAAAGAAAAGGGAAAAAACCCATACCCCCTGGGCCCCCCCACTGAAAAGCAATCCCCCTGTTTCCCCCACTGAAAAAGTCCTGGCTACGCCGCTGCAAATTTCCCATATACAATGGTGGCTAAGAGAGACCTCATAAATCATGAAGTCGTTTAATTAAAGCACTGCAGGGTGTACCCCACTAAATAGTGAGGAATTCATGCGCCGAGCTGTTTATCATAAAGTGTATGTCCTCATGATCTTTCTGAAAAACAAAGATTTGAGGCCCATACATTTGATGGATTGTGTAAAAATGGCCCAATATGGGGTCCTTGACATCCAACTGTGAGTATTTTGGATACACTAGGCCCTGAAAAGTGGTCCTAAGTTGATTTCAAGCGTAAGGCCTTTTTCCAAAATGGCTGTATTTCAGTGTGGACGTTTTCACTACTGTAGAGGGTGGTTTTCATTGGGATGAGAGTAACTCCCTGGAAACCTGGACTTTAGACAGTAAATAGAGAAGAAAATAAAAGGTTATATATCGATCAATATTTTTTCTTTTGGTTTTAAAAACTGTGGGACTTATAATTTTTTTTTTAAAGTATTTTTTAATGATTTTTGAATATTTTGTGTTTAGCACTGTTTACTATGGGAGTTTATTTAGTGTGGTGCACCCTGCACGGTATAATTCCAATCTATCCAGCAATTTTGGCTGCAATTGGACATCGTTTCATAGCAGCAAAAAAAGAAGAAAAAAATGCCGACTCAACTAGTTTTTGCTGTATATCAGACGTTTATTTGCATGCTCTTAGGCATTTGTTTTTAATACGACGGCAGTCAATAATAAGGGGCCAATGCTATACAATACAGATCTTTTTTCCTTCAAAATGTAGATTTGGATTTAACCTCATTAACATTGACTGGTTGTTTTTACAGGAGGATCTTAGCCAATTGTTACATCAAGATGACATGATTGAACTGATTGATGTTTTTGATATGGCCGATATTGATTCAGGTGGGTTGCCTATATACAACAGTCATAATAATGGTACCTGCAATAGCCCTCTAAGGGTCTCGTTGCACTCAGTAACTCAAAATATGCAAATAAGAAATTTCATTTTGGGACGTCTGTGATGGGGCCGTTTGAATCCATGAGCATGCAGACCAACATGTCCACTGTACTCTCGCCAAAAAGCTAAAAGTTTCGAATTTCGGACTTTCTTTAAAAACTCTACAGCCGTGAATTACTATATTCCGGTTGTGGTTGTGCTTCTAATTAAATGTTGTAATAAAACAAGTAACAAGAAATAACAAATTAAAATAAAATAAAACGGAACAACTATACCCCCGGGGTTATCCTACAACCTGACAGCGCTTGTTCCCGGAGGTTATCCTACAACCTGGCTATACCCCTGAGGTTTATCCTACAACCCCACAGCTATACCCCTGGGGTTGTCCTACAACCACAGCTATGCTCTGGGGTTATCACCACTGACCAGGCTATACCCCCGGGGTTATCCTACAACCCACAGCTATACCCCCGGGGTTATCCTACAACCCACAGCTATACCCCCGGGGTTATCCTACAACCCACAGCTATACCCCCGAGGTTATCCTACAACCCACAGCTATGGGGTTATCCTACAACCCACAGCTATACCCCCGGGGTTATCCTACAACCCACAGCTATACCCCCGGGGTTATCCTACAACCCACAGCTATACCCCGAGGGTTATCCATCCACCATTAAAGCTATACCCCAGGGTTGTCAAGCATCCTACAACCCACAGCTATACCCCCAGGGTTTATCCTAACCCAGCTATACCCCCTTGCTACTCTACAACCCACAGCTATGTACCCCCTGATGTTATCTCACAACCCACAGCCATATGGGAAGGTTATCCTACAACCCACAAAGGCTATACCCTCAAGTTATCCTAAAACCCATATTATACCCCCTGAGGTTAGGCCCCCAAAAAAAGATGTTGAGTTGCCCTCCACCAAGCCGACCCAAAAGTGTTGGAAATCTCAGGTCGAGGTTTTTTTTTTTTTTTTTTTCCCCCGTCATTCATAGGCCTACTTATGAATGAAACTTCCCAATTTTCTTTGTATAAAACATACTACGTTTGATTTGTGAAATTTTCCACTTTTTTGACTGGTAAATTTACCGGTACCCAAGAACTCAATCTACATGTTTTCAAATCAGAATGGCTGGCCCTCCACACACATGGTGCACTGCCTTCGCACACTAGGCCGTATTCATAAAAACAAGTAGTACTTATTAGTAAAGCAACAGCTTAGGTAAGTAAAAGGTTAGTCAGCATACCGTTGCTAAAAATCTTATTCATAACCATTTGCTAAATCGATTACAGCCATTTTTGCGCCACGGCTATTAAGTTCTCAAGTAGTTGCTGTTGTACTACCACAGTACCATCGACGAGTCTCGGTATTTGGTGTGGTATGAAGGGTGTTTAAGCAGCACTTTCTTTGTCAAACCTAACAAAGCTTGCAGTGGTAGGGTTGCAGGCTTCGATTACAGATTAAGCCTGATATTTATACACCTTAGGTTGTGGTCTTGGACGTAAAAACATGGCAGAAAATCGTGATATGTCCAGCGTATTGACTAAACAGCAAACCAAAATTAGGTGCTTGTACAATCACTAGTAACGTTAGTCGAAGTTGCTCATTTTATGAATACAAATTGAAGTAGGTGCTAATTTCTCCAGCATTTATAGCAAAGCAATTACTGAATGCTTAAAATTTGTAACTTTGCTTGAAAGTGTCATTGTTATTTCATGAATACACATTTAAGTAAAAGGTTAGCTAGCACATTTAGTAAAGCCACCATTACTTATTTTTCATGAATACGGCCTACGTGACACTTGACGATTGGCAACTCAAATCTACATGTTTTCCCACCGGGTCGCGCATATATTTTGTATGTCAATAGGCCGTATTCATAAACAATAGTAATTGCTTTTACTAAAGTAACCCCCTTTACTAACCTTTTACTTAAATGTGTATTCATAGAAATAAGCAATGACTTTCAAGTAAAGCTACAAGTTTTAAGCATTAGTAATTGTTTTACTTTTTGCCCATATAGTAAATGCTAAAGAAAGTGTACCTACTTCAATTTGTATTCATAAAAATGACCTTCTTTGGACTAGCATTTACTAGTTGTGTACATAGCACTCTAGTGCAGCTTGCTGTTTAGCCAATACAGACACATCATCATTTTCTGCCATGTTTTGCGTCACTAGACCACAACCTAAGGTGTATGTGTAACATCCGGGCTTAATCGTTGTAAGTCAACCCTACCACTTACAGAACTTTATTTAGGGTTTGACAAAGAAAATGTGGAATGGCTTGCAAAACACCTTTAATACCACCCAAATACTGACTCGTGGATGGTACTGTGGTACAATAGCAACCATACTTGAGAACTTACTTCAGCTGAGGCAAGTAACAGCTTTCGTAATCATTTATGAGAGAAATGGTTATGAATAAGATTTTTAGCAATTGCTTGGAGACTAGACCTTTTACTTACTAGCTGTTGCTTTTACTTATAGCATTACTAGTAGTAATTATCTTATTTTTAACGAAGACCGGCCACAATTGATTATGCGACTCAATCATCGTTTTCAAATCAAATGACCCTCAAGTTGTGCACTGGTTTCGCACTTTTGTACGTGTGTCAACGATTGGTGCGACTCAGATCTACACGTTTTCAAATCGAATGGCCACTCATGTTGCATGTTGAGCATTGCACGCAATATGGATGAATTTGCTGTGTCCTTCCTCCATGGTCCAATCACGGCGAAAAGTACAACAAAATGCTTAGGATACTTTTATTCTGAAGCAAAATTCGTTGCTGATAGTAGGTATACAAATGAAAAACATGGTATGTGGTTTCAGTTCCAATGCATTTCGATCTTAAAATGACAGTCAAGGAGAAAGAAGAAGAAAAAAAGGAAAAAATCCCGACCGACCGACCCCTTCAAATATTTTCACTGGAGGGCAACTCAACAATTTTTTTTGTTTTGCCTTGTCCCACAGCTGCACAGCTATGCCCAAGGGTTGTCCTACAAACCTGCCAGCTATACTCCCTGAGGTTGTCCTACAACCCACAGCTTATACCCTCAGTTTATCCTACAAACCCACAGCTATACCCCGAGGTTATCCTACAACCCACAGCTATACCCCAGAGGTTATCCTACAACCCACAGCTATACCCCCGAGGTTATCCTACAACCCACAGCTATACCCCCGGGGTTATCCTACAACCCACAGCTATGCCCCCGTGGTTATCCTACAACCCACTGAGCTACTATTCACATGTTTCTTCATCCTTACTAGCTAGGCGATTTTGAGAAATCCTTGATGTAATTAACAGAAATATTATAAACCATATGTGACCCGCTCTGCGAAAAAGGGTATTAAGGGACGCTATGCTATTACCCATAAAGGGCTGTTCTATGTGGAGAGGGTGAAAAAAAAATTCACAACGTGATTTTTATGTTGTTGGTTTATTGGCTTCTATTATATCAATACTTTCATAATTTATTTACAGAAATATTATTATTGATGAGCAAAGATGAAAAACAAAAGTTTAAATGTTACACATTATACCAAATTATGCAAAATATTTGAAAAATACTTCAAGATGCTTGATAATTCAAAATTTATATTGCTAGCATTGTTCCCAAAAGGAGCTCAAAAGGAACATAACTGTTGCTATGGGCATTCAAGAGAGTTTCTTCTTAACTCATTTCTTTCCACTGCTGTGTTTAAAGGGCTGTATCTCTGAAGGCACTTCCGTTAATTTGTACAATATGAATATACAAAATTCAGTATATCTCCAGAATGCAAAATGCCACAGGGTTCAAACCTACACCAAATTAAAGCTTATTATGTAACCAATTCAGCTATGTATGTAACTCAATTTTTTTTATTTTGTCCCATAATACCCATTTTTGTGGAGCCGGTCACATATAATACAACATGATGGGTGGGTGCTATCTGTGGTAAATCCAGGGTCTCAAAAAAATAGGGGGGGGGGACACTGCCAAAAAGGGAGCGCACTAAAAGAATATGATAAAATTTACGTGCAGGGGGGGGGGGGAACACATTCCCTTTGCCCCCTCAATCCGCCAATGGGTAATCATAATTAATTGAATACAGATTCCACCATATCACTGGACGAATTCATGAGATATAGACGAAGAGTATTTCGAGATCGAGAAGGTCGTGACATGACGTCATATGAAGAGGAAGACGATGTGAATCAATTTAAAGCCACAGACACAGACCGAACGGGTAATCTATCATGGTGGGAGTTTCTTAATCATGAGGCTGTCCGTAGACTCTCGTCTCTGTCAAAGGTAAGACGTAAAGGGGACAGTATCATCACGATCAGAGCAGACTTTCAGCAGGGCATGGAATCGGTGTCATAGTTTAAGATAGTGACTAAAATTTACTCATTTATGCAGCAGCATAATATGACCTTATCATGTGGGCATTATTTTCAGTCACTGAGTTAATCTAAAACTAGCAGTCCAATTCCATGCCCTGTTTATCGTGACGATATTGTCCGTTTTAATGCATGATTTACTCAGGACATAAGCATGATGGCATTAAATATCAAACCGCTTTAGCTCTCAAAGGATTCGCCGCTGCGGGCGCTGTGCACATTTGCATGACAGATAAGCCTGACTTATACGAGAACCGCCAGCTATTTTTTCCGTAGTACCGGTACACTTCGTCAATGGCTTATAAATTGGCATATAAATCTAATTTTTAAAAAGGTTCTTCATTTATTAATTCACCGATAAATTCGACTGGCACACTCTGTAAGTAGGAGGTACCGAGTTCAAGAGTAGTTTTTCAACATTTTCATAAATTTGTTTTTATACATTTTTAATACCTACAAAACTACAAAATTAATTCAGAAGCAAAACCTTTCTATATAATAGTAATTCATGGTTGTGGAGGATTTTGTTAACGAAAATAAAGTCCAATAATTCATTTTTAGTATACAAATACATATTGTGTACTGCAGAAAAAAATTGCGAACCGCCATAGTCATGAGGCATATCGCTGGCTGAGAGTGCATGCGCCCTCTGTCAGTGTACTGTTATAGACTGTTACAACCGTCTTGGGCAAGACTGGACTACACACAGCTTTGAAAGACAATTATTTGGCAATTTGACAATGCATCCATACTTCATAAGAATTATGATAATTCTGTATTAAACAAATCGGTGAATGTTTCAGCTTATTTCATTGTGACATTTATGAAACAATTCGTATTTATTCCGTAGAATGTCTGTCTTTTAATACTAAAACAATTTGATATTTAAATATTTTAAGGATTTTATACCATCATCAATTTTAATGTAATCTTTATGTTTTCTTGATTACCAATAGTGTTTATTAAAAGAGGGAACATCGTTGGTATATGTTGGTGAAACTGTTTCTTAGAGTATTCTTATTCAATTGAATCAAGATATAACATAAACAAAACATCCTATTAAAGTGGCAGCTTATGACGTTATGTCGTCACGAGAAAATAATGAAAATGCATTTAGTTATGTTGTACTCATTCTAATGTGAAATTTAGAAAAGAGAACTCCTTTCTAAATCGAACTGGAAATTACTTAACTTTTCCATAATTTACAGAACCTCAGGCAAACATATTTCAAGGGAAGATTAATACCATCACCATGCTTTACACCAGTTTAAATTACAAATCAAGAATTTGGCTTTTTTGAATTACTAATTCTGTATTACCTTGAATATTTTTGCAATAAAAAACATTGAGTTGAATTCTTTGTGCCTCTTTATTTTCATGGCCCTATTCGTTTGTAAAAGTTTCATCGTAATTGTATTTCACGTTTCTGAGAAAAATCATAGGCCTATTCAGTTTCTCACTCTGGTTAATAGAGGGCATTCCAGTGTTCAATTACTATTCATAATTCTAATTTCCAGAAAAGTTTGGCGAAGAAGCTATCTGAGAAAGAAGTGCAAAGAGCAAGGGAAAACTTTCACGCCTTTGACATGGATGGTGATGGCGTCATTACTGAGTTTGAGGCTCGAAGAGCATATAGGAGTTGGTACTCGCACTTTATCCCTGATCCCAGTGAAATGACACTCATAGAAAGGTAAGCCTGACTGCTGAAGTTATCGTTGTCACCTATAGGGATTGAGATTACCATGGGACTGGTGATAACGACCCATTCAGTGACCCATAAATGATGACTTAGTTGGTGTACAATACATGCACCCGTACTTTATATTATATTATACGAGAAAATAGTGAACATTTATTCAGCTTTGGTTTGTATGCATTATAATGTGGAAAATTATCATACTGAGTGAAAAAGACCGCATTTCAGACGGAAAACTTTTGTTTTCAGGCCATTACCACTAGTCTAGTGAAACACAAGTTGTCAGTCATGGAAATACAGAATCAGTTAAGAAATTAACAGGGATCGATCCAGGAAATAATCTGAGTGGAGGGGAAGTAGGCCTATAGGGCTGACTTATTAAGGGACAGAAAGGATTACAATGTATGGTTTTATGACCGAACATATTTTGTTCTAAATTCAGTAAACGTGAAGATATTAAAACTGATGCCTTTACGTACAAAGACGAAAGGTTTGTTTGGGTTGTAATCATATTTATCCGTGATTCTTTCTCTTCTAGTTATATGGTTCCATATTTCTTTCTTTCTTCCCCGTGTGTCATTATATGGAGTGTTACTTTATTGTACTGTACGGCTACTAAGACATATTGCTTCCACATTAGTCCGAATGCTTCTTCTGTTCACAGTCTCCTATTTTTAGAATAATTATGTAATTTGTCGCTGTGAACGACAAATTACATAATTATTCTAAAAATAGGAGACTGTGAACAGAAGAAGCATTCGGACTACTTCCGCATAAGGTTACTTCTGTACTATATACTTCCTATGTGCATGTATATCTCCGTTTTTGCAGTGATTATGTTAGTTTATCTTGATTGTATTTGCATGCATGCCTTAATTTGACCCTAAGTTAAAAGGTTGCTGCCATGTTTTCCTTTTGATATACTCAAATTGATGTGGCGTGGAGATTGAAACTTACTATAACCATGCAAATTCGTTGCAACCACATTGCTTCGTTTATAACATAATGCCTATTAATATCCGCCTCGAAATCTACACATTTATCATTTTCAGTGTTTAAAGGACCACAGAAATAGAGACGTAAATGCCATGGAGATACTAAAATATGGTATTTTTAATGATAAAAAACAAATAGCTCATTTGATTTTTAGCGAGCTACTTATAATTTGAAGCTTTTCCGAAGAGAAAGTCGGCGCTGATTAACACGCCCCTAAACGGGGCCATTTGCACTGCAACCTGAACGTCTCTATGTGTGACGTCACATAAAGAAGAAGGCTTGCTTCCGGGGACGCCGGCCACGTACATATACAACAGCGAACGCGTTCATTCGCTTATATTGTCCACGCTGGAAAATAACATATAAATGGCTGAATCGTCGTCAGATGGAATTGTAATACTTTACTGAGGTAATAAGTAGGCTAACTAATAAACTATCTAATGTGTAATTTTCGTTCACCAAACTGCTATCTTTGTGAAGAAATCGATCATTTAGTGACCCAAACTCGGTTGAAAAAAAATCGAAAATATCAAAATACGAAGGTCGTAAAAAAGCACCGACCGGAAAATCTAGTCACAGCTTATGATCATCGAATTCTTCTAAAAGTTGTTAAAATTTATGTTATTTTAGTCTAACGTTAAAGTGTATTTTTTCATGTAGGCTATGATTTGTGAATTACGCCGTATATTTATTGTTAACGATGTCCAAAACACAACATGGCGGCGCACACAGTACAAACATGTAGATCGGACATGTCAGATCTGACTTAACGCTAGTTACTTGTCTGTTCTCACGTTTTAACGAAGCATCACTTCGACGGTTTGGCTTGTCGTTTGAAGAATTCACAGGCTTCTTTATTTTCGTTGAAATCGAAGTTTTCTTGAGTCTGGGTGCCTTTGACATCCCAAATTCTCCATGAAAGCTCGTTTCGAAGTCTTCAGCGGTAAAATAATCGCTACATATCACGCTGGTTGGAGACGCCCCGAACCATTTTGCCCTCGTCAACCGCACTTTTGTGGCCCAAATTTTTCGTAGTGCCTCGTCTTTAGGGAACCTATGGAGGCTTACACCTTAGCTAGGAGTATTACTACAGCCTGCTACGACGCATCTTGTAGGCATGATGTATATTTTCAAGGAAATTTAGGATGAAAATATGTATACACATATAATTGGAGTTTTGACATAAGCGCATCGGACACGTACACACACAAACAAACAGCTGTGCATTGCTAGGAAATCGTTCTTTAACTGACGTCACGGTATCACGTGATGCATTACATCACTCAATTGTCAATAAAGTGTGGGGGGGGGGAGGCTTGTGAAGTGGCATAAAAGTCTCCAAAATGAACAAAACAAACTTCAGTTATGAAAAAACTAACAAATATCTTGTTTTATTATGCAAAACACATTTATTAAGAGCTACAGTGGTTTTTATCTCTGTGATCCTTTAAAGTCCTGTTACTAGAGTTGGTTTGATCAGTGGGGGAGGGGGACACCAGGATTTTCTGGGGTATGCACTTAAGGTATCTTTTTAAGGTACCTTTTCTGAGCGGGGGGGGGGGGGGATGTGCCACCCATAGGCCACCGTGTGTTTCTGCCAAAGGGAATGGGACAGCATAGGCCCACCTGTTTTTAATGCTAGAAATGGCCTATGATATTGTGCATGCTGTAATAGTTTGGTTTATTATGTAATTATTTGTATTTATTTATTGCACAATCTACCTTGACACCTAATCCTTATCATTATTTTTCCTTTTGTGATTTAATAATTGCTAGATTGATGAAATTTAACATTAATCAAAGAATCTTGCTCTGCATCTGGTTTGTTCTTTGATCTTTTGTCAAGTGATGTTTATATACAATAATATAACTAATTGTGACAGAAACCAAAAGATAACATCTTTGTAAACTAACCATGCATTATGGCTGTGCCGTGTATCCGGATACCCAACCGAAAATATCATTACCCGGTTCCATTTTTCGGTTCCAGTTACCCGTAAACGACTTTTTAAAATACCGACTGAACATTTAAAGCCACACAAAATAATGGAAGTCTCTGATTGTTTGCTAACAAAATGAAGAAAACTTAGATGAAGGCTTTAGAAGAAACATTTGCCGACAGCCTTTCACATACTTGCTGGTTTTTGTTTGAAACATGTGTTCATATTGTTATTTTATACATTCAGGAGTATTTATGTGTTTTTACAAAATTGTTTACGGGTACCCGGGTATCCGAAGATTTCAAATTTCTGGTATCCGGTTCCCAAAATAACCGAAAACGCACAGCCCTACCATGCATAATACTTCATAATTAAGCTATTTGTGATCGACCCAGTCTTGCACAACGAGTCTGTCTGAAGTAGCCCCTTAGACACTCAGCCCCTTACACATGTCTTTTCTCAATCAGTAGAAAATGCCCATGGAATTCACACGAAATCAATACGTGTTTGGTATAGTAAATTTAAGATGACATTGAGCTTGTACTGAGGTCAAACAATCTAAAAGTGAAACCATTTCCTTAAAGAGGGGCTCTAAGGTCAAATTTAGTTTTGTGATTTTCCAATAACTAGAGTCCTTATTAAAGGGTGAAAAAATTTCCCCCCAAAATTAGTCTCTAACCTCACGTTAAAGTGATGTAAAATGTCATTTTATTTGATAACCTTCCTGTGTGAAATTTGTTAACATCCAAAGACAACAGTGACGTCACATTTCAAATAAATGGATCTCTACATTTTTGTACGGTGAATTTGCAGTTCATTCCTGAATCTCCACAATATTTGATCAAATCGGCGTTGAAATTGACTTTTTGACAAACAAAAAATTCCTGTATGGAATGTCACAGACTCATTTACCGTAAGAAAATAATGACGTCATGTTTCAAATATCGCTCTGAAAGGGTATCAAATAAAATGATATGTTACACCACTTTAAAGTGAAGTTAGAGACTTGTAATTTTTTTCACACTTTAATAAGGACTCTATCTATTGGAAAATGAGTGCATCACAAAACTGAATTTGACCTTAGAGTGCCTCTTTAAGACTGATTGTGTAGGATCCGGTCAGGTGTGGACCAACCATAATATGCACACGGCTCATTTGATATGTGTAACACTGCTGATTTTGGAGGCAGTGTTGCTTACAGTAATATAATGACATAAATAGCTTCATATAACACTAACACAGACATGCCCTCGTACCCATGATATGCCTCAATTATAATATAATAAGCCATCTGTTGCCCGCTTTTAATTTTCACAGGAGAAAGATTTCTGAGGACGTTTGGAAAGCTAAAAGTGCCGAATTTAACCGACACGTTGATGCTAATACGAATATTCTGATGAGTGCTGATGATGATGGATCAGGGTATGATATTAAATCGGATTCAAACATTTAAATGTCAGTAATTTTAGAGCTTTCAGTTGACTATATTGATCGACCTAATGTTTCTCATTAATGTGGTCTATGAAATAACCTTCTTAGGTATTACTTTTTTCAGGACCATTTCTTGGGAGGAGTACGTCTTGGAACAGGCCTTGCTCATCATCGCGGCTCGTCCTAATGTGATGGGACCTCTAAAACTAAACCGACCAAGCTTCGCCCTGTGAAACTAACATGAATAACCGTCAATAGTCTTTAAATTAAGTAAGACTAATTGCGGTGACACCATGTGGAATCTCAATTGAGTAGTAATTAGTTCTGAAAAGAACTGGGGTACAACTCGACGTTTCGATCAGTATGCTCTGATCGTCCTCGAGTTGTACCCCAGTTCTTTTCAGAACTAATTACTACTCAATTGAGATTCCACATGGTGTCACCGCAATTAGTCTTACTTATCATCCTCACCATGCAAAGCTACAAGTTTTACCTAGTCTTTAAATTGTTAAAATACATCCTCAAAATCAAACATTTATCATTCAACATTAAATGACGTCATGCTTTTGTGCATGGAATCCTTTTTCACCGTACATAGACCTAATTCATTCATTAAACATTTATGCACTATAACTTTACAAGTAAAGTTTGTGTAATAATTAGGCCTATATAAACATTTTGGTACCCTTTGGTAATGCCAAAAATAAGTATTTATTTAGTGAAAAGGTTGTGACACGAACATAATATCCATTCTCTTGTATGGGTAAAATAAACTATTGAAATGAGCTGAAACTGTTACAGGTTATCATAAAATCATTTTTGTTTACTAAAAGCGTACTTGAATATACCGAGAATTTATTATACAGTATAAATAGTGATTATTTATCAGATTATGCACATTTTAGTTTTGGTTTTGACAATTTGTTTTGTATAAAAAAGTTGTTAATTACATCTTCATGAAAACTCATGTTGTCTTAATATACAAATTATATAAGCGTAATCGTAAAAATAATAAAGATTATCAACATAATTATACATGCGTTTGTCACATTACGGCTCGATAACGGGAATGCTCTCCTTTACGGTCTCCCGCAGAATCAAATATCTCGTCTTCAGCACATAAGAAACACAGCAGCTCGTGTTGTAACTTTGTCCAGAAAGTCATGCCATATCACGCCAATCTTGAAAGAACTGCACTGGCTTACTGTTTCACAGAGAATTGTTTTTAAACTTTATATGCTAATTGTTCACAAATCTTTTAATAGTATTGCTCCAATTTATATTTCTGAACTGCTTAAAGTCTACACTCCATCACGCAATTAGCGCTCCAGCAACATGCCACTCCTAAAGGAACCAACTTTCAAACGGAACTGGGGTGATTGGTCTTTTTCTGTCGCGGCTCCGAGACTCTGGAATCATCTTCCAACTAAACTCAAATCTTGTCATAGTATAACTAGATTTAAGTCAATGCTTTTAAGTTTAAAAAAACTCATCTTATGTCACAATTCTTCAAAGATGATGTATATTTGTAATTGCATTGTAGGTACGTGTATCTCAGTACATAATTTTTTTCTCCTATGCTATCATTGTATATTGTTTGTATTCATGTTTTTCTTTGTTTCCGCGCCTTGAGCGCCCAGCAGGGTGGATATGTGCGCGCTACAATATCTTTATTATTATTATTATTATTATTAACATTCCGGAATGTGTATCGTATAGTGTACGGACTGTTTGTAAATGCTTTGCTTTGAATAAACCAATAAACTCGACCGGTAGTTCGAAGATACACAAGTTTATTTAAAACCCTATCAAACCTGGGGGTGGTGGTGGTAGTGGTGGTGGTAGTGGTGGGGTGGGTGTGTGTGTGTGTGTGTGTGGGGGGGGCACACAAACTATTCTTCAGGATACCCACATTTTAGTGGTAAATACTTTAGATTTGTTATAGACGTTGAATAATCTGAAAGAAATTGAGTCATGTGACCACTTCCAATTCATTGTCGGAATCTAATGTGGCCGCCGTTGCGTTAAAATGTAAAATCACAAATTGTACTGATTTCAATATATTTTATTAGGTGATTTGGTATATTAGTTTTCTGAATTTAAAACATAATAAATAGTGCTATGGATGTGATTATGTCTGCATTTTCTATTCTTTTGATTAAACGAAATACAAATTTTGGGTCGTAGCGAAGGCACAATCAAGGGGGGTTTTGCTGGGGGGTGCTTGAGAAATATTGGGGAGTTGGCGCGAAAAATTTTCGCGGGTGGTATCGTGAACAGTTTTTCCCTCCAAAAAATCACCAAACGAAGGGGGAGGGGTAGGCATTAGACATTTTTCTCTGAAATTAAATCACCTCGGACACAAAACTATACAAGCCTGCTTTGATGGCTTGATTTGGTGTTTTATTTGACGACTGAGGCTTGATTTTGCCGACTGAGAATTCGATATTAGGTGTGTGTGTGTGTGTGTGTGTGTGTGTGTGGGTGTGGGCAGCGGCAGCACCAGACCTGTTAAACTGGGGCGGGGGGGGGCAAGAGGGGCGGGGGCAAGCTTAAATTTAAAGGGGCAAACATTAATCATTAAAAGTTCCCAAGCTTGTAAAGATAAATAAATCGACATTATATCAACATTGCCGGCGATAAAAAGTGTTTTTTTGTGGGGGAAGGGGGGGGGGGGGCTTTTTGGTGGTGCTAAAGTTAATGATATGGATGAAATTGAGTTTATTATTTACAGTGCGAACATATTTGCATTAATGTGGGTGCAATGGTTTGGGGTTAAATTCAATTTCGGCCATCGGGGAAAAATTGGGGGGGGGGGCAAAGAAAGTAACTGGGGGAATTTTCCCCCTTGCCCCCCTTGCCCCCTCCTTGCCCCCCTCGCCCCCCTTGCCCCCTCCTTGCCCCCCTTTCCCCCTCCTTGTCCCCTCCTTTCCCCCTCCTTGCCCCCCTTTCCCCCTCCTTGCCCCCCGTAGCGCCGCCGCTGGGTGTGGGTGTGTGTGTGTGTGGTCTATACCCTTTGGCTACGGCCCTGGCTTCTCAGCTGTGCACACTTTACATGGTGCACACTTTACACGGCACACACATCCATCAGCTCAATTACCTAGCGGACCCCTCCCATGTTGCACTTTTCCACATGTTGGAAATTTAATATTATATTGTCGTCTAACTTGACACACTTCGACTGTTTTCTAAATTGTGTTGTAGAAATGTCACAGGTGGATCTACTTGAAACTTGTTCAGTGAAAATTTGCATAAAGTGTTAAAAAACTGCGGTTTAAATAATCTAGAAGGATTTTAATAATTATAACAAAATTCAGTCCGTAATTCCGAAACACCCACGTCCGGAAAGTGGGCATAAATCGCTGGATCTGGAATGTCGTTTAATAATAATAGTAATAATGTGTGGATTTATATAGCGCACGTATCCACCAACTAAGTGGTGCTCAAGGCGCATTATATTATTATCCCTGCTCATAAGGCTCATAAGGCTCATAAATCATTCCTGAAACCATCTCAGCTCCCTGGGGAGTATACAGCTCAATTGCTGCCATTTCTAGCGCATATAGAGCAAACCAACGCTGCCTTCACAGGTACCCATTTAAACCCTGGGTGGAGAGAAGCAATTATGATTAAGTGTCTTGCTCAAGGACACAAGTGTCACGGCCGTGATTCGAACCCACATTCTGTTGCTAACACCAGAACTTGAATCCGGCTAGACCGCTCGGCCACGACATGTTCTCCCATACATTTTAAACAATTTATATTTGAGTTGTTTTCTTATTTGTCTGATAGGCATGTTGAAAACAGTGTTAACATGCCATAAAATAAACAATTGCATGTGTTAACATAAGCTAGTCAAAATCTTGATTCCTTTGTATCTCACTCAAGAAGGGCACGACCGTGTATACAAGTCATGTCGGCTTGCATGTACATATACGTATTCATGTACAGCATTAGTTTAGTGTATAGTGGACTATTTTCGAATAGGGAATTCACGTTCGAGACTCATTTCGATATAATTCCTGGTTTATGAGAGACTATTTTTATGAACTTCACGATGTCATGCTTGTATACTTTAATATTATGAAAATATTGTCCAGTGAAATAGAATTTTGAATTTGTCAAAATAGTAAATAAAAGAACTATACGATCCGGCATGACGTCAAGGGCGTCGATCGGCACTTTAGACCAAATATTATTTTATTTGAGTTTTGGATTCAAGATACTCAGTAGTGCGTTCTATATAAGTGCTTTATGACGACTTCTTTTACGGGGCATAACTGTAGCATTCTCATCAGGATTCACGAAACAATTCTGACTCTGGATGCTCTGTGGTAAGATGCATTCTGAGCACTTTCTTAATATAATCTTGGTGTTGCAAGGGGAAAACACTTTAGCCTACTCATCAGCAATCAAGACAGGCTAACATATTTAGTTACGGTATTTTCTAATTTTTGTATGAGGCCCTCCAAAAGTGTGTGTGTGTGGGGAGAGGGTGGGGGTGGGGGGTGGGGATGGGGGGTAGTGAACATGATCGTGTGGAAGAGCACGGAGGTCGAAAACTTCACGTCCCATAACAAAATTTATGTAATAGTGCCCTCAACGTTTATGTTAAGATATTCTAGTCTGGCTCCAAAAGTACATTGACGTAACAAGCGATCTACGATTAAGTGACAATGGGAACCAGACTTAAGTCCAGCGCTTCAACCCATGCGTGCGACTATGTACTTGCATTTGGATTAAATACGTGACTGAAATAAGTACTAGTACTACTAGTACTACTAACGTTAGCTTAGAGGAGATATATTCTTTTAAAAAGTCATGTAGCAATTACAACGAACATATCATTGTTTGAATTGATATCAATGATTTTTTACGATCTTTGGACGTTCAAAGAGAGGCCGATATGATTGGGGCCATTCGGTACTTCACACGACGGATGTTTTCACCGAAGTATCTGTTGGTGACAAACACACTTTCCAGTGGTTTGTTGTTGTCCCTTGGTGACGTTTTACAGCAATGCAATGAACGTAGAATTGCTAGAAAGAACTTACTATTAAAAGTAAATGCATCTTCAGGGACTATCGATCATATAGGAAGTGATCATTTAGGAGATACAATACCTGCTTTTAACTGGACAAGAACAGGTAAAGTGTTATGACATGAATTGGTAGCCCTGATCTACAGACAGTGCAAAGTACACTTCCAATAGGGTCCTGACCAAGAGTTCTTCCCGTTCATATACCTGTAAAGTTTGCACTGGATTTTCTCCTTTTTTTACCTGTCTTCGTTGGCTGAACCGAGGAAATGCAGGCACTGTAACTTCTTAACTGCCTCTTGGAGAAATGATTTTTGCTATAGTATAACTTATAAGGCCAAGAGAATGAAAGTCATAGATTTGCGTCCGGGAAATTTCGAAAACACATGAGGCTTTTTTTCATTATTCATTATTCATTATTTCCATTGATCATTAATAACAGTGCAATCACAAGATGTTTCTTCTAATTTGACGTGTCGCCGTACGTATGGTTGCCTGTGTACGTACGTGCATCATTATACGTGCGGGCTGCACACACAGGCATAAGATACAAAGGCTCAACAGCGAACGTGTTGTGCATGTGAAGGCGGTACAGTTGCAGGTGCGGATCGGACGAAGTTTACCATGCAGTTTTAGTGCGATGCGACCTTTTTTGTGAACGACGTACGTGGGACTAAGACAGTGCAAGACTAAGAGAACATGTGCTTATGATTAACCCTTTCAGTCCCGCACCCGGGATATCCCGGGTCACGTTACACTTCCTCAGGGTCCCGCTCCCGGGATATCCCGGGTCACGTTACACTTCCTCAGGGTCCCGCTCCCGGGATATCCCGGGTTGCGCGGTCGCTGTACTTTTGCGTCCACTGCGCTGGTACCATAAGCGCTTTGAACTAAAAAATACAGCTGTATGGACCTGATGATTTGCGCCCTCTTTTGATATATTTGTTGAGATTGTTTGCCGCTAGCATCCGGGACTTTCAGTAGGTTTTGTGTGCAAGATGGATGCCTCGTCAGCCGAATGACGGAATGCCCTAAGCGCGGAGATTTCCTTCCAGAATTTGACGTTTTCCTCTTCGGTGTTGTCCTTTTCTGACACATGTAGGTTTCGCAAAGATAAAATTGATCACTCAGGAGTGTAGATAAACTATTGATTTGAAGAAATTATAATTTTGGGGGTGTTTTTATCGTGATATTTTACGATTTTTCATGTCTGTACTGATGATGCATGTAACGTAACGTTAACGTTTACATTTGTGTAAAGAATGCACTCATTCCCAATGATTTACATCCTCTCCTCCTACTTGTACATAGTCTGTGGCACTATAAGGTTTACATTTGAGTGCAGTTACCTTTGGAAATTATAAAAATTAAAAACAAATAAACATTTGGGAGGAATCTTATCAAACAAAAATCACGAAGACGTGCCGATAAAAGTACAGTTGTAATCAAAGCAAAAGTAAACAAACTTTCAATATGGCGGCCGCCATAGATGTAAAGTTTGTTGTTCATGTTTATGAAGGCTAATGCAATTATAATCATTCTAGTTATGTACATTGAGGCATTTTGTGATCTTCATTTTCCAGTATTTTTTTAATGTATATGTACATGTATATATTCCTTTTTAGATCATCCCAGAATAAAAAACAACAATAAAATAGACAGAAACTTATTATATTGTACAACTTCCGGTTTAACAGGAAGTCAGAGGTCATCAAGGTCACTGAGGTCAAAAAAAGGTCAGGAAATTATTGACAATCATTTGGTAAACAATGTGTCCATATATTGTTGGAAAATAAAGAAGGGCATTTTTTTAATGATTTTTCAAACATAAACATACAAATTGTTGTGTTTTAAAGAAAGTATGTGGGATAATGAGGGTAATTGTGTACAAAGACAATGGGACTCAAAGGGTTAAAGCACACATACTATACTGGTGGAAATTTGGTAAAAACTTCGTTTTACTGATGTGGATGATTTGGAACTAAATTTGTTTGGTGGAAATACCTTTTTTGTGCAAATAATGATTTTTTTGGCAAATAATGAAAAATTTAGGCGGTAGCTTTCGGGACATGCGGGCGGTGGATGCAAATCTATGACTTTCATTCTCATGGCCTAAGATGTCTAAAAAAGGAGGATTTCCCCGACATTTCTAAAAGCAACAGCCAATTTGTGTACAAACTTTTTATGCAGTTCATGCTAAATAATGCGAATGAGCGATGACCTTGGGGTCAGAACATCGATTGCACGGCAGAACACGGCTCTTTAAATCACCCGCACTGTAATTAAAGTCCTGTCTTACTTGCGTAATTAATGTTCTGCCACGCAATCGATGTTCTGACCCTTAAGGTAACAAGGTCATCGCTCGATGAACGGCATAAAAAGTTTGTATGTCGGGGAAATCCTCCTTTTTTAGACATCTTTTGGCAAAAATCATTTCTCCAAGAGACAGTTAAGAAGTTACAGTGCCTGCATTTCCTCGGTTCAGCCAACGAAGACAGGTAAAAAAGGGAGAAAATTCAGTGCAAACTTTACAGGTATATGAACGGGAAGAACTCTTGGTCAGGACCCTATCGGAAGTGTACTTTGCACTGTAGATAGGGTCCTATCAGGGCTAATGAATTGGATGATATTCAGATTCTTAATCTTATTTATACTACTAGTTATACAGTGCGCTTGCATATAGTAAAGATGATCATGATGATCAAGTTTGTGATAATATTGCTGTAACCTATTTGTGGTAGATGCAGCCGTAGTAGTACTACTTTTTGTTTTTACTATTATTGTTTCATGCCAGAAGTAGTAAAAGACAATTAGTATAATGGGCTGCAGTTACCAAAGCTGAAGTTATTTAATCTCAAAGGTCTTGTCATTAACTAACGTTTAACCAAAACTGTCACAGTCAGTTAACCGAACATCGGTACCTGAGTACCACACAAATTACATTGTAGATGTGGCAAAAAAGAAAGTGGCAAAAAAGAAAGTTTAAAACAAAATAGGCAGCAAATTCTTCAAAAATTGTTTGTTGTATTTAAAAAGAAAAAAATATTGTTTTGGTTAGCCCGTTAGCATATTTATAAATGGTTCGTACAGTTTTTGTCGATTAACTGTTTAACTGTCGCAACACTACTTTGAGATACAGAAGCTGCAGCTATGGTTACCACTGTGCAATATCAAGGACCCAGATTTTGCTCCATGCCATTACATAACCCATTACATAACCCATTACATAACCCATTACATAACCCATTTTGAGAACTTTGCCCCCAAATGGAACTCCATCCTCTGATTTTCATTAGTCTCAACAATAAATGTCAGCCCACATGAGGAATATTAAGGGTAGAATGTCGTATCCGACCGCCACTTTTTCTCATTAAATATAACCAATAATGTAATCTTACCTACCTAGTAAGGTGGAGAACAGATGATGGACATATACTTCAAATCATTCCAGGATATTTATTTAATGAAAAATCAGGCATTTTTGGTATACGATGACTTCCTCAGTCGAATGTCAGTCTGATCTTGTCAACTCCCCCATAAGTGACCAACACAGTCATTGTACATGCGGAGTGGCAACTTACAATAGGATCCTTCTATTTTCTGAAGCGCTGGGAGTATTTTTTTTAGAAGGGAAATCAAGTCCGAAAACCATCATAAAAGTGGATTTTAAAGATAGTTTTCGCTTTCTGTACCCCCATAAATCGCTAGAATCATTTTTTAACTGGTTAGTGGGTGCAATTTTTTTTAAAAAAAACCTTAAAAAAGGTTATACATATCATGTAGATGTATGATTAAAAAAAATCACATGTGCAACATGTCCATGAAAAATTGCTTGTTTACCCTTTTCAAGCATGGTTGTAGCAGTTAACCTTGCCAGGCTATGTCACTCATCATGGAGGATGCTCAGGTCATAATTTAAACTCTACTTGTGTTGCTTGCGAATCACAACGGTTATTGTGCCACTGTGCTATGGGGAGAGTTATTCCTATTTGCATTCAAGCCTCATATTGAGGTTGCATGACAACCAACACAAGCGAAATGTGTATAGCCTAACTGATGACCCGAGCAAACTCAAAATTGCTAAAACGTATGCATGAAAAAAGTCAAAATCAAACGTTTTATTTGTATAATATTTATGTTTTAACCTTCAAATATGAAATAAATGACAATAAGACACACCAAAAGCTAATGTAGTCATGAGAGTACCCATCTGCCAAATGTAAGAAGACAAATGAAAGTAAAAAAAGACAAAAACAAAAATATAATATGCAGGCCTGGTATTTCAGTCCTTGGATTCACTTTCTGATGACTGTAGTTTAAAACAGAACTTGAATTCTGTGCACTGTACCACTAGACCACAACACACCTTGCTCGAGTCACATTTAAAGATGTGATAGCCTGTGTTTTTCGCTATTTTAACAGCAACTTTTTTATTTTAACAGAAATGTTATTTTTCATGAAGTGAATACAAATGCTGTCAAATTACACATTTCTCAAAATAATTGCGAGAAGCATGGTTTTACAGTAATTATGTACCAAAATTAATTATGGTGGGTCCTGCCATAAATTAATTTTGGCAATTTTATACTAAGCTTCTGACAACTATTTTATAAAATATCTTACTTTGAAGTATTTATATTCCTTTCTAACAGGAAATTATCAATGTACCAATAAAACAAAAATAATAATTCAGAAATTACCGGTCACAGAAAATGGTAGATCAATAATCAGTGATCTTGTTTTTCTTCTGACGTCACATTATTTGCAACCTTCTGCTGCACAGAACTTGTAATTGAGTGATTTAGTGAATGAGAAAAAATTAATAAGTGGATTGCTAAACAAGTCCTAAGTTGATAATCTCTTTAAAAAAAAAATATTAAAAATGGAAATAAGTTTGAATGTGACAAACACCATGCTTGCATGTTATTAAATCACCTACAGTATGAAACACATTATTTTATTTAATAACATTTTCATGCTTGCATTTTACAGGTAGAATGCTTACTATAGGAATTCTTCTTGGACCCGTAAATCACTACTGGTATTTAGGACTTGACAGGTTTCTCCCAGGTAGAAATGGAAGAACCGTATTTAAGAAAATCATCTTAGATGAGATTATTGCATCGCCAGTAATGACCTCAATATTTTTTGTTGGTAAGTACATGTAACTACAATAATTGGTGTGAAAATTAATAAGTTGCCCCATGGCAACACACCATCTTTTGGGTTGCCCACAGCCAATTTGGTTACCAACAAAACTAAAAAGAAACTTGGTGCCTAAAGTTTTTTCTCTTAGACAGAAAACTTCAAAAGGTAGCAGAACCTCAAATTGGCTACATCTGAATAAGATCAATATTGATTTAGATGTTTGTAATTAAAAAGAAAGAACGAAAAATGAAGGAAACATTCAATTAGAGAGTTTTAGTAATAAGTTGTTTGAGCTATTAAATATTTAAAAGTTGTACTTGATTTGACAAAAAAATTGAGGTTGCCAGACGGTAACCGTAATCAGTTCTAAAGCTTGACCCAGGCCACAAGGTTGTCCTCGGCTGCAAGGTTGACTCATGCAACAAGCTTGCCTCATACAACAAGCTTGCCTCATGCAACAAACTTGCCTCATGCAACAAACTTGACCCAGGCAACAAGATTGTCCTAGGCTACAAGGTTGTCCTAGGCTACAAGGTTGTCCTAGGCTACAAGGTTGTCCTAGGCTACAAGGTTGTCCTGGGCTACAGGGTTGTCCTAGGCTACAAGGTTGTCCTAGGCTACAAGGTTGTCCTAGGCTACAAGGTTGCAAGACAATCCTTAATTTCACATGTGCAAATAACTTTTGACTGACTCATCCCACTTGGTAATTGTGGTATGGGGTTAAGACAACTCGACCCTTGTGACAACTCTACACGGACAACTCTACACGGACAACTCGACCCTTGTGACAACTCGACCTCCTGTGACAACTCAACACAGACAACTCGACCCAATTTATTGTTGCTTAGAAGTAGATCATCGTTTTCCCTCGAAAAAAGATTGATCACTACTAGGCTTATTCTAGCACCCAGTATGGCTCAAATTCTAGCACAAATTTAACTCTTGGAAAATCCTTTTAAGAATGTAGTAAATACTAGTTACAGTAAATATACCTAATCCCCGGGGAAAATATAATATTAAATAAAAAAGTCCAAATGTATAAAAATTTTAAATATTATATTTTATTGAATGCCATTCAAATAATAAACCATAAAAAGGCCTATAAAATCAATGACAGTTGGCATATAATTAGGCCCTACACATTTTAAAAACGTGTTCATGCCCATCGCCGGAGCCGGTTACTGTGGACGAATGCGAAATATAAAATTATAGATTTAAAATTATTTGAAAATTATTACAAAACGTGTTTTACCGATAACATCCTTGATTTCATTGTAGAAAGGAAAACAAATTCTTTGAAAAGTGAATATAATTATGTCATAAGCTTGGTTTAACGTCAACAGTAAAACCACGCTTCTTATTTTGAAAAATGTGTAATGATCCGATGAAAAAAGAAAGAAAATGCGTTGTCAATTCCGTCAATTTGACTACAACTCAATCAAAAAAAGGGGGTCGAATTGTCACATAAAGGGTCGAGTTGTCATGAGAGTCGATTTGTCTCATAGGTCGAGTTGTCACAAGGGTCGAGTTGTCACGTGGGTCGAGTTGTCACGTGGGTCGAGTTGTCACAAGGGTCAAGTTGTCTCGTGGGTCGAGTTGTCACAAGGGTCGAATTGTCTTGTGGGTCGAGTTGTCCGTGTTGAGTTGTCACAAGGGTCGAGTTGTCTTATGAACTTAAGACTTGGTAATTTGAATTTAATAAGGCTGTGTGTTTTAGGTTATTTTGGGAACTGGATACCCGGGTACCTGTAAACAATGTTGTAAAAACACATGAATACTTCCGAATATATATAAAATAACCAATATGAACACAAGTTTCTCTTGTTTTATTATAAGAGTCACAAGAAATGTGGAGCTACTGTAATAATTTCACACCTGTATTACAAATGACTTGTAGCATGTGGCGTCCAATTCTTGAATTCTTGAATTCTTGAATTCTTGAACGATGAAATTGTTACTATGGCAACATTTCATTTATACTCAGCTACATTGTACTTTATTCCTGTACCTACATGTAATACAACTCTTCGTATATTCTGCTTTGTTTGTCCGTGGTCTTTTATCTTGTACTTCTTCGTTTGTGTTTTTGTTGAGGGTACTAAAGCCTTTGGGTTCACCAGTGACTGGCTCTTTATAATAATTTATTATTTTTATATTTTCTGAAATGTATTTTTTTTCAACATGAATTATTTTTTTTTTGAAAAAGAGTACAGCATTAGTATAGCACTTCTGTTCAGTTGTTGTTGCAACTATCCATTTCTAAAATCACTCAAAAGGTGGGGGAAATTCATCGGTGAGCCCTCTCTTGACCATTTATAATTACCTTCACTATATATGCAGAACCAATTTGAATATTTCCACGTATTGTTTCCACAACATGTAGGTATGGGACTTCTTGAAGGAAAGAGTTGGGCTGAGAGTGTCAATATATTAAAGAAGAAATTTTTAACCGTTTACATGGTAAGTGAACAATGGATTTACTTTAACCATTATTTTAATTATTATTTCTTCAAATTGAACATGCCAAATGCAGCTATGGTGAAATTAATATATAAAAAAACAGCTGTATAGCAAATTTACTTGAAGCAAATTGATTCCCAATATTTGATGAGTTTTAATATTGGCTTTAATTCCTTTACCATACAAGTACTTGATTTGTAAAAAAGGCAGATACAGTATGTTGAAATTGAATAAAAAACATACACCTAACATATATTATATATTTGATGGGTTTTAAAGTTTGTTTTAACAACTTGACCAAAAAAGCTTTAATTATATTGATATCTTTATCAAACATAACCAAATGCAGATGTTTTTACATGTAGGTTTTATTCTTTTACTATACAAGCACTTGGTTTTCTTTCTTTAACCATTTGATATTGACATGAACTAATACTGACATCATTGGAAGGTGCATGTTGTTTGAACCATTTCTTTCAATGTTTGTTTATGAAGTGTCAACCAAAGCTTCAATTACATTTCATTTTCATGCAGCCATTCTGAAACATACATTAATGCATTCTGAAGTATATTAGAAACAGTAATTTTAAACATATACCTGGGTCATTCCATGCCAACTCACCTAGAGGTTGTCAGTGACCAGCTCAGACTTTGCTGATTTTTATTTTCAACATACCTCTATGGGAGTAATGAACACACAACAAATTTTGGCTGCCTTAACCCTAACCACCCCAAATCCTGCAAAATCCTCCAAGGGGCACTTTTTGGGGAAAATTCAGCACTGTTGAAAACTGGTACTTTCACCTTTTCAAATGGGAAAAAATTACTACCTGGCAACAAGTACAGGCCATAAGTGCTGAATATGAAAGATCAACAAAAATGCATGGTGCATTTTGAAGATAAGGGCAAGTTTCCAAAAGTGCACTGATGGACTTTGGAGGATTCAGGAAGGGTCCTAGCCAGAATACCTAGGGGGTTAGGGTTAATAATATAGCCACGCCCCCTTTTTCTCCCTTCAAGTTGCGTCAGTGATTTTTTTTGGCATTTTCAGAGTCCTATATCTCAAAATTGGGTGAAGATATTTTGCTGCAAATTATTACACAGGGTGAATGGCACCCAATCTGCTAGAAGCTGCTGTCAAAAGTAGTATATAAAATCTCCTTTTCAAGGCTCAAAACCCACATTTGAGCCGACACAGGTTACTGTTTGCCATTTTTGGGCCACTCTGATGACACATGAGAAAAGATATCAAACTGAATTTTCTTACATAGATAGGTAGGATGTGATATGTTAAGATGTAAACAAGTTTCCATTACATGGGTAGTGGCCCACCTGGTCAACCTTCCATTAGGAGGTGGTTTTTTGACATTTATTTCTGTGAACCTATCTTCAGACCCTAGCCAAACCTCCAATGAAAGTATGATTGGTCCATCCTTGTTTTGGGGCAGACATATGCACCTAGTTTGTATGCATATAAAATAGAAAAGCAATCAGACTATTCATGCGGTCACTAGAGGGGCCCAAAAAGGGCAAAAAGTAACTGACGTCGGCTTAATTGTGGGTGTTGAAGGACCCCAACTTGAAAAAGAGATGTTATATACTGCACTACTTTTGACAGCAGATGCTGTGTAACAATTTGCAGCAAAATATCTTCACCCAGTTTGGAAATATAGGCCTCTAATAATGCCCAAAAAAAATCACTGAAGAGGGAGAAAAAGGGGGCGTGGCTATATTTTTCAGGGGCCCATATGTGTATCTTGGAAACGACTTGGAGTTGGGATCAAAATTTTTGTATGTGTTCATTACTCCCATAGATAAAGATACAACATCAGCAAAATCCGAGTCGGTCATCGGTCACTGACAAATTTTCAAATGTTTAGGTGATTTGACATGGAATGACCCACATACATGTGTATATATACACACAATATTTGCAAAGCTTACTTAGTATTCATAAACCACACACAGAGTCTCTTCAAAACAAAGTGGCAGATAACCATGGTAATTTGGTAAAGACTAATAACAATTACTTAACTAATAACAATTACTCAAAATGTAACTCAATCAGTTTATGGATTTTGATATATTTGGACATTATATTTTCAGCTTCATAAAAAACACTTTTTCGTTTTTGACTAAAAAAGAAGATTTTTTTTGTAAATATCATTTTTTGTAATAGTCCATGTCATTAACACTTGAAAATGCATGATTAAATACTGTCCAAATAATTTCTGAAATACTTAATTAAAGGGAAGGTTCAGCACTGGTAATGTTGTCAAAACTGCTTCTCGGAGTACATGTAATGCTTTGAGTCAAGATATATGAATGAATTAAACAACCAGCCTGTAAAAGGTACATTTGAAAATAGTGAAAAGGGATTCAAATTGGTTGTATTCATTAACCCTAACGATCCCCATCCAGCCAAACTCCAACACCAGGGATTGTTGGAGTTTGATGGGTTGAGTACTGTGTACTTCTGATATGGCATGTGTAAAGTGTGGGAATATGGCTGGATGAGTACTGTATGTGTGCAGTAACAGTGTTGGATTTTGATTGAGTGAGGACGGTGGTTCTACTAGCATGCAACATTGTTAGACTTTGAGTGGAGAGAGTGTGTGTATGCAACCTGCTGTAATAAACAACTGATAATGGCAAATATTGTACTTAGGTATGCTTGGCATTGTGTCTAACATCATACAACTAGAACCTACCATTTATTCCATAGGGTGTTTCAGTTTTTGTATAGTTAACTTTTTTTAGCATGAAAACAATTGTTGGATTATGATGGGTTGAGTACTGTGTGACTCCAGTTTTCAAACTTTACTTTCGGCCATGTGTCCCCACTCAATCAAAATCCAACAGCTAAGGGCCTGTTGGAGTTTGACGGGTTGAGTACTGTTATGGCAAGTGGACTGTTGGAGTTTGATGGGTTGAGTACTGTAAACCAGCAACAGTCAACCATGGTGTTGGGATTTGATAGGTTGAGGAAGGTTTCTAGTAAAAATGCTTAGGGAATTAGGGTTAATAATGTAGAATTTAGGAAAGAGCACTCTTTCCTAAATTTGCACTGGAAATGATTTCACTTTATTAAAAATTACAGCACCTCAGACAAAATTATTTTGAGGGAAGATTTATCCCGTCACCAGCATTACACCAAGTAATTGTTACATTGAAATTCAAGCATTTGTTTGTACCAATCCTGTACCAATCCTGTACCAATCCTGTACCAATCCTGTACCAATCCTGTACCAATCCTGTACCAATCCTGTACCAATCCTGTACCAATCCTGTACCAATCCTGTACCAATCCTGTACCAATCCTGTACCAATCCTGTACCAATCCTGTCCTGTACCAATCCTGTACCAATCCTGTACCAATCCTGTACCAATCCTGTACCAATCCTGTACCAATCCTGTACCAATCCTGTACCAATCCTGTACCAATCCTGTACCAATCCTGTACCAATCCTGTACCAATCCTGTACCAATCCTGTACCAATCCTGTACCAATCCTGTACCAATCCTGTACCAATCCTGTACCAATCCTGTACCAATCCTGTACCAATCCTGTACCAATCCTGTACCAATCCTGTCCTGTACCAATCCTGTCCTGTACCAATCCTGTCCTGTACCAATCCTGTCCTGTACCAATCCTGTCCTGTACCAATCCTGTCCTGTACCAATCCTGTCCTGTACCAATCCTGTCCTGTACCAATCCTGTCCTGTACCAATCCTGTCCTGTACCAATCCTGTCCTGTACCAATCCTGTCCTGTACCAATCCTGTCCTGTACCAATCCTGTCCTGTACCAATCCTGTACCAATCCTGTACCAATCCTGTACCAATCCTGTACCAATCCTGTACCAATCCTGTACCAATCCTGTACCAATCCTGTACCAATCCTGTACCAATCCTGTACCAATCCTGTACCAATCCTGTACCAATCCTGTACCAATCCTGTACCAATCCTGTACCAATCCTGTACCAATCCTGTACCAATCCTGTACCAATCCTGTACCAATCCTGTACCAATCCTGTACCAATCCTGTACCAATCCTGTACCAATCCCGTACCTTACCTTTAATAAAATATGGTTGCCATGGTAAACGAATGCAGTTGAGTAATTTCATAACCTATTATGTGTGTGGTCTTTATCAACATCAGAAAGCCTATTCATGTAGATGTAATGGAATCATTTTATTACCCTAAATTGCAGCTTCCTGATATCTCTCCTTTAATTTCGATTTTCACAAATAAGTACGTGCTTTTAGCTGGCCTGGCTTGTCATCATTTGTCTGTTGTAAACACTTACTCTTTTTTCTAATTTCATTCCAAAAGCACATGTAAAAATTGGACTTGTGACTAGGGGTGACGATGTTGAATTTTTTTGATAGTCGATTATCCACGGCACGATATCGGCGATATACGATATTATCGTCTCAGTACGCGGATTTTTTAAATACATGAAAACATGTATGTATCGAACATTAGCGACATTGGACACCGATAATTATATGAACTACTTTTACATGCAAGTTCTACAGGGAAGTTGCGTAGGTAATAAACGGTTACTCCAAACAGTGCATAGCAAAATAATTTTTTGTATAGCAATATGTGAATTTTGTATAGCAAATTTAAAATGCTTAAAATTACAGTATGTAGTGTGCATAGGTAAAGGTGTTGTTTTTCAAGGCTTTACTGTCGTTTGGTTCATTATATGAATGTCCAAATTTTACCAGAAATAATCATCTTTAATGTCCGGACAATGAGCCACAGGTTTCTTTCTTCTAGGCCAACATTAAGAAGACACTTTCGTACAGATTGTCCTCTATTACAGTGTATGTGACAACCCCATAGGAGTGGGGTTTGTAAAGAAAAAGTTAAGCAAGTTAATCACCCTTCATTTCGCACCTTCACCCAAGGTTTGTTTGAAGGCGAATTAGTTTGAATCTCGCTCGGTAGCCAACACAGCGTGAGGTCACTGCCTGTAATCCAATGCTATACATGTGTGTGTGAGTTGGTTTTGTGTATAAAAGTGTGCAGTGTATACGTAAGGGGGTAGGTATAGAGTCATGTGCATGCTCGGATGAAAATCCTATAGGAAAGAAAGAACAGTGAATCCATCCCGGATCCTGTTATACTGTTAAAATAATCTAATCCTCCTAAATAATAATAACCCAATCCTTGAAAAGAAAACTAACATAATAACATTCATTTTATCATGGAGGAATGTTCTCTTCCTCCATGATTTTACATACATGTAGTGTATTGTTCCAGATAAGTACATGTAGTGTTGTAGCGGGGTTAGCTGCACAGATTTGTTTTGGCCGCATATTCAAAGGAAACGGTGAATTTGCGGAAAAGGGGGTTCAGAGAAAAAGAAAGATTCCCTAAAGTTTGAAGACTAAAAGCGATTTCAGTTAATTAAATTCATGATTTCCTTTTCCTTTTTGATTATTTATATTTTAAAGAAAGTTACAGTTGCTTTAGAACCCATCTATTAAAGCACTGGCTCTTACTTGGCTGTGAACACTCATTTTTATGGGGTATACTATAGACGCATATTTTGGAAATGCAACACAAACATGTAGGCGTGAAAGAAAAAAAGTGCAGATCCTTTTTTGTATTTTTAGTCATATGAAACGTATTGAAATAAGTCACAATGAGGGTTGCAGTCTGCATATTCTATTTAAAAAACAGACATATTCAAAGTTATTCATCCGTCCAGTTGCAGTTTGAAAGCTAGCTATGCTTTTTGCAAATCATCTGAGCGCAACCCTCAACGGTCTGAATATTCTATTAAAAAACTGACATATTCAAAGTTATTCATCCGTCCAGTTGCAGTTTGAAAGCTAGCTATGCTTTTTGCAAATCATCTGAGCGCAACCCTCATTGTTAACATTGAAAAGTTTGGGTTGCACTATCTGTTCTGGCCCACTATTGTTTGCCCTTATAATGAGCTTACACTGATAATTTTTAGCACTAGAGATGGAAGAAGATCAAACATCTCGCCATTACTCCATCATGCCTTCACCTATTATCATGTAACTTGGTACAATAAATGTTCAGTCATATGTCATGATGACGTCATCGGTTTCATGAAAACGACGGCCAGAGGGCGCTATAATTGCACGTATTTTATGCATATTTTAATTATTGGGATTTTAGAACTTTTTTGGATTTTCTATCACTTTTTCATCCCCCATGGTATTAAGCTTAGTTGGACGTCCATATCACTACATATTGAATAATCCTTTATTTCTCGAACATGATTTGACCTACATTAATCAATCTTGGCACAATAAACCGATGATGTCATCGGTTCTCATTAAGGCTGTGCCGTGTATCCGGATACCCGGATACCCGACCGAAAATATCATTACCCGGTTTCATTTTTCGGTTCCACTTACCCGTAAACGACTTTTTAAAATACCGACTGAACATTTAAAGCCACACACAATAATGGAAGTCTCTGATTGTTTGTGAACAAAATGAAGAAAACTTAGATGAAGGCTTTAGAAGAAACATTTGCCGACAGCCTTTCACATACTTGCTGGTTTTTGTTTGAAACATGTGTTCGTATTGTTATTTTATACATTCAGGTGCATTTATGTGTTTTTACAAAATTGTTTACGGGTACCCAGGTATCCGGAGATTTCAAATTTCTGGTATCCGGTTCCCAAAATAACCGAAATCGCACAGCCCTAGTTCTCATGGCAACTACCTCTAGAGGGCGCTGTACTTGGATGCATATTATGCCCACATGAATTAATGGATACAATTATTTCTTATTTTTAGCACATGTAGTACACTAGTTATCACTATGGGGATAAAGTATCATTAAATTTTACTTGGCAAGGATTTGTCTGCAATGTAAAGAAAAACGAAAGATAAATTTGAAAATATTTTGTTAAGGGGTCTCTGGAGCTCATTGTTTAAGCCCCTATCATGTCAAATTCAGCCGGGAATCCTTAGCATTTGGGGTGGGAGGGGATTACACAAACCTCCATTACTCCCGCATGCTTTGACTTACATTAATAAAATTTGACACATTAAATGTTCATGGTCCATGTATATGTCGTTAGGACGACGTCATTGATTGCCATAGAAACTACCTCTAGAGGTAACATCTTTTTTCATGTTAAAGACATCCAAAGGAACAAAAAAATATCGGTGGCGGTGGGTTATGGGGGTGTACGGTAGACCCTCCAGCCCACAGACTATTACTGATGCTGTAAAAAATGTATCGCCCGTGTTTTTCGTAATTTTAAAGGTAATTTAAAAAAATAAAAAAATAAATAATAATAAAATGTTTGATCAGAACATTGCTGTTTGGCTTCAGGAAAGGAACAATTCTTGTGAGACGCATGTTTTACAATAAAGATGTCCCGATTTAATTTATGTTTTTACAATAAATATACACCGAAATTAATTTATGTTAGGTCCTGTCATAAATTCAGTTTAACACTGTTAAACCAAGCTTATGGCACATATTTATTTTGTGAAATATCAAATTTTTAACTAGTTGTTTTCCCTTTCTTAAAGGAAATGATCAATGTTCCGATGAAATCAAACGCTATCAAAAACGATATTATTGTTGACGATATTAATTTAAATTGCTTCTTCAATTAAAGAAGTGCAGATGTAGGCTATTTGTTTACTTGTTGTGTGCATTGTCCATAGTTATGATACATTTAGTTCTAATTGCATTGGACATAATTGGTAAAACACTCAACACTCTCAGGTTTCTGTTAAACTCTATGAAACTTTGTTCATGTAATAAGATTGTTGATGTAAAGTACCTTTTAACCACTGAACTCAAGCCACATCAACTATTTCACATTCTTTAGGTTTTTTTTCCAGGGCAATGTTTTTAATAGTGAAACCAAGCGAACTTAAAAAAAAAACATAACGCAGGGTTAGGTCCATAAGCTTTGCAGTATTTGTAAGCATAATGGTGGATGGTCACATATTCTGAAATGTACTGTACAACATTATAGACCTTATGCATATGACATCGCAAACTTTCAGAGGCAAACGATGGTCACTCATTGGTTCATGTATGCGCGCTGTGCGTATACGCTAGCACAGCGCTCATACAATGAACCAATGAGTGACCTCTAGCCTCTGAATGAGGGCGATATTCAGTTTGTGACATCATATGCATAAGGTCTATTATGAACCATTAGGCCATAGGCCTATGCGACTACAATGCATTTGCCAACGTAGCACATGAAAAACCAAAACACAAATAATGCGTGTGATGGTACCATACCAAATTGATGATGGTTGACAATTTAAAGATATATCGCCCGTTTTTGGCTAAGACGACCCACAAAATAAAATTTATAAAGCGAACGAATTGGAAAGATAATATAGTTGTTAAACGAATTCGGATGTCGGAAACTGTAAATAAAAGCGATATTTCACTTGATTCTGATTGACAGCCACGCTGGCCAATCGACAGCCGCGCTGGCCAATCAGAAGACTGCCCAACCCTATCGGCTCGTTACTAATAAAATGTGTGTTCACGTGAAATCAGAAAATTAAAACGTGGGTCCCGCCTTTTATTAATTTGAGTTTTTAATTTACTGGTACTAATCCTTGACGGATTCTTTCGTTCAGTGTCTCAAATGAAAAATGAAACCCCAGAAAAATAGCAACTCATCATTTAAATCTATTTTTACCGTCAAATTGGCCCAAACACGGGCAAATATATCGGTAAATACATCCATAATTACCACATCAACAAAGGGAAAGTACTAGTACAACATTGGTAATTACCATAATATCAAATTAATGAAATATTACCGTAAACCTTCCTGAAAAATTATTCCGTCTGAAGAGCTATCATAAAACACAATAAATTTTTCGTCGTTTTCTCAAAAACGTATGAACATATATTGACATGTGATAACATATTCACAGGTTAGTTTTATGATATATTTGTTGAAACCTTGAGGGTTGAAATGAACCAACGTTACCAGTCTTCACTATTGATCATTAAATGACAACATTTTCTTTATCATTTAGATCAGCTTGATAAGCTGTGATATTGTGTGACAATGTACAATAGGTATAATATTGTAAGTAACGGGCATGTATAAAGGCTTAAATAATTACTGAATTGACTAAATTGGTGTTAATTGTGTTACGATATATGTGATAAAATACGTTTATCTTTATCATTGTGAATGTTATTGTTATAATTCAACGATTTAATTTAGTTCAAACATACTATTTCTGGTTCTTCCCTTCTCAAACTCTTGTACCTTTATTTCCTTTCATTCCATTCATTTACTTTTTTATTATACCCCATTCCAATTCTTGTATCCGACCTCTCGGTTTCCATTCTCTCCTTCCTCTCTTCACCTTAAATGTTTCTCCGACATTTAATTGTTTTTGACACCATTTCTTCATACACCATCTCCTTCCATCGCTAAATGCTACTTTCCACATCTGCTATCATCTTTTTGGGCCCCACTCTACTTCTTTGATATTTTATATTTGTTTCTCTTTTCTTCCTTCCTATCTTCTTTGTTCACATCTTGTATCCGTCCTCATGCCCCTATCATCGTTTGGCCTTTTTGTCTAACTCTTTTTTTAATCCATCCTTCCTGCATCACTTGTTGAACTCGTCCTGCTACTGACCCACTATACCTGTTCAACATGCAGATTGATTGGTGTTTCTGGCCAGCCTGTCAAGCCATCAACTTTTCCTTTGTGCCGACGCATCTCAGGGTGGTGTATGTCAACTGCGTAACACTGGGATGGGATACCTTCCTCTCATTTGTTATTCATACTTACCAAGAACAATAACATATATGCTACCTTGAATTATTTGTGGACATGAAACCATTTAAATTGATAAATTGATAATGAAATTGGTAGTGTAACACTGGCCACTTGTATACGGGTACATTACATTTTAGTATTTTTTCCTATGTACAAGCACGTCATGTTATTTGTAAGATTTAATTATATTTTCAGATTACCTTTAATACTTGCGTATGATATTTGCAATAAAGCCCTAATAACCATGCATAATGGTCGATTTAATTTTAATTGAACAGTTGGTGACCGTGCTTACTGTAAAAGAGTCATCTCATACAATCCAGACAAACACGCTTTATTAACCCTAACCACCCTGAATCCATCAAAATCCATCTCCCTGTATTGGAAGATTTTGGCGGATTCAGGATACCTCCACATTGAGCATGTGGCGGATTTTGATGGATTCAGGATTTCAATAGTTTTTAACTGCTTGGTCATGTTGGTTGATGGATTAATATAGTTACATGTACTGTATATGTTAGATTTTGATGGATTCTATGCAGCAACATACAAATTTTCATGTGAGCATGGTATCCTGAATCCGCCAAAATCCACCAAAAATTTAGTGGTGGATTTTGGCGGATTCAGGATATGTCCAATATCTACACTGGCGGATTCTGATGGATTCAGGACACCAGCATTTTGTGTGTGACAAAATTGGTGGATTTTGGTGGATTCAGGATACTTTCTAGTAAAAATACCCAAGGGGTTAGGGTTAATAAGGCTTAAAACAAACCAGCAAAGGACCTGGTTTTCTGACGTCACATATTGACACACTTTCTCAGCATGCATTTCTGAAAATAAATTGTAACAAACACGTATAATGTTAATGCAATTGCGCTGTTAACACACTTTGCTTTGTGTTGGAAAAAACCTTAGTTTTATGAATATATTTGTTGTATTTTTTATCTCATTTTTTTGGCAGTTTACATGAATATCATACTATACTTTGGTAAATCGGTTTCCTGAAAAAATAAGAAAATGCAGTATAAATATTCTTATATATGTTTCTTATTTAATATTAGGAAAACCGCCCCAATTTAATCGTGTTCCACCACCTTTACATGTGAATATCTCAAGTAATGAGACTCTTATCAAACTAAGACTCGTTAACAATTCTGAAAGTATTGTATTATCTTTCTACATCAGAACAAGTACAGATAAAAAACGTATTGGTCCAGAAGCGGTAACATGCAACATATCTATTTATATAAATAAATTATAAGTTTTTATTAAATTAAAAAAAATACGTCCTTTGTTTAAATATTTCAAAGTATGCTGAGATTAGATTAGAAACATGTTTGCATGGTTGGTGAATTAACAATACTCAAGTCCTCCATGTAACTGAATAATGTATTAAACCTTGAATATCTTTTTATAACAAACAAAATGGGACAAATGTAACCGTACAGGTTAGTTAGACTCTTCTTAAAATATAATATTAACTTTTAGACCGTTTTACAGTTTTGTCTTGAAATATATATCGCCCGTGTTTGGCTCAAGAGACCAACAAAAAAATAGAATTTAAAAAGCGAACGTATTTTGAAAGATACTATCGTTAATAAACGAACATAAACAACATGAAAGCGATATTTTAAACGTGCTTGATTCTGATTGACAGTCGCGCTTTCATTTACTGGTACTAATCCTTGACGGATTTTGTTGTCTTAAATGAATGCTTGAAACTTCCTTAATCCAATAAAATAGCATTTCTACATTTAAATCTATATATTTTTTTACCGTCAAATCGGACCAAATACTGGCGATATACATGTATATTTAATTATTAATTAAATGAAGTATAAATTGTGTGCAAGTATAGATAGTTATAAGCATGGTTTGTTTTCAGTTGTATATTATTTGGTTTCTGTTTATTGATTTTATTGTGGCAACATTAATACTTCCGTTTTACGGTGTTTTTTTAAAAGCAAAATGAACATACTTACAATGGTTGACTTTTCCAAGACAATGTTTTTATAGATTACGATTTTACAGAAATGAAAGAAAAACAACAACATAAGCTTAGGGCGTTATGAGGACAATGACCACATTATGAAATAAACATGAACTTTTAAAATACCTTAATTGTACTATACAAATTTCTTTGATGTATAACATCAAATGATTGATTACCTGTACAACATGGGT
The DNA here is from genome assembly GCA_029582265.1 of Zoroaster sp. YZ-2022. Classification (NCBI taxonomy): domain Eukaryota; kingdom Metazoa; phylum Echinodermata; class Asteroidea; order Forcipulatida; family Zoroasteridae; genus Zoroaster; species Zoroaster sp. YZ-2022. The sequence continues at coordinate 20,635,069 of CM055825.1, read as the reverse complement.
AATTACCGGATTATCATATTAACGAAGTATGGGAAGTGTACTATTATCTAAAACCTTTAATTGGTGTACCTTGAGTTGGTACAAGTATCAGTCATCCTGCATGAGATATTAACAAATCAAACTATAACGGTTTTGGTCGTTTTCCCCAAAACGTGAACACCTTTTTAATGAAACGTTCACATCAGTTTTATAGTGATATATTACTTCAAATGAGTTCAAATGAACTTACGATACCAAATATCAGAGAAATCCAGTTACGATGGACTGTAGTAGGGAGTGGACGGCCGTGATAAACTAACCTTTGGAGAACGAAGACAGCACTTTATGATGATAATTATAAAACCAATAATAATATTAAAATGTAATACTTGTGTTCATTTCTCGATGGTGCTATTTTATAAAAGTTATTGTTCACACCAAGTTCTTCCCATGAGAAAGGCATATGCACAGTGTACATTTAAACGTGTGATTCGAACGTTAATTTGAAATAATGAACATTCTTCGGTGATGGATGTCAGTGCAGAAATTATTGTAAAACATTTGAACAAGCGAGCCGGGGTTGGCAAAAATGGGTGCACATTGAAAGGGTGGCACATCACATGTCGGTCGAAAACATTTAAAAGAGAAACTTGTATTTGTAGGGCTTAAAATGCATTGAGAAAGTAATATTGTATGAATTGTTTTATCATGACACCAACGTAAACATTGTCATCAAATCAATGCTGATGATTGTGTGAGAAAATTGTATAAACGTCTTCAAATTGTGTTTGAAAGTGTGTGTTACATAAAGCAGCTTGTATTGTTTTTATTGAATGTTATTATAAAGTATTTAAAGTGGAGAGAGATTAATAGAAAATTAATTGTCTATGGACTATAGTTACTGTTGATTAAAATTACAATCAAATACATATATCCATAGACAAACGTTTCTTTTAAACTAGTGTTTTACTTTTCTTTCAAGTCACATTTTTTTGAGTTTCAGTATGATTTCGAGACGGAAGTCTCGTTTTATTTATCTGTTTTTGTAGCAAGCGTTTTATTGCATATACAATATGTAATGTATTCACGTATAATTTTATAAAAACAAATAATCATGGCTGGTTACTAAATTATATAAAGTGATTTATGTGTGCCGTGGAAATGTGCTATTATTCCTTCACTATAGCATTTGTGTAATTATGAGGCAATAATGATGAGTGTGTTTTGTTAATATGTAAAAGCATATTTCTAAAGCAACTTTAATTATGTTCACGTTACTCTAAAACAGCAAGTTTAAAACAACCAGTCGTCGGTAGAACACAACTGTTATAGTAATTATAACCAAAACATTGATTGGATTAACAGTGAAATTGGTTTGAATAACCAAAAATCAAAACGTATTTAATAAATTATAACCAATACAACTGGAAATATCTACCGATTGGTTAGTCTTTAAATCAAACTGTTATGATTGAGGTTTTAACGTCCATTGTAATATGTATGCAGATGATATTTTTGGTTTTTCAAATGTTATCAAATAAAAGTATTTATGATAAAATGAATATATAGTACTTGTATGTTTGTGTGAAGCATCGCCTAATACAATCGCACTAATTAGTTCAACCGTCTATTTCCTTGCTCAACTCTACATGTAAATAACAAATATAACAAATTGCAATATAAAACCGAGAGTATCGGCTGCCATTATTGCTTGCTTCTTGAGGTAATTTATATATACCTCCTCTTTCATTTTGTATGTATACTATATATTTCCTATTATCTTTGTGTTCTAATTGTCCATTCATTTATGTTTTATTCTGTACCACAAATAGCTTTTTAAAAGCCTCGTTGGTAGCGAATTCCATTAAAACAATTTTATAGTTCAATGCGTCACAATGCTAGCATAACTGTCACCTAGAAATAATTTTCCGGTAAATTAAATTGTAGCCCTTCAGCAGAACTGGCAACCTAATGTTTATTGATTGTCGCGCCGTCGAGATACTGTTACCGATGTGACGCAATTGTTCTTAGTTTATTACAGCACTCACCAACCTTAAATAAATAATTTGTACTTGTAACTCAATGCAATTAAAACAAAAAGAAAAAAGAAAATAAATATATAAATATACATTTCCGTGCGTTCCAGACTTCAAACGTTTGATTATAAGTGAGATTAATATGTGTTTTTAATTTCAGGTGGATATATTGGTATGGCCACCTGTCCAGGCCATTAATTTCTTTTTTGTTCCTCCCAACCTTCGTGTGATATATGTCAATGTCTTCATCTTGCTTTGGGATGCCTTTCTGTCATTCGTCAACCACAACTAAATATCTTCATACTTGTTGGATAAGACCAACCCCTGCGGTATTGGTTGCTGTACAATGCACAACCTGTGCTTTGTGAAGGTATGTTTGAATACAAAAACGGAAGATCACGGATTAAGGGTAATATTTGGTGGATGGCGCATTATGACTTTTTAGTTGTACTAAGTATTTATAAACGCCTAAAACAGTTGAGATAATCTAATTGGACGAAACGTGATCACGTGTGGTTGTATTAACGAATGGTTAAGTCCAGTCGCCTGTGCATTATCGGCGATAATAACCACAGACATAATATAACGTATTCGCCTCGTGCATATCATGGCCCTCCTGGTGCAATTGCCCCATTATTTTGATAATAGCAACGTTGGCACAGCGGCGTCGCAAGGGGGGGGGGCTGGAGGGCATGTTCCCCTACAAATTTTCATTGCCCCCCCAGGTGCCCCCACGTAAAAATGCCGATAGTGCCCCAAAAATAGAAAAGAAAAGGGAAAAACCCCATACCCCTGGGCCCCCACTGAAAAGCAATTCCCCTGTACCCCCCCCCCCCCCACTGAAAAAGTCCTGGCTGCACCGCTGCGTTGGCGTCAAGTTAGACTGGTCCCCTGACTTTATCCTTTCACGGATAGAGATGGGCTCCGGCACTAGTACCATTCAAGGCCGAATTTAATTGGATACGTTGCGCCGAAGATATGAATTCACGCTTCGAGGCTCGCGTGCTAGCTAACAACCAATGTCAAAGTTGAATCTTTTCCGCATGATAAAGACCTATGGGTCCTGCGCGAAAGAACGCGAGACGAACTTGTATTCTCCTATTATAATACTATTTGTCTTCTAACGACATCGTCCTTCCTAATAGATTAATCAGTGGACTGATATAACGTGTCATGGAACGAATACTTCCTTTCTATATGCTATAATGTTATTATAGGCTTATATGTATAGTACATTATATTGTTTCAGTAGGAATTTATTAACTTGAAAACAGTTCGCACAACTCTGCATCTATATTGACATAATTTTTTTCGTTAAATGGCTAAGTTGTATGTGTTCTTTGATATATTTATTTTTTGCACATTTTGGTCTTTATAATAATATTTCAATAATCATGACCAAATTAGTGATGACACAGCGGGATCACATGCATCATCATGGCCGATTTGTGCGTATAGGCCTAACATTTTACTGAATTCGTTGTCTTTTCAAAAGTCAGTTCTCTTAATTTGTTTGGTTGGGAGAAGATCTTTCACAGTGAAAGTGAGCCACATTTTCCCTTGGGAAAATATTCTAAATTATTCATCCACACACACACACAAATAATAATAAAACAAAATTAGCAATATCATATCTGGGCAGGTATGGAAATGAATGCGTGGATTCCTCTAATACGGGTTTAAAACGGGTTTTATTAAAAATAAAACGGCATTACTGTATTGTTCACTCTTATTTTGACCAATAGACAAATTGGATTTCAAGTTCCTAAAGTGTACAGGAGGGTTTATGTTAATAGGCGTATTAGTTATAGACGATGTGACCAATGACATCACATGTTTACAAAAAAATAAAAAATAAAAAATTAAATTAAAACACCATGGTCAAACTGCGACGGGCTCTGTACACTGGTCTATGACAATAAATCTGATAGTTTGAGATATTAGCAGAAAAATTCTTAATTTGATTTATTATTGATAATGTACGGAAGCGTAGTACCGCCACATGATTAAAAAAAATCTCGCTCTTATCGTGTACGTACACGATTACTTTGGACTTATCGTGTACGTACACGATAGTTGTACATACACGATAAGAGCGAGATTTTTTTATTCATGTGGCGGTACTACGCTTCCGTAATAATGCATTAACATTACATCTCAAATCTTAAATTAAAAAGGGAGAAGAAATTATTATGGGGAGAAGAACATGTTCACTCTGCATACAAATACACACACGTTTGCCTGGGGGGAAATCACCCTGGTACTCTAAAGGTCACTTACAAGTGTAAACAAGCTATAGTGTATCATTATTGATTATTAAAGGGAAATTCCAGGCCCGCCAAAATTGTATTTATTCTGAAAGGACATATTGTAAAGAACATAATCCACAGAGCAATGATCGATTTTCATTATCGAGAACGAAATGCTGGTCTATTGTGTTCTTAAATTCTTGTTCATAGAGCGCGTCCATGTTGTTTAAAAATCCCGCCACATCCGGGACATTATGACGTACTGACTGCACCTCAATGAAAAAGCGTATGTGTACAGCTGACATGTGGCGATAGTATCGCGCCTAGACGCACCTATCAGCATACATAGTGCTCACGGTAGAAAGGTGCCCGACGATTGTGCTCGATCATTTCTCACGGTCAAACACAAGCTCCCGTGTTTACTCTCACCTTCGACGTATTTTTCTTTGCTTTTACGAAATCTGGGTATCAAAATTATGGAATCAGGGCCATCTCCGTACGATTTTGAACCAAGTTTTACGGACGAAGAGCTACAAAACAGAAATAACGATATCGCAATGGACGTGGAAAACATCGAGGACGTGCAGCTGCCTGGGTCGAGTGGGCGACCGACTGCACGCAGGCAAAATACGGACTGGTGCAGTTGTGAGTCATGTGCGGTAATGCCTCAAGAAAAGGACGCTCGGGTTGTTGGTGCAGTCAGTACGTCACAATGTCCCGGATGAATAGACATCGCGCAACAAAATGGCCGCGCGCGTGACGGCAAGCGATTTTTAATAAAATCATCATTTTCTGCAATTGCAACAACCGATCATAAAAAAATTAAAAGACAGTCTCCATGAAACATCACACCCTTCACATAATTTTATTTCAAAACTGGGGTGATGTTTCCCTTTAAATGTTGTGTTTGAAGTTAAGGTACATCATCTGATAATAGTGCCAAAACTGCTTGAGTATGCTTACTCTCTTTGAATCAAGGTATACATTGAACCAAAGGTACAACATTGGTAATGTTGGCAAAACTGCCTCCATGAGTATGTTTACTCTCTTTGAATCAAAATATGCATTCAAGGGAAGGTACAACATTGGTAAGGTGGGCAACATTGGTAATGTTAGCAAAACTGCTTCTAAGAGTATGCTTGCTCTCTTTGAATCAAGATATATACATTAAAAACGATCCTGTGAAAGTTTCAGTTTATTACGCTTATTACGTTATGTTGTTTTCGAGAGAAATGTAAAAATGCATTCAGACATATATTTGGTACTAATTCTAATGTGGAAATTAGGAATTAACACCTTAGACAAAATGATATCTAGGGAACACAATACCATCAGCAGCTTACCACTAGGCCTATTCGACCATTGTGTACAACATTGGAAATGACTTGATTACAAAACAGTCAAACTTATTGTCCAAAGTCTAACTTGATGCTCTTATTTCAGAGAATGCATAAACAAACAATTTACATTTACAGAAACATTTGCCATGTGTTTTCTGAAGAAAATGTCAGTGCTTCCTCACATTTTCTCTCTGTATACTCCACGTTGAGGTGTTTCACGGGTTGGTGATTGCTTATAAATATATTGATTCAACCCATAAGGCAGTTTTTAAAACATGATCATGGAAGTAGTTTTTAAAACATGACATTCCTTTTAAGGACAAGCTTTAACATTTGTTTCTGTTAGTAAAATTGCATATACTATTATTATTAAGCTTACCTTCTTTGAATCAAGTTAATATACATGTATATCAAAACAACTATAACCTGTAAACGTTTCAACCTATTACGTTAACAAGAAAACTGCGACAACTTTATTCTAATCCCTTGAAATTTTTCGATGAGCAAATAAAAACTTAATTATTCTAAAGTAGAATTTTTATTTTATTTAATACGTACATTCTGGCAAAAGTAATGTGGAAATTATTTCAATATTTTCACTGAAATTAGACAAAAATGTCAAGGGATGGTTGATATGCTTTCTAAATTATCACCTTCCTGTAATTCAGATAATTACACACAATACACAATTATTGAATTGTTAATCCATGTATATACACCCAATTGGGAATTGTGTTTTGGTTTGGTCAAAATGTTACCACTGCTTAATTTACTGCCATATTACTGTGTTTAGAGGTATATAAACCGTGGTTGTTATATCACAAGGTTTTTGGGGTTTATACGCTCAGCCTATTTATCATGTCTCTTTTCAGCTTTTGTCATTCTATACTGAGACACAATAGAAACTTACCACTTGTTTTGGAATAGCATAACATTATAATGGTTCAAAATAAGACAACACAACAATTTGGATTAGAAATGTTGGCATTTTATTGAGGAAATGTCCACGTTTTGTCCACTGTACTCGATCCCATCTGTATCCACTTCACCGCGAGTGCACATATTACATTTGTGCATTGTGATTACTGATAATTTAAGGTCGAACAAGTTTTTATTGCGTCTCAGTATATTTTGCGGAACACGTTTGAGATTTTGCAGCTGTTTTTTAATGAAATATCTCTTTATCAATTAAATATGAAATGTTTCGGGGTAAACAAATCAAGTTCACTTTCATGAACTGAATTTAGTTTACTTAGAGTATTGTTATTCTTAAAGGGACAATATCGTCACGATCAACAGGGCATGGAATCAGAGTGCAACTAGTTTAGCATTAACTCAGTGACTGGAAATAATATCCCACATAATAAGTTCATATTACTGTTGCTGGTGCATAAATGAGCCATCAATTTTGAGCCACAGTATTCATTATAAACTAGGACGCCGATTCCATGCCCTGTTGAATAAGCTTGGGTGATAACGCGATAATATCGAATATCGCGATCCCTTTTTTTTATCCGATTACGACATCGAGAACCTTTCCAAGTTATCAAGATATCGGCAAATCGCGATTAAAAATATATATCACGCTTAAAAAATCGCCATTGTTAGTCAAGTCAGAAATTCCGTGGAAACAAAAATTAGGACAGTCTTCAGCTTTCGGAAGTGAGAAATAAAAGCGAACTGCTTCAAAAGCACATACACACTATGGAAACGAATTTGCGATTTATTGTGACGCTTTCAGAAGGGTACATACCTGTGGTTATCAGCTCTAAAGCAATCATGCGTGAATGAAAACAAATAATCACAATACTATCGAAAATCGCGATATATGTTTACCGATATATCGTGGATGATAAAAAAAATCAGTATCGCCCAAGCTTACTGTTGAAATTCTGCAGTGATCGTGACGATATTGTCCCCTTAGAGATACTTTTGTAATATTCTTTTACGATTACTGTCTTATTTTGTTTGATTGTTTCTCTTGATTCTTAAAACCATTAATAACAAATAAACATAAATTTTCTATCGATAAAACTGTTTCATGTATTCAACTCATCACTTAGTATCTTTTGTTTGGTATGTATCTGTTAGGCGTTTATATACGTCGACTATTTTTGTTCCGGGACCGTTCCACGAGTATATATTGATCCCACTTGCTTTGCCCAATATTCAAATCAAATTATTAAACGATTTTTTCCCCTTCTTCTTTTTAGGTGTTCGAGCGACAGCGCGAACACCTCTTGTTAGGTGTTTGGGTTGGTGCCCAAACACCTCTTGATATTGTTCGTTTTTTAGGTGTTTGGGTTGGTGCCCAAACACCTCTTGATATTGTTCGTTTTTTTTTTTTTCTTCTTCTTCTTCTTCTTCTTCTTAATAAGAATTATCCAGAGACAAAAACATAGTTGCAGAGTTCACAGAACCTTAAAACTTCACACATAGTTAGACCTTAACATGTAGTTTTATGTCAAATTGTGACGTCATAGTGAGATCATCAGATATCGAATTACACTAAATCAAAGTTTAATATTTTCAAAAAATCATATCTCATGAACCACAAACGATATTTTCACAATCTTTGCAGCATGTTATAGATCTTTAATTATGTGATTTTTCGTACACAGACGTGACCCCAATCCGACCTCTGCTTCCGGTCGAAACCGGAAGTTGAAAATTTCAAAAAATTCAAAAATCATATCTCATGAACCACAGAAAATATTTTCACAATCTTTGCATCATCTTAAAGACCTTGAACTATGTCACATTTCTTACACAGACATGACCCAAATTTGACCTCTCCTTCCGGTCGAAAACAGAAGTTTAAACGAACAACTATTCAGAAGCACAGCCATACTGACGTTCTCTTACACACAGACATATCGGCCTATAGTGTGTGTATATGCATTATCTAATTAGAATAGAATAGTTCGAGTTTACGAAGACCGCGCAGGTCATGACCTGCCATGCATGCACGCGCACAGTATAGTACCATGCAGCAGCAAAAACAATGGCTTCCCTGAGTGTCGGGCCCGTCTGCAGAAAATGCGTCGCAGAAAATGTACTAATTTAGCATGGAATCCAAATTGTTATCATTTTTGGAGATGAGTTGGACAAAGATTCTTTCATGTGCAAGTGGATGGAAGAAATAGACGGTATGGTTGAGTGTGATATTGCCAATGTCTAAGCGTTAGGGCTGTTGGAGCTAACGACGTACATAACATACGTCGCAGCTAACGTTACAGGTAATGTAGGAATTAATTTTAAAAGAATTTGAAAAATATCTGGACCTAATCAGACTACATATATTTTGTAAAATAGTTGGACTTAGGCCTATATGAAAAATATCCTTGACAATTTAACTTATGTCTTCAGACTTTTACTATCTCATTGTGATCTGTCCCTCAGTATCGTGTAGTGACAATTTAAAAATAAGATCATTCCTGGTGATTATTTTCAATAGTTACCATGTTAATACCTTGACCAACAAAATAAACTATAACCCTAACCACCCCAAATCCATCAAAATTCTGAAAGGGGCACTTTTTTGGGAAAAAAATCAGCACTGTTGAAAAATGGGATCTTTATAATGGAGTTTTATCAGATACTTAAAAGTAATACTACATGTATTGTAGTTGCACAAACATAACTTTGTACATGAGCCAAGAATATTCAACCTTTGGTGGTGTAAATAAGCATGGAAATGAACTTCAAGCTGAACTAAAGTTTTGGGTTATTTTTTCATAGCGTATACAATGAAGATGGATGCTGACCCAATTATTTATTATTTTACATGTATGGATGAATAGCCGACATTCCTAAAATTAATTACCATTCGATTTACAGATTTATGGGTACCACTAGTCTGAGTGGTACAAATGCTTCCATGCCATTTGCAGGGCTGAGAGGAAGAAATAAGATTAAGAAGAAACAGAAACATCAAGGTAGGCAAATATTGAAAAATACGGGTAGAATGTCGCATCCGACCGACTTCACATTATTCCAGGATATTTATTTCATGAAAAATCAGCCATTTTGCTATACGATGAATTCCTCAGTCATGTCAGTCTGATGTCGTAAACTCCACAATTAGTGACCAGCACAGTCATTTGTACATGCGCAGTGGCAACTATAATAGGATCCTTCTATTTTCTGAAGGGAGGATTTTTAGAAGGGAAATAAAAGTGGATTTTAAAGATAGTTTTCGCTTTCTGTACCACCAAAATCGATAGAATAATTTTTAACTGGTTAGTGGTTGCAAAAATTCCCAAAACCCTTTAAAAGTGGTGGTCGGATACGACATTCTTTCCAAAAATTCAATCAAGTTTCAAGTATGCAGTAAGCTTGGGCGATAACGATTTTTTTTATCCACGATATATCGGCAAACATATATTGCAATTTTCAATAATATCGCAATTCTTTTTTTGCATTCATGCATGATTGCTTTAGAGCCAATAACCACAGGTATGTACCCCTCTACAAGTGTCACAATAAATTGCAAATTTATTTGCAGAGCGTGTATGTACTTCTGATATCATCATACTTTTTTAGTGACAATTTCAAAAAAAGATCATTCCTGGTGATTATTTTCAATAGTTACCATGTTAATACCTTGACCAACAAAATAAACTATAACCTTAACCACCCCAAATCCATGAAAATCCTGAAAGGGGCACTTTTTTGGTAAAAAATCAGCACTGTTGAAAAATGGGATCTTTATAATAGAGTTTTATCAGATGCTTAAAAGTAATACTAGTTGCACAAACATAACTTTGTATATGAACCAAGAATATTCAACCTTCGGCGGTGTGAATAAGCATGGAAATGAACTTCAAGCTGAACTAAAGTTTTGGATTATTTTTTCATAGTGTATACAATGAAGATGGATGCTGACCCAATTATTTATTATTTTACATGTATGGATGAATAGCCGACATTCCTAAAATTAATTACCATTTGATTTACAGATCTATGGGTACCACTCAGAGTGGTACAAATGCTTCCATGCCATTTGCAGGGCTGAGAGGAAGAAATGAGAAGAAACAGAAACATCAAGGTAGGCAAATATTGAAAAATTCGGTTAGAATGTCGAATTGAACCGCCACTTTTTCTCATTCAATATAACCAATAAAGTAATCTTACCTACCTCGTAAGGTGGAGAACATATGGATGATGATGGACATATACTTCAAATTATTCCAGGATATTTATTTCATGAAAAATCAGCCATTTTGGTATACGATGAATTCCTCAGTCATGTCAGTCTGATGTAAATTCCACAATTAGTGACCAACAGTCATTGTACATGTGCAGTGGCAACTATAATATGATCCTTCTATTTTCTGAAGGGAGGATTTTTAGAAGGAAATAAAGTCCGAAAACCATCATAAAAGTGGATTTTAAAGATAGTTTCACCAAAAATCGATAGAATAATTTTTAACTGGTTAGTGTTTGGAATTTATTTTCAAAAAAAACCCTTAAATAGTGGCGGTTGGATGTGACATTCTTTCCAAAAATTCAATCAAGTTTCAAGTATGCAGTAAGCTTGGGCGATAACGATTTTTTTTTATCCATGATATATCGGCAAACATATATTGCAATTTTCAATAATATCGCAATTCTTTTTTTGCATTCATGCATGATTGCTTTAGAGCCGATAACCACAGGTATGTACCTCTCTACAAGTGTCACAATAAATTGCAAATTTATTTGCAGAGCGTGTATGTACTTCTGAAGTAGTTTGCTTTTGTTTCTCATTTCTAAAAGCTCAAAAGACTAATGATTTTATTTCCATGGAATTTCTGACTTGACTCACAATGTCGATTTATATTTTATTGTGATATATTTGTATTCGCGATTCGCCGATATGCCGATAACTTAAATAGGTTCTCGATATTGTAATCGAATAAAAAAGTTATCGCAATATTCGATATCGTGTTTATCACCCAAGCTTAGTATGCAGTAAAATTGTTTCAAGTTAGATGTTGCTTTTTCGTTTCTTTCTATCTGTTTACCTTGTCTTGTGTGTGTATTTTTGTTAATTTTCAATCTCTTTCTGTCTACAATGCCCATTCCCTTACTCAGTTATTCCTCTATTTCTATTAAATATTTATCATTCTTTCTTCATACATATTTAGGTCAAGGTGAGGTTGAGCGGTGAGAATGCAGCATTGAACCCCAGAGAAGAAAACCGTGGTCTTCATCAGAGTTCCTCCTGACAAACCGAGAAAAATTGAGAAAAAACTGTTTTCACAGTGCCAAACCTTGATTGCATGCCCAACGGAAAGATGAGAGGTTACTTTTGCAAATCGAAGATAAAGATCTTGTGGGTTTAGAAGTTTGCTATCATTGTCTTTGCTATAATGAGTATGTACCCAATTCTTGACAAGGCCAGATCCATCAGATGAAATACCTATTTGGTACAATGATGCATAAATAAAATTCTGTGAAGAAGTCATCCAGAAGAAAACAATGAAATTCTTTTCACAAAGTCATTACATCGTAAGTTCATCAAGTGCGTACAAGAAATGGAGGGAGTTGACTGCAGTAAGTACAGGTCCCACAATCTGAAAACTAACATGTCTGAAAAGTACATTTCCTACACTGGTAATTCATAGATAATTTACTAAGAATACAATTGACTTGGTGTACAGCCAATCTCTAGCTGCAAAAGAACTGGTAGAGACTGCAGTTGGCTCAGATACATTATGTACTGATACTGATATACACTCACTGGCCATAAGTATTGCAACATACACCAAAGTTCAGTTTGGAGAACTGTGTTACAATAAGTTATTTTATTTTATTTACACTACTTAAGACTTCTTGAAAGTGCCTGTGTTTTGAAGTCAATGTTCTTTTTTACTGTTCTTGCTCGAAAATTATGTAATACACGATCGATGAAATCAGATTAAATGATCATCTCACCTGTTACTGTAAATTGCGATTTTGAGCATGTTGCAATACTTTTGGCCAGTGAGTGTAGACAGCAGTGAAGGTGCTGGAGAAGCAGAGATTTTCACATGAAAGTGCCTATCTTCACACACTCTTCAATGCATCAGCTGTACTATATAATACACTTATAATGAAGAAATCACATGGCATTACAGCTACCCTGGCCATCAACTTCAGATGACTTATCCTTGCAGACTGCTTAACAAATGAGCCAGTAATTTTCAATCACCCGCTTTGTTCATCTTACACTAGGACACTGATTCCATGACCCGTTGAAAGTTTACTCTGATTGAGATAATGTTGCCCCTTTAACCATTAACTTTAATTAAAACATTCTGTTGACTTTCTTTTCATGCACCAGTAAAAAATTTTTTTAAGTGCCAAAGATTTAACAATACTAGCCAAATCCAATTAATGTTAGGGACTACAGGTTCACTTATTTTGTATTTTGTACTTAAGAAAAAAATTATTCTTTTCATTGCAAATTAGACCTAGTTTGGATAACCTTTATCCTGTATGAAATGGATTATTATTGATGGATGCAAAAATGGATGGAAAAGGAGTATCATGACCATGACAAAATAAAGCAGAAGTGTCATACAAAAGATAAATTTGTTTTGCATTTCCTTTATTTAAATAACTTATTAATTGTGTGTATTAACGAAGAATGTGTTTTATCAATTTAAATATTTACACAAAACATTGACAATTAATAACCAATACTGAACTTTTTAAAGATGATAAAAGATTTACAAATTGGTCTTTGATGTAGGCAGGGCTAGATCCAGGGTTGCCCAAAGAGGGTGGGGCTCAAGGCAAGGAGATGGGGGATGGGAAACGAAACCCCAAAATATTGAAATGTGTGGTCAATTTAGAATGTTTTCACATGATCAATTAAATTGGAATACTACCCCACGACACCATATATCATACCCTGGGAGTAAGGGCTAGAGGACTGGGGGATCAGACGTTCAGGGAGCAGTCGGGTTCAGACCTTTTAATCAAGGAATTTTTTTTTATACTGGTTCATTTCTATACAATGACATCATCAAATATTCCCCTTTACAAACTCAAAAAACATAGCCCATGTGAACTATTCAAATTATACAAAAGTCCACATTGAAATATACAGATTTCTAAGAATGGCCGAAAGAGGGCGCTATTTTCATGTCATTCAAATGCAAATATCTGCCAAACTGGCAAGTTTCGTGATTGTGGATTTATATATTAGCAATTTACATGTAATGATCTATTAAACTGTTTCCACGCTCATGCCTGATATGTGTCACAAAACTCAATTTCTGAACACATTTTCATTGCACACCCCGTGGTCTAGTAGTCAAGTCACACGCCGAACTTAACTCCCGTAGCCATAGTCTCTTGTCAAGTCGCACTTCGCACCACGGATGCGAGTTTTGTCATGAAACCTTTCTGAAGAGAAAACCATATTTACCAAGTTCAGACTTAATTCGGTTGGAAGAATTTAAAATTATATGGGATGACTGAACTGGAAGTTAATGTATTCAGCACATTATATGTTATTTTCATTATATATCATAAAAACACATATCTCCTGAAGTAACTCTTGTTTTTTTTAGGTGTTCGAGCGACAGCCATAGCCAATAGACTAAATTAATGTATTTTTTAACAACTTTAGGTGATGACGCCATAACATGATGAATCCCCCAAACACCTCGAGTTTGTTTTTTACAAACTCTATACCTCTAGTTATTGTTCGTTTTTTTCTTCTCCTGCTCAATAAGACTTATCCAGAGACAAAAACATAGTTGCAAACTTCACAGAACCTTAAAGGGGGACTGTCGTGGATTTAAATCAAACAGTTAAATATGTGATCGTTTTATTATTTTATATCAGTAAAAGATTAATAAAATTTTTGTTTTGTGTTTTTATTGTTTTTGAGAGTGTTATTTTACCATTGTAAAAATGCCCCCCACTTTTACTAGTTGTTCCCGCCCTGCACGGAGGAGCTGTTCGTGACGTCATGTCGGGAAGAGAAATTCGATAGTCTGGCCCCTTATGCCTACATATTTGCACTACACTACATGATTGTTGGTTGTTGAAACCATGTTCATCCCGTTGTTCCACTTTACTCTTGTCAGTCGAACTTTGCTCGTCCAAATACGGCGATATTTTATGTCACTTTGGAACACCATCTTTGGTGGTGTTGCTGCATCCTGCAGCAACACATCTTCCCGGCATTTTATTAGTTCCGGAAACAAAAATCACGGAAGAAATGAAATCGACGCTACGTGTGTGAATGTGTATGTATGTACATGTACATCATGTACACATCGGAACTTCCCGACCTGACGTCACATATCTTATGCAAATGAACTTCCACCATGGGCGGTGTTGCCTCCCACAAACACTTCAAACATTGTTTTAAAATACTTGTACTCAGAAATCAATGATTAAATAGACACATTTTATTACAAAACGCCTTAAGTAAAGGATGTCAGTCCCCCTTTAAAACTTAACACATAGTTAGACCTAAACATGCAGTTGTATACTAAGTTGTGACGTCATGGTGAGGTCATCAGATATCGAATTACACTAAATCAAAGTTTAATATTTCAAAAAATAATATCTCATGAACCACAAAAGATATTTTCACAATCTTTGCATCATCTGAAAGATCTTGAACTATGTCACATTTCGTTCACAAACATGACCCTAATCTGACCTCTCCTTCCGGTCGAAAACGGAAGTTTAAGTGAAGAAATATTCTGAATCACTATTCTGTGAATGTATTTGTACTGCCAAAACATAGTTGCGGAGTTCAAAGAACCTTAAAACTTAACACATTGTTAGACCTTAACATATAGTTCCAGGTAACGTTGTGACGTCGTGGTGAGGTCATCTAATGAATTATTACGTAATTAATTATAATTAAAAGAATATAATTTATATCTCGTGAACCACAATAGATAGAAGACTCGACATTTGATACACAGACATGACCCTATTGACCCTTACTTCCGGTTCAAACTGGAAGTTCAAGTTTAAAAAGCTCTTCATAAATTGACGCAAATCTGAAAGGGTATTCAAAAGAAAATTCTGGGTTTATAGATTAAGTGGGATCTGATCTTTTCAAAAATATATTTGGTGAGGTCATCGCTCTTAACAGCGCCCTCTAGTGGCAGGTTTAAAAAAGTCACTTTGCTATCTTGAGAAAACACGGAATTTTACCAAATTTGGCACAATTGACACCCAAATTATGAGGAAAAATTTTGTGAAGTATAAATGACATCACATGATTGAATCGGAACTTACGGTTGGAAGAATTTAAAATTATATGGGATGACTGAACCGGAAGTTAATGTATTCATCAGTATAGCACATATATTATTTTAATTATATTATGAAAACTCATCTCCTGAAGTAACTCTTGTCTTTTAACAACTTTAGGTGATGACGTCATCACATATGATGCAAACACTCGAACACCCTGGATTTGTTTTCTACAAACTCAATACCTCTAGTTTTTTTAAATTTTGTTTATCAACATATAGTTTCACTTGTTCACATGGTTGATGGAACATAATTCATGGCAAGTAAATATATATATTTCATTACCATAGTGACTTGGAAGGTCAATGTTTGATTGATTCTTGAGATACTCATGCTGAAGGCACTGACAGTAATGGGCACATTTTTATATCAGTAGTGTTAGTCTTGAGATTAGCACAGGAGAGGAATAACCAAATAACATCGCAATTACTAAGGCTGCGGGCTCTTCAAATAAACTGACATTTTACGGGTTTTATTGTGGAGGTCGAAAAGTGGACATCTGCTTTTCAGCTTTCTAAATAATGAAAAAGCAGATTGAACGTTGTTGGCTAGTGTATTTTTCTACTTTTCTGCTTTTCTTCCACCTAAAAAGTAGATTGAACATTTTGGTAACATCCATTTTTCTACTTTTCTGCTTTTCAGTTTCACGAAAAGCAGATTTTACTTTTTCACCTACTCTGGCGGTCAAAAAGTGGACATCTGCTTTTCTGGTTTCCTACAACCTGATAGCATGCAATTAACACATCAAGTCAATCAGGTACTGGCAACGTAATACAAACTGCAATGTCAACAACGTTATGCTTGTCGAGTCAACATTATTGTAATTTGTCCAAGAGCATTGCGTAATCTCAGTTGTTTTCTCAATGCACTAGATACCAGCGGCCAATTTCATTGAGTTGCTAAACAGAAAAATTATGTAAGACAGAGTTGTACCTCCAGTTCTTTTCAGAACTAATTACTACTCAATTGAGAATTTCACATGGTGTCTTACTTATCCTCCTCACCATGCAAAGCTACAAGTTAAACAGAAAAATTGTTTATTAAACAAATGCTCTTATCAGATTTCTTTGGTCACCAGCCAAACTTTTATACAAAATGTATGCATTTTGGCTGGTAGTCTGTTTTATATTGCTTAGCAGCTCTATGAAATTGGGTCCTGACCTTTAATAGATTGTGAAGATGAACATTGCAGTCGGGTTTTTCAGTCGGTGTAGCTTTAAAAGGTGTGTTGAGTGGCCATTATTTATGGCCATTTTGTGGGTATTTTGATACCGTTTGTGGCACTTGGTGGTGTCATAAAATATCCGCTTCAAAGAAAAAAGTGCCATTGACAACTATATCAACGCAGTCAACTCTGAGGTTCACAGGGAACCTCCTGCTAGATGTGCCAGCAACCTCTCCCGTGCTGAACGGGACGCCATCGGTGAACTCCGACAAGCTACGAACCTAGTCATCAAACGGGCTGACAAAGGGTCTGCTGTTGTGGTCATGAACAGAGATGATTACACAGCCGAGGCCCTTAGACAACTTAATAACACTGATCACTATACTGAATGTGATACTGACCCTACCCACTCCTTCGCAAAAGAAATATCTGACACCCTCGTCAAAATTCATAATTGTAACGGTATTAACAAGGATACCTTTAACTATCTCATTCCACAGGATCCTCGTACGGCCCGTTTCTATCTACTGCCCAAAATACACAAGGCAGGTAACCCGGGCCGTCCCATTGTGTCGGGTAATGGTAGCCCAACAGAACGTATCTCTGAGTTCGTTGACAGCTACCTCAACCCTCTGGTCTCTCATATCCCTTCATTCATACAGGACACTACAGACTTCCTCCGTAAACTAGAGGGTATTAAACATCAAATACCCAATTTTGCCTTCCTTGACACTCTGGATGTTTCCTCCTTATATACAAACATCACCCATGGCGAAGGCATAAATGCATGTGCCAACGCTCTCAGATCCAACAACCAAACCAAACCTTCAGTGAGACACCTCACAGATCTTATCCGACATATACTGACCAAAAACAATTTCACGTTCCTAGCCAGTTCGCACCGGGAATAAAAAAGTTTTTCCGAACCCCCGTGGCGGGTTTATTTTTACTGCACAAAATCGAACAATGGTGCTCACCAGAGCGTGACCGGGGAGACCGCGTCTTCCACCGTATGCTTATGGCTCGTTGCCACGTCGACCGGGAATCTATACAAATATTCCCGAGAATCCTGTGGCGTGTTTAGACGCTCTCTGATCCGCTGTCCCAAATTTTTTTTGCGTGTATACACGGCGTCCGACGCGAACTGGCTAGACAGAAACTTTCTCCAGGTTCAAGGTACAGCGATGGGCACTAAGATAGCACCATCATACGCTAATCTGTTTATGTCTGACCTTGAAGACAGATTGCTATCTTCTGCCCCCCCCCACCGTCCTCTAGTATGGTGGAGATTTATTGACGATATATTCTGCATTTGGTGTGGTGGCCAAGATAGCCTAGATGAATTCATCAACTACATTAATTCATTCCATGCCACCATCAAGTTCACTGCTAACTACTCTCCCAATAGCGTGAACTTCCTAGACGTCACCATCAACAAATCCCCCCAGGGCATCTCGACTGATGTCTATTGTAAACCCACTGACACTCATCAATACCTGCTTTCTGACAGCTGCCACCCCAAGCACTGCAAAGAGGCCATCGCCTACAGTCAAGCGCTCCGTATAAGACGTATCTGTTCCACTGATACCTTATACAGGAAACGGTCGTCTGAACTGAGGCAACACCTTGTATCCCAGGGTCATAGCAAACGCAGGGTCCAACTAGCCATCAACAGGGCCCTCTGTACCCCCGTAGCACCCTCTTGGCTACCCGGGGTAACAAGAAAACCCTTCCTAACAGAGTTCCCCTGGTCACGACTTATCACCCCAGATTACCCAGACTTTCTAGTATCGTAAATGATAACATGACTATTCTACACTCCTCCGACAGGTTACGCTCAGCCATCCCTGAGCCCCATTTGATTGCTTTTCGTCGCCCCCGTAACCTCGGTGATATATTGGTTCGGGCTAGGCTCCCTAGCACCAACAGTGACCTTAACGTCACTGATCATGAATCACCACAGGGGTGCTCTAAGTGTAACCGCTCGAGATGCAAAACCTGTTTGCATCTCAAACCTGCTCAGAAAGTGAAAAGCCACAGTACTGGTCTCACCTACACAATCAGAACTAAATCCCAGTGTGACACACCCAATGTTATATATGTAATCTCATGTAAAAGATGTGGTATACAATATGTAGGGGACACAAAGACCAAATTGTGTCTCCGCTTTGCCAACCATGTTTCCTCTGTGAAAACTAAAAAACTCTACCCTGTGGCTATCCATTTTAACAACCCTAATCATGGCATTAATGATGTTGAACTCATTGTAATTGAAGCCTGCACTAGCAATGATACACATCGCAAACTTAGGGAGTCACACTGGATACATCAACTGAAAACACTTCAACCCTATGGCCTCAATATCAACACAGGTATCAAATAACCCAGCTACCTTTACCCATTTCCAGGCATTTGTTTTAACCTTTTATTTTTTCAGGTTTTTGTCCTAACCTGTTCTATTTTCAGGTATTTGTCTTAACCTGTTCCTTTTTCAGGTATTTGCTTTAACCTGTTTTTTTCCCAGCTATTTGGTTTAACCTGTTCTCTTTTCAGGTATTTGTTTCAACCTGTACTCCTTTCAGGTATCTGTTTTAACCTGTTCTCTTTTCAGGTATCTGTTTTAACCTGTTCTCTTTTCAGGTATCTATTTTAACCAGTTCTCTTTTCAGGTTTTTGTTTTAACCTTCGTTCTATTTTCAGGTATTTGTTTTAACCTGTTGCTTTATCTTGTATACTTTTACAGTTTTTCCAACTGTCTCTTATGGGACTATTTAAATTTAGCTATCTACACCTACACACCAACTCCTCAATGTGTAAGGTGTAAAACCCTTTTTTGTTGTATCCCTTTGTGTATTGTCCTACGTTTATGCCAGCTTTACTACAAGCTGCCACCTCTACCTATTGTGTGGCTCAATAATCCCTCCTTTACCCTAGCTTCACCATAAACTGCCACATCTACTTATTGTGTAATCCCTCCTTTGTTCACTTCTGATACTCCTATTGGCTTTTTCTAGACTGATACTTATCTTTAATTGGCCACTATTTTCCCGCCTTTTTTGGATCCCGCCCCATGATCCTTTGCTTTCCCTTTTCCCTATAAATGGATGAGTTTTTATGTTGTACTTTGTCAAAGCCTCTGATGAAGGTCCGGATTGGATCGAAAGCTAAGGCCACCCTCCCGATTTACTATATAATGGGCGATAATCAAAATTACAACCCTAGATCCTGGTCAATTAGCGAATGTTAAGCCCTAAGGCTTGGATGATTTAAATATCGCAACAGTTCGTATGTATAAGTTCGTTCTGCAGTTCCAGCTCGTATAAATGAACAGTTAGATCCCACCTGTGGGTTTCAAGATGGATGTCACACTCTGGTGAATCACTTGTTGGCCAGCCACGTCTTCGTGCGTAACATGGTAGCCGCTCGGTAATCCAAAGGAAGCCTTTGTGTGGATCTGGAGCTGTTCCAACTCGGGGTTACGCCGATATGGTAGTCCCGTTCACTTTGGCTTTGTCAGAGATGAAACCGAGAGCCTCGCGGCCTCTCGCCTCAGTCGATCATAATCAGCATGTCTTGCCTAGCAGAATAGCAATCGGGAGATCTGTCCGAGCTTCACAGCAAATTTGCAGAGCAAAATTATCTGCTTTAATTGCCGTTCAAGGATTTGTCGCACTCTTGCTTTACGCCGGATTTAAACATAAATATCACTAATATCTCAATCTGGATATGCTTCTGAGAACCGGCTACTGCTTGTGTACCAAGTCTAGAATTCCTGGAATCTGCCGCCTAGCCAAAACAAAAGCTCGCCTGAGTATATCGTGTCGTTCATACCCAGCATGCCTTACGCGCAGAGCACATGATGCAACACCTATTCAAAACTCCCGCGAAGAAAGAAACAGAAAAACCAACCCTTTAACCTCATCACTGACTATGACCATTCAACCTTGCAAGACATACTTTACTGAGGTGTCGTGGTAACCTACAAATTAAACTTGTAGTAGTCCACAGTTAATAAAATAAAAGGACATCGTGACAGTTGGTCTGTATGCTAATATAAATTAGCACATGCATAATAATAATAATAATAAGTGGACTTATATAGCGCACGTATCCACCAACTAAGTGGTGCTCAAGGCGCATTATATCATTACCCCTGCTCATAAGGCTCATAAATCATTCCTGAAACCATCTCAGCTCCCTGGGGAGTATACAGCTCAATTGCTGCCATTACAGCGCATATAGGGCTAATCAACCAACTCTACCCTCACAGGTACCCATTTAACCCCTGGGTGGAGAGAAGCAATTATGGTTAAGTGTCTTGCTCAAGGACACAAGTGTCACGGCCGGGATTCGAACCCACATTCTGCTGCTAACACCAGAACTTGAGTCCGGTAAGCTAGACCGCTCGGCCACGACACTCCACATGAGCAAATAAGTGATGTCACAGTGGGATCAGGTGCAACATCATTATTGATTTGTGCATAAAAGTTTATAGAATTCTTCGTCTTTTCAAAACTGAGTAAGTTGTATTTATATTGTGTTTGGCATTTTGATGTGCACTTTCGGTGTTGCTGCGGTGTTCCTGTTGTGTATCCATAAAACAGTACCCTCATGAGTCAAGAATGATCATGAACTTTGTTACCAATTTAAACATACTATAGGGATGTGACGTAACATTCTTCAAATTTTGCTACCAATTTCCAGAAGCATGGATATTTGCTGAAATATGTATCTACATAAGATTGACATAAAATTGCATGACATATAAGACGTGACGTATGCGTCTATGTGAACGAATGTGACGTCACATATTGTGCTTTAATTTAGTCTGTGAACACAACATTTTTTTTAAATAAAGCATTAGTGAATCTGATCTTTGCGAATCAGGATTATTATTATTAATGTCATCCACTAAGGTGGTGACATAATTAGTCTTTCCACTGGTCCTGCATGACTTTGGTCAGGCCATCCCTGTTTAGACCAGTATTCTCGATGATCTTCAGAGTTAAACAGGAGCGACCTCTTCTCCTGGGCTCGTCAGGTTGCCAAAGTAACACCTTTTTGGCAGGTTCGTCATGACGAATGACATGTCCAGGAAGGCGGAGACGACGTTGTTTGACGACCAATGATACTCGGGGCAAGGGTCCATACAGTGAATTGTTGGTCATGTGGTCTTTCCAGGAAACGTTAAGCACCTTCCTCAACAATCGCGTGTAGTTCTCAAGGGACTTTGTCAGCGACCATGACTCACGGCCGTAGAGTAGGATAGACTCGACAGTGGCTTTGAATAATTTGACTTTGGTTTGTCTTCGCAATGGTGCCCTCCATACCTTGTCAAGCGAGTTTGCTGTAGCCCAGGCTTGGGCCTTTCTGCACTCGAGATCGTGACTTGAACTAGTGAAAGAACCGAGGTATTTAAAGTCTTCCACGCAGTCAATCTTGTTGTCGTCAATAGTGTTGATCTCAGCACTCAGTGATGGGTTGGCGTTGAGGTGCATAAACTTAGTCTTTCCGGCATTTATCAGTCCCACTCTCTTTGCTTCCATTTCAACTTGATGAAGAATGGCCTCAGCTTGATGTACTGAATCGGATAGCAGAGCTATATCATCAGCGAAGTTTAAGTCAGGGAGGTGGGTGGCAGGGTACCTGCGGCTACGCTGTCGTGAGAGAGTTAGACCATCATCGTCTTGAAGAGCAGATCGTAGGGCATAGTCAAGGACGATGATAAACAGGTACGGTGCTATAAATGGATCACCTTGGGACTAAGAACAACAGCTGACGTGTCCTCATACATAATCTTGATAGCTTCAACGACTTTCTCCGGGATTCCATAAGCCCGAGCAATATCAAGCAGTTTTGCTCTATCAACTGAGTCGAAAGCTTTTTTAAAGTCAGCAAATACGATGACTGCCTCCTTCAGATGATTTTTGACCTCTTCAATGATGTGTCGAAGGGCCAGAATTTGGGAAGTGGAACGCATTGGTCTAAACCCATTCTGGTTAGGGCGAAGGACTTTTCTAGCTCAGGGCGGATTCTATTTTAATAGAAGGAGGCGATTATATACTTTGGCAGGCTGATTCCACGGTAGTTTTCTCTTAGGTTAAGGTTCCCTTTCTTTGGAGTAGGTACTATACCAGCCTGTCCTATACCAGCCTGGAGGTCGTTTACCCTGGTATAGGTGTTGTTGCAGAATTTCTGTAGGACTTTCTGTAGCTTTGATAATCTCCACACTTCTACAGGAACACCGTCAAGGCCAGGGGCTTTGCCGAGTTTCATCTGTTTCACTGCGGCTTTTGCTTCTGCTAATAGTTCATGGGCTACAGACCGAAAACCCCCGGGGATTTTCACAGACTACTTTTTTTGGGCAGCCTATTGTATGCCATTGCAATATCTACTTGTCTGCAAAAAAAATACTGGTGGGTTAAGGATTGGGAGCGGGGTCAAATGTACCCCCAACGCACATCACAAGTATGTAGTTCGGCTCTATGTGTCTTCCCCATGATGGATTGAGTATTTGGAAAATGATCTAGGAATAATAAGGTCCTCCTTACTCCCTCGGCCTCCCTCCCCCTGCCCACCCCCTGCACCCAGCCCCTCCCCCAAAAATAAACAAAAACAAAAAATAATAATGTAACGCAAATGAGCTATGGCCTGCACATGGCGAAGGGTAAACTACGGAGGGTATTTGGTGCTGTGGGCATGTAATGTGCGCATGAGGACGTCAGTTGCTGGTTAGATCTTGTCTGAGACGGAAGTGCAAGTATTTCCTCCAGTACAGGAGACTACAGTAAGTGTGCACTACCTCAAATTGAGCGTGGGCCACTGAAAGGAACAGCTAGGAATATAGGGTGGGACCACAGTGTGAAACCAAGGGAGGAAATCTTGATTACTTTCTGGTCCATAAAGGCACTCGTATCTTGGAGGCTACAAGCAGGGGAGGATCCAAGCCGGGATGGTACACCAGTACCTGAGAGGCTACATGTAGTTGGAGCAAGGGCGCAGCATGAGGCTGCACCAAATTAGAATAGTGCTAGGTAATTCAGGTTGCGCGAGAGGCTGGGGAATGAGGGTACTGGGTTAATTAACTGATAGGAAAACACACAGAGGTTTTGACGTAGTGATTCATTTACTAATAAAACGGACTACATCATAATTCCTTAAGAGTTAAGGATCTGGAACAAGAGCTGGAAATCCAGAGGCCACAGCAGAGACTAACTAGACTAGAAGCCAAATGAAGGAAAAGAGACTAACTTTCGACAATGGACGTAGATCAATAGATGAAGGAGACTCACCAGATAATCTCAGGGTGGACTCTGGGTGCCTCGAGCCTTATGACTCCTTACCTAGTACTCCAGCACCAGGTACTGATGGAGGCCCTTGGACCCCTCCTACAGGAATATTAAAAAAGAACAGGACGTGGACGTCACAGTCGCATTCAACTGTGATTGAGGAGGATACAAACCTCTAACGAAGGACTCTCCTGTGCATGAGGAAGGAACTGCTGAGGAGAGTGAAAAAGAAACGAAAGTCAATAAAGCCTCAGAGGATGTTCCTGGAAGCCTCAGGAAAGAGGAGTCTGTTGGAAACAAGCAACAAATTGCAGAGAAATTATGGGGATCGGGACGACCCCAGATTGTACCAGACCATTTCAAAGGGAAGGAGCCCTGGGAAGACTACCGGTACCTGGAACACTTTGAATCCTGCAAAAGAAAACAATACAGGGAGTCACTTGACTTGCTGAATGCTCGCTTTGGACCCAGGCAGAAGGCGGAGATCTTCTTAATGGAGTTGAGGAAACACAGATAAGGTGCGAGAAAGACCATTCAGGAGCTGGGTCAGATCAGGCGATCAGTGAACTGACAGCATCAGCATACCATGAGTTTGCGCGAGGTTATTTTTCAGATGCGATTGCTAGCCAGTCGATCCGTGAGGGTATCTTCACAGCCAATCCATCAACTTTAGAGGAAGCTATCAGCAGTGTTGGCTTCAAAAAATTTCGAAAGGATGGAGGCTCATAGGACAGGAAACAAACGTGAAAGGAAGAAATGCAGGATTTGGATGAACAGATCTGTGACACTGAAGACGCTAGTCGAAGTAGTTTATTATAATTTTGACACAAGTTCTACAAGAGCTAGGTATCCTTGCAAATAGTTTCTTGAGGTAGTTTAAGCATTTCAGAAGGGTGAGAAAATTTGTCAATGTATATTTATAGGTGGCACTAAGAAGTAAAAAGTCCTCCTATGTGGCATGGTCGATTACCAGGATTTTTGAAAAAGCGCCCTCACAGCCTCACCCACTAACAGGCAATTTGCAGACAACCTGATTTCAATAGCTCTATGGTCAAGGTTTACAAAATTAATTGTCTTGAAAAATCCCCAGGGGGTGAGCACTAAAAAATTA
Source organism: Zoroaster sp. YZ-2022 (assembly GCA_029582265.1). Lineage (NCBI taxonomy): Eukaryota > Metazoa > Echinodermata > Asteroidea > Forcipulatida > Zoroasteridae > Zoroaster > Zoroaster sp. YZ-2022. The sequence goes on along the minus strand of CM055825.1, from coordinate 20,609,640 downwards.
AAAGTCCTCCTATGTGGCACGGTTGATTACCGGGATTTTGGCGGTCATTTTGAAAAGCGCCCTCACAGCCTCACCCACCAACAGGCAATTTGCAGACAACCTGACTTCAGTACCTCTATGGTCATGGTTTACAAAAATAATTGTCTCGAAAAATCCCCAGGGGTGGGCACTAAAAAATAAAAAACCTCCGATGCGGTACAGTCGATTACCGGGATTTTGGCGGCCATTTTGAAAAAGCGCCCTCACAGCCTCACCCACCAACAGGCAACTTGCAGACAACCTGATTTCAATAGCTCTATGGTCAAGGTTTACAAAAATATATGTCTTGAAAAATCCCCGGGGGGGAGGAGGGGGGTGCTGGTAGCCCACGGACTATAAGGAGAAGGTGTCGGAACATATGTTTTGGTTCAGGTCGAAGACTGGGTCGACGTGATCATCAACAGGGCTGGTATTGTCGACAGACAGGAGCGTTTCAAAGTAAGATTTCCATGTCTGTAAACGATCTTCGCCTTGGATAAAGATAGTCTTTGATTTCTTTCCTGGTAGATGCTTTACCAACTTCCAGGCATTCCTATGAGCATCAGTGGATTCGCCTTTATCGAATGCACTCAATATATTCTGGTAGTTTTGTTCCAGCGCAGTATCATAGGTTTGTCGAAATGTCGCTTGAGCTGAGGTAATATCGTTTGATTCCACATTCAGGACTGACTGAATGGTTTTGGAGGCGGGAGCATGCGAGAACCAACATTATTGCAGATGTCCACGAACTCTTTGTACGTAAGTAGTATGGCAGGGGCATTTGACCTTCATTTTGTGCAGGTCAGTGTCATGACCCACACATGAGTCATGTGGCCATGTGGGTCTGCGTGGGTCTTGTGGCCCCACATCAAATATGGGAATTTTCGTGGGTGGATGGACTACTAGCTAACGACAGGGTGTGGTAGGTATAACGTACGGCAATACGTGAACACGTCATCCTGGTTATAAGAATCCACGAGTCCGCCAAACATACTGATTGGTTCGTTATCATTTTGCTATTGGATGCCGTCTCCAACATGCCCGCCGGCTTTTCACCCAACTTCCGCACCGGCACGGTACAGGCAAACCGAAATGTCTCGATGAACGGACATGATCCATCACAAGGTGTATTGTAGGACAACATGCCTGCATGCATAAGCAACCATGGAATTTTAGGCCAGCACTTATGATAATATGAATATGACAATTATCATCGCCCCGGCTGGTTCCGTGTAACGTTTATGCCGAACTGTGTCGAGTGAATCGTTATTTCCGCACAACATCGTCCGTAACCGGTTTAAACTTAGTTCTACACACAATTACCAGATTTATTGCAAGTTTATTGTGTGAAATCGTTCGTTAGTCTTTATATTTATATGTTATGTTATAATTGCTAATGGAAATGGTTTGATTAGAAGCAGTGTTTTTGTTAAATATAATTATTGGTAATTGCTGAAATACAATGATTAAATAAATAGAACAAACAGTCACAACAGTATGCGTTATATTACTTTGGCGAAATGGTTTTAAATCGCATTGCAACATAGGTAAGTATAATATTGTGTGGCTTGTAAAAGTGTTTTATGGTGTCATTTAAAATATTATGTATAAAGACCCATGTTTTTGTTGGGGATGAATCAGGGTAGACATGGGTAAAAAATTAATTGTCATTATGTGGTTTAGGGTATTAATTAAACGAGTGGGATAGGGTTAACGCGAGTTGGACAGGTAAAATATAAAAATACAATATAAGACATAATAAAAAGACCGACAGAGAGCGTGCCTAGAAATCCAAACCGGAATTCATCAGAATTTTTTCAGTGGTCAACGGAAGGATATATAGTCGGTTCATATATTTATTGCATTAAATACACAATACAAATTTATCAAATGGCGATTATCGGTCAACGTTTATAAAGAACAAAATTACAACGTATCGATAACTACATGATTCTTTTGAAACGAAAAATGAACCCCGGTTTGGTAAAAGAATCTTTAATGTAACAAAGCTTTCCTAGATATTTGACGTATAATAAATTGTTCGTCATAGCACTTCTGTTTTGTAATACGAGGAAAGTGTTTCCAATAAAGTTATTTACATATCCAACCATCATATCCATTGCATCCGACGAAATATTCTGCTTAATTTTGTTTATGCTCATTTCTCGGCATCGATGTAAAAGGGAAGGAAAAGATACGTGACTGTCAGTTACAGACGGTTGACAAAATCCCCTGAAGACGGCGAGTGTTATAGATGGTGTATTTCTGCATTCTTTGAAGGAAATGTTCAATCTGCGGTACCTGGTACCCTTGGACGTAGTCCATGAATAGTCAAAACATTCACCACACCATTCATCTTGTGGTAATGTAGATGCCAACCAGCGTTCTCCTGGCTTATCAGCAGGGTCTGCGTTAACGAGCAATAGCTAGGGCGTTAGGCGCAAACCGCTCAGAAGCGTCATACCGGGCAGGGCAGAGAGCTAAGATGCGTTGACTTTCGTGGATGAACATGAAATGCTTTATGTGACGTCACACGACAAGTCTCGGGCAAGTTGTTACGTAAATTCATTTCATTGTACCGTAATTGAATGGTCTTATCGTGCTTAGCCAGCAAATTCACCTGTACTGCAGCTTAGCGTTTCCAATGAATCACGTCAGGGAACTGAATTGTTCGTTGAACCGTAAATGAAGTTTGATATTAGGGCTTGCCACCACAGTTGCGCCGTCGCCCATATGAAACAACGGGTCATGCTTTAGAATGTCAGGCCTGTAGTTCACACACTGTCTATTTAATGAGATGAATAGAAAGTCACCCAGAGTTTAGAACCCATGCAGAGAGGCACCTATTTTCTTCGAATTAAGTTGTCGTCACTGCCCTGATGTCTCGACGTGGAATAGTGTAAAAATAAATTCAAAGGATTACTGTAGACTACCAGAGAAAGTGGCTATTTTATAGATTTTTTTTTCTACCAAAAGAACACAGGATTATAGATGTTTTTTTTTTTAAATTACAATATAGTCTTTCCTGAAACATCTGGTCTTTCATCACTCTTCCTCGTTCACGCCGCAACGTTTAGCGAAGTTAGTCCGTCAAATTTGGTATCGAGTGTTTAAATATTGCCGATTTGTTGACAGGTATATCAGGAAGAAGTTTTGAATTTCCAGTTCCTGGTGAGGCAGCTCAATTAACCAGACTGACCTCCGGATGACCGTCACCGCCCCGTATCGACTGGTCTGTTCTCCTCCGCGTTCAATCCGGCCACGTTTTGTTGTATCCATGTTTTAAACTCGAACGATCGATTGATTTTTTGTAAATATTCTGTTTTAAGGAGTTTGATTTGTTGAAACAATTGATGCCATTTGTCGACAGCCGCACGTAACTACTCATTGTTTGCACTCATTTGCCTACTTCCCGCTGCTGTTGTTTGTTTTATTCGCGTTGTTAAAGCCATTTTGCTCAGCGCTGTTTGCTCGATTTTCATTGCTCGATTCGCTTGTTATTTTTAAAGCCAGTCATTGACGAGCCCAAAGCTGTTGCTCATTTCACACCCACCATTTGCTCATTTCACTGAAATTCAAACACGAAAGGGTATCGCAAAGGGTATCGGAAATGAGCAAATGAGCAGCGAAAAAGCAGTGCAACATGAGTGTTTGAAATGAGCAAATGAGCAAATGAGCAGCGAAATGAGCAAATGGAGCAGCAAAATGATAAACGAGCAGCAAAATGAGCAAATGAGCAGCAAATGAGCAAATGAGCAGCAAATGAGCAAATGAGCAGCGAAAATGAGCAAATGAGCAGCAAAATGAGAAATAGGCCTATATATAAACTATTTCTTCCGTTTCTTGTCAATCGGAGATTAAGCATCAGAGATTCAACATGGATGTTATTTTCGCTGTCAAACCCCATGCTTGTCACCAGTGCGGCAAAAGCTTTGGACGGAGATATAACCTACGGAGGCATGCAGAACATGTACATAATGAAGAGAAATCTAAATGGATGAAGTTGACGATGATTCTGAAATTAAAGCTTATCCAATCTGACAATTCTGACGTCGATAATTCTGAACCCGATTTAAAAAGCATAGATTTGAAGATTCGGAAATAGAAACTTGTGAAACTGAATCTACGCAGGATGAAGACGAAGATTTCGAGGAAGATAATTCAGAATCCGATACGGAGGTGGAATATGACGAATCATCGGAAGAGGATGAGTCTAGTTTGAATTGGAAGACAATGCCACTTTTTTCGAGACTGGTTGGAAGAGGCTAAAGAGGCTACTGAAGAGATGTGGTGTGAAAATATGAAAAGTACGTCAACAGGGGTATGAGTGAAGATCAAGCCAAGGAAAAAGCCAATAGGAAAACCCTTTGGGCAGTCAAGCGAATCTTTTCAACAAATACAAGGATTTTTTGTCGGTTACCTACATCTGAAAGATAATGACACTCATCAGGATATTGCGTGAAGATCTCGAAGAAAAAGTAAATAAAGGCATGGAAGTAAACAAAGCTCTGAACAGAGTAATGGCTAAACACCATACCAAATTTGACGGACTACTTCAACTAAATGAGGATGAAGAGAACGAGGAAGAGTGATGATGAAAGACCAGATGTTTCAGAAAGACTATATTGTAATTTAAAAAAAAACATCTATAATAGTGTTCTTTTGGTAGAAAAAAAATCTATAAAATAGCCACCTCTGGTAGTCTTACAGTAATCCTTTATGGTTATTTTACACTATTACGTTACATCAAGGGCAGTGACAACTTAATTTCGAAGAAAATGAGTGCCTCTGCATGGGTTCTAAACTTCTGGGTGACTTTCTATTCATCTTTAAATAGACAGTGTATTGTGAACTACAGGCCTGACATTCTAAAGCGGGCCGTTGTTTCATGTAAGATAGACAACTGTATTATGAGCCCTAATATCCGACTTCATTTACGGTTCAACGAAATTCCAAGTTCCTGAGCAGTTCATTGGAAACGCTAAGCTGCGAAATTACGGGAAGACCTAAGCACGATAGACCATTCAGTGCACAATGCAATGGTTACGTAACGACTTGCCCAGACTTGTCCGTGACGTCACATAGGCAATTTCGTTCATCACGAGGTCAACGCGTCTTAGCTCGCCCTTACATACCCGGTAATGACCAACTTCTGAAGCAGTTTGTTCTACGCCCTAGCGCTATTGTCATTAACACAGACCCTGCTGATAAGCCAGGAGAACACTGGTTGGTAATCTACATTACACAAGATGGTGTGGGTGAATATTTTGACTCATATGGACTACGTCCCAAGGTACCGCAGATTGAACATTCCTTCAAAAGAATGCGAAATACACCATCTATAACACTCGCCGTCTTCAGGGACCTTTGTCAACCGTCTGTGGACAGTACGTTATCTTCTTCCTTTTACATCGATGCCGAGAAATGAGCATAAACAAAATTAGCAAATTGATTTCGTCGGATACAATGGATAATGATTTGGATATGTAAATAACTTTATTAGGAAACACTTTCCTCGTATTAAACACAGAAGTGTATGACGAACAATTTATTATACGTCAAATATCTAGAGCTTTGTTACATCAAGATTCTTTTACCAAGTAGGGTTTGTTTTGTTTAAAGAATCGTAGTTAGCTGATACGTTGTAATTTTGTTCTTTATAAATGTTATTGATAATCACCATTTGATAAATTTGTATTGTATGTTTTAATAATGAATAAAATACTTGAAACTGTATATCGCCCGTTGACCACTGAAGGAATTCTGATGAATTCCGGTTGGTTTAGGCACCTCTTGTCGTCTTTTATTATGTCTTTTATTATTATTTTTTATATTTACCCCTGTCCAACTCCTATCGTTAACCCTATCCCACTCCATTTTAATACCCTAACCACATAATGACAATTAACCTTTACCCTGTTCTACCCTATTCATTCCCGACACAAACATCTGGGTCTTTATACATAAATGACACCAAATAAAACACACAAATACACAATATTATATTGTTGTCACATTTATTTAAAACCATTTCACCAAAAAGTAATACACATACTGTTATGACTGTTGTTCATTTATTTAATCATTGTTATTTTCAAAAGCAATTACAATAATTATATTTAACAAAAACACTTTAATTCTAATCAAACCATTAGCAATATAAATAAACATATAAAAGAATAACGATTTCACACAATAAACTTGCAATAAACTGGTAATTGTGTGTAGGAGCTAAGTTTTAAATTACGGACGATGTTGTGGAAAATTTGATTCACTCGACACAAGTTCAGCGTAAAACAGTCCACACACGGAACCGACCGGGGCTATATAATTATTCATATTCTATGTATCATAAGTTAGCCCTAAATTCCATGGTTTGCTTATGCAGGCATGTTGTTCCTACAATACCCCTTTGTGTCCTTGAATCATGTCCATTCATCGAACGTTCGGTTTGTGTACGTCACCGGTGCGGAAGTTGGAGTGAAAAACTAACTGGCGGGCATGTTGGAACACGACCATACAACTCAATAGCAAATGATAACGAACCAATCGGTATGTTTGTGGACTCGTACATTCTTATAACCAGGGGACGATATTCACACGTATTGCGTACAGTTATACCTACCACACCCCTGTCGTTGTAATCGATCCATCCACCCACGAGAAAATTCCCATATCTATTGATAGGGGGAAGACCCACAAGACCCACATGACCCACATGACCCACACATGTGTGGGTCATGACCCACCTGCCAAAATGAAGGTCAAATGCCCCTGCCATACTACTTACGTACGTGTCATTCTGTTCATCAGTTTTATTCTTCCATTCATGCATAATTTGGTCTTCAACCCTAGATGCTAGGACCGAGTCAGAAGTGATAGCTCGTCAGTTGTAGTGGGATCTTTTAGTGCTTCTACTCTTTTAGTGCTTCTAGTGCTTCTACTGCTTCTACTTCTACTAATGCTAAGCCGAACTTTAACACATACAATGCGATGGTCCGAGCCTATTGGGTCTGACGAGGAATGTGCTTGGGAGTCCATAATGCTGTTCCTCCATCTTTTTCTATAGAGAGTAAAATCGATTTGAGAAGTGAATTTGTTAGGACTGCGAAATGTCCACAATCTGGATTTTGGTTTCTGAAACAGTGTGTTTGTAATAAGGAGATCATTTTCCAGCACAAATTCAATAAGGTCTTGTCCATTTCTGTTGGTGGTATCATGGTAAGAGAAGCCACAAGCTACTTGTGCATTGAAATCGCCACAGATGATGAGGCATGCATGTTTTGGGATTGTTGATACAGCTTATTGCAGGTTTTCATAGAAGATAACAACACTCGATTCGTCACTGCCTTTAAACACAGGTATTATAATTCGGACATCTTGGTAACCGAAATGAGACTGGTGAGTAGAGGATTGTATGACTACTCCAACTCTGACAATGGCTGTACGTTGTTGGTTACGGGTTGCAGAAGCAGTAAACAGGGTATATCTGCCCAGAGTAGAAGACCGGATGTCTGAGTCTTGTAGAGTGTGTACTTCTCTGTGTTATTGTAGACAGACAATAGGTACGCGGAAATGTTTCATGTGCCTTTCGAGTTCTTCTCTGGCACAGGTGGATCTTAAACTACGGCAGTTCAATTGCCAAACAAGAACTGGTTTCTTTGGGCGGAATAATCCTCTTGTCGGACATACATCAGATGTGATCCGTCCTTGCGGGTTTGGGATCGCATCATCATAATGGGAATTATGTCGTTCAGGAGGAGCAAAGTCACTCATTATGTTTTCAACTGGCTGATACTGCGGTGCATATTCCCGAAAAATAAATGCATACTTAAAATGCAAGACCCGGGTCTCGCCGCTTTCTAGAAAAATCTGCTGGCCGACTGTAGCACGGCGTATAGGACAGCTCGGGGTAACCATGTGCTTTTCGTGGCCAATCAGCTACCATAGATCATTCGACCAGATTTTCAGGATAAACAAATGTGGCTTCGTTCTCATATGTGTTTAGAAAAGCCGCTTCCACGAATAGTCAGCGTGAAGTTTTCCTTTGTTTTCCCAACCTTGTAAACAGTAAACTGATGTTGTTCTGTGACATGAAATGGAGTGTCGTGGCCGAGCGGTCTAGCGCACCGAACTCAAGTTCTGGTGTTGCCAGCAGCAGGGTGTGGGTTCGAGCCCCGGTCGTGACACTTGTGTCCTTGAGCAAGGTACTTAACTTAACCATAATTGCTTCGTCCTTCGGATGGGACGTAAAGCCGTAGGTCCCGTGTGTTGTGTAATGCACGTAAAAAAGAATGCGCCTAGAGCACCACTTAGTTGGTGGATACGTGCGCTATATAAGTCCACACATTATTAGGTGTTCGGGTATGTACCTATTGTTTTTGTTCGTTTTTTAGGTGTTCGGGTATGTGCCCGAAACACCTATTGTTTTTGTACGTTTTTTTTTAGGTGTTCGGGTATGCACCCGAAACACCTATTGTTTTTGTTCGGTTTTTTAATTTTTTTAAATTTATTTTAGGTGTTCGGGTATATGCCCGAAACACCTCTTGTTTTTGTTCGGTTTTTTTTAATTTTTTTTTATTATTATTTTTTTTACTTCTTCTTCTTCTTCTCCCCCATCTTGTCCGCAAATAAAAACATACTTCCCAAGTTTAAAAAACCTTCAAACTTCACACATAGTAGACCTTAACTTGTAGATGAAACTTAGTGACGTCATGATAATCAGGAAACCGCAACAGTGACGTCATGATGACGTCAAGCCAACATACATAATGACCCACATTCGTGCGTTAGAAATGCTAACTATAGAGGGCGCTATACAGCTTTAGTGGTCTTTACACAAAAATAGATTGTCTACAAAAAACACATACTTGCAAACTTCACATGAACTTGAAACTTGGCATGTACTTAGAACTTAACAAGTAGATGAAACACGAGTTGTGAGTGACCCCAATTTGACCTTACTTCCTGTCCAAACCGGAAGTCAAAGTTTAATATTAAAAAAAATCATATCTCAACAACCACAAGAGGTAAACTCAAATTTTTTGTACCATTGTACAGATTGGTAATTGTCAAAAAATATTTACAAAAAGGTGACCCCAATTTGACCTTACTTCCTGTCCAAATCGGAAGTCAAAGTTTAATAATTTAAAAAAATTATATCTCAACAACCAGAAGAGGTCAATTCACAATTGTTGTACTATTGTACAGATCGTTAATTGTCAAAAAATATTTACAAAACGGTGACCCCAATTTGACCTTACTTCCTGTCCAAACCGGAAGTCAAAGTTTAGTATTTAAAAACAATCATATCTCAACAACCACAAGAGGTAAATGCACAATCTTTGCACTATTGTACAGTTCGTTATTTGTCAAAACAATTTTACACAAAGATGACCCCAATTTGACCTTACTTCCTGTCCAAACCGGAAGTCAAAGTTTAATATTTAAAAACAATCGTATCTCAACAACCACAAGAGGTAAATTCACAATCTTTGCACTATTGTACAGATCGTTATTTGTCAAAACAATTTTACAAAAAGATGACCCAAATTTACCTTACTTCCAGTCCCCACCGGAAGTAAAAGATTAATATAAAAAATCATATCTCAACAACCATTAAGAGGTAAATTGACAATTTTTGTACCATTGTACTTAATTGTCAAAAAATATTTATACCCCAATTTGACCTTACTTCCTGTCCAAACCGGAAGTGAAAGTTTAATATTTAAAAAAAATCATATCTCAACAACCACAGGAGGTAAATTGACATTTTTGTACCATTGTACAGATTGTTAATTGTCAAAAGTATTTACACAAAGGTGACCCCAATTTGACCTTACTTCCTGTCCAAACCGGAAGTCAAAGTTTAATATTATAATAATTTCTAAATTCAGTATTGTATTGTATTCACATAAACTTCTCGCGAGAAGTTCAACAGACGTTAACATTTGACTTCTCCAACACTTCGAATTGATGACGTAACCATTTTAACTTCAACCGAACACCTTGTTTTTGTTGTGACAAAAACTTATATCTAGTTTTACTTCTTCTTCTTCTTCTTCTTCTCCCCCATCTTGTCCGCAAACAAAAACATACTTGCAAACTTCACATGAACTTGAAACTTGGCATGCACTTAGAACTTAACAAGTAGATGAAACTCCAGTTGTGAGTGACCCCGATTTGACCTTACTTCCTGTCCAAACCGGAAGTCAAAGTTTAATATTTAAAAAAATCATATCTCAACAACCACATGAGGTAAATTCACAATTTTTGTACCATTGTACAGATCGTTAATTGTCAAAAAATCTTTACAAAAAGGTGACCCCAATTTGACCTTACTTCCTGTCCAAACCGGAAGTCAAAGTTTAATATTTAAAAAAAATAATATCTCAACAACCACAAGAGGTAAATTCACAATTTTTGTACCATTGTACAGATTGTTAATTGTCGAAAAATATTTACACAAAGGTGACCCCAATTTGACCTTACTTCCTGTCCAAACCGGAAGTCAAAGTTTAACATTTAAAAAAATCATATCTCAACAACCACAAGAGGTAATTCACAATTTTTGTACCATTGTACAGATCGTTAATTGTCAAAAATATTTACACAAAGGTGACCCCACTTTGACCTTACTTCCTGTCCAAACCGGAAGTCAAAGTTTAATATTTAAAAAAAATCATATCTCAACAACCACAAGAGGTAAATTCACAATTTTTGTACCATTATACAGATTGTTAATTGTCGAAAAATATTTACACAAAGGTGACCCCAATTTGACCTTACTTCCTGTCCAAACCGGAAGTCAAATTTTAATATTTCAAAAAATCATATCTCAACAACCACAAGAGGTAAATTCACAAATTTTGTACCATTATACAGATCGTTAATTGTCAAAAAATATTTATACCCCAATTTGACCTTACTTCCTGTCCAAACCGGAAGTGAAAGTTTAATATTTAAAAAAATCATATCTCAACAACCACAGGAGGTAAATTGACATTTTTGTACCATTGTACAGATTGTTAATTGTCAAAAGTATTTACACAAAGGTGACCCCAATTTGACCTTACTTCCTGTCCAAACCGGAAGTCAAAGTTTAATATTAAAATAATTTCTAAATTCAGTATTGTATTGTATTCAAATAAACTTCTCGCGAGAACTTCAACAGACGTTAACATTTGACTTCTCCAACACTTCGAATTGATGACGTAACCATTTTAACTTCAACCGAACACCTTGTTTTTGTTGTGACAAAAACTTATATCTAGTTTTTTTTTTTTACTTCTTCTTCTTCTTCTTCTCCCCCGCGACTGTCCGGTAACAAACACATACTAGCAAACTTCACATGAACTTGAAACTTGGCATGTACTTAGAACTTAATAAGTAGATGAAACACGAGTTGTGAGTGACCCCAATTTGACCTTACTTCCTGTCCAAACCGGAAGTCAAAGTTTAATAATTAAAAAAATCATATCTCAACAACCACAAGAGGTAAATTCACAATTTTGTACAGATCGTTAATTGTCAAAAATATTTACAAAAAAGGTGACCCCAATTTGACCTTACTTCCTGTCCAAACCGGAAGTCAAAGTTTAATATTTAAAAAAATCATATCTCAACAACCACAAGAGGTAAATTCACAATTTTTGCACCATTGTACAGATCGTTAATTGTCAAAAAATATTTACAAAATGGTGACCCCAATTTGACCTTACTTCCTGTCCAAACCGGAAGTCAAAGTTTAATATTTAAAAAAATCGTATCTCAACAACCACAAGAGGTAAAATTACACATTTTGCACCATTGTACAGATCGTTAATTGTCAAAAATATTTTACAAAAACATGACCCCAATTTGACCTTACTTCCTGTCCAAACCGGAAGTCAAAGTTTAATATATAAAAAAAATCATATCTCAACAACCACAAGAGGTAAATTCACAATTTTTGTACCATTGTACAGGTCGTTCATTGTCAAAAAGTATTTACAAAAAGGTGACCCCAATTTGACCTTACTTCCTGTCCAAACCGGAAGTCAAAGTTTAATATTTAAAAAAATCATATCTCAACAGCCACAAGAGGTAAATTCACATTTTTTGCACCATTGTATAGATTGTTAATTGTTGAAAAATATTTACACAAAGGTGACCCCAATTTGACCTTACTTCCTGTCCAAACTGGAAGTCAAATTTTAATATTAAAAAAAATCATTTCTCAACAACCACAAGAGGTAAATTCACAATTTTTGTACCATTGTACAAATCGTTAATTGACAAAACAATTTTACACAAAAAGGTGACCCCAATTTGACCTTTACTTCTTGTCTAAACCGGAAGTCAAAGTTTAATATTTAAAACAAAATCTTCCACAAGAGGTAAATTCACAATCTTTGCACCGTTGTACAGTTCGTTATTTGTCAACACAATTTTACACAAAGGTGACCCCAATTTGACCTTTACTTCTTGTCTAAACCGGAAGTCAAAGTTTAATATTTAAAACAAAATCTTCCACAAGAGGTAAATTCACAATCTTTGCACCGTTGTACAGTTCGTTATTTGTCAACACAATTTTACACAAAGGTGACCCCAATTTGACCTTTACTTCCTCCCGAACACCTAGAGTTTATGTAAACAAACTCGAATTTCTAGTTATTATTATTATTATGAAAACGTTTGAATTGATTTGGACGTAACATAGCTTGCAGAAACACAATTCGCGCTTGATGTACTGAAAACAAATGTTTGACCTGTCTTCAAATATATTTACTTGGAATTTTGTTTATGAATAATTTGGTTATGAACATATTTCCTATTGTTTTAAGTTTTACTTACAAAGAGAGTTTAATTAATAAAAACTCAAGTTTATAAGTGTATCAGAAGTTAAACTACAGTAACATTGGCAGAGGATAAATTGCCATAGAAACAGTGTTTGTTGTTGATATTTGAATATATATATATATTCATATATATATATATATATATATATATATATATATATATATATATATATATATATATATATATATATATATATATATATATATATATATATATATAAACGGGTAGCGAGCAAAGAAAAATTGGCTGATGCCGGACTCGAACCCGCGACCTCTCGATTACCGTACGAGCGCTCTACCAACTGAGCTAACCAGCCCCTATGTTGGTGGGCGGTCCACTTATGCCAATTATCTATTGCTCTATGGGGCCAGGTCAGAGGCCAAACCATATCTGCCGAGTAGCCAGGGATCAAGCCCCGGTCAGACGCAAACAACCCGGGTAACGGCAGTAGCGGGGATCACACAATTAACGGGACACAAGCCTTTTATGTGGTTGTACACAAAGTAGATTTATATGGAGAAACTGACCTGAAATATTATAAACGATTCGCGAGCAAAGAAAAATTGGCTAATGCCGGACTCGAACCCGCGACCTCTCGATTATATCCCTTTCAGTACCAAGACCAATTTTTCAATTATGCCTTGGGTACCACACTAATTTCTTTTCATGTCTACTTGGTTACCACATGACTTTTGGCAAGTTTCATTGTATAGCGCCCTCACATGTTGATACAATGCAAGGCAATTTCTCTATTGTTAACATAGGTGTCATAATGAATTACTCTCACAGCCATGAAATCAACTTTATAATAAAAGACCAATTATGTTGACCTACATTAAAATAGCAAAACACTGTTATTGGGGTTTATTAAGTATTATGTGACTTATACAGAAAGGAAACTGAATGTACAATTTTTTAATCTATTTTGTTTGAGCAAAAGACTGAACAGGGACTTGAACCCATTCCTGAACCCTTCCAGAACCCTTCCAGTCCCCCCCCCCCCGTTCAATGGTGGAAAATCTGGGCTTGCGGTGTGCGTGCATCACATCAACATTGAAGCGGGGGGGGGGGAGGGTGGAATTAAATGAAATCACATGTATACAATCAAAAGTAGTTGGGCACAGACAGATCATTGGGTATGAAAATTCTCAAAACAGGGAACAACACACATTGCTTATTACACTGTTTACAGATCATACGCGTTTGTGTTCTCTTTGCCCTCGTACTGCAAACAACACAGTCACGTTTTTTGCTAGAGACATTTTTTCCAGGATAGTGTTGACATGAAAAGGGCCTGGACGAACATGGAAGTTGGCTTTTATGCTGTACGGGGTTGTACTTCCAGGTGGATAAAAGTCCTTCGATAACCTTTACCCTAAAATCCAAATTGGAAAGGTGATGGTTTGTAGGTATGGTGTTGTATACCACAGTAGCATTCAGAAAGCAGATGTCAAGAATGTTTACGAATACTCTTTGCCACCATTTCATTGTTCTGTGCGGATGAGAGTAATACTGCACAATTTGTGCTGCCAGATCAGTTCCTCCCATGTATTTATTGTAATCGCAAACTATAGAAGGTTTTTTAATCTCGCGATGTCCGGTTAAACTGTTTTTACTACGAATCTGCTTAGTGGTGACACTGCAATTCCCGTAATTTGTCAAGAGAGTTACGCGCTTTGTGTCTTGCCAGACGACGCAAAGTTGGCCTGCCTTTGTATAAAACCAGATCAGTTCCTCCCATGTATTTATTGTAATCGCAAACTATAGAAGGTCTTTTAATCTCGCGATGTCCGGTTAAACTGTTTTTACTACGAATCTGCTTAGTGGTGACACTGCAATTCCCGTAATTTGTCAAGAGAGTTACGCGCTTTGTGTCTTGCCAGACGACGCAAAGTTGGCCTGCCTTTGTATAAAACCAGGCGTCTTCTGTTTTTTTCATTGGGAACTTTTTGGGATGAGCAAAATCAGGAATTCCTTTTGTGGTGTAGCGCACAGTTCCACAAACTCCAAATCCTAGCTGTGATAACTTGGAGACCAGAGCTGGGCTATTCTACCAATTATCCATGAAAATGACATGACCCTTGTGTTCCAGTCCTTTCACTAGATCCAAGACAACCTGGCCTGGTGCATGAAGAACGGATGGATGGTGTGTTGCCATGGTTGCAGCATGCACAGTGGAGGGTTGAATTGTTGCTGTGCTTGGCCGAGACCCTGTGAACATCTTCCAAGCACACGTATACCCGGATTCGGATTCATTTAAAGAGAAGCATTTCAGTCCCCACTTGTTGGCCTTTCGCGGTAAGTACTGCTTAAAGCTCAGTCGTCCTTAAACTTCACCATACTCTCGTCTGGTGAGAGGTTTCGTCCAGGGCTGTATATTTTGAGAAAGGTTGGCAGTACAATGTCGAGTAAAGGGCGAAGTTTTGCCAGTTTGTCGGCAGGGCTGTCGACTTGAGCTCTGTTGTTGGCTAGGTGAACAAATCTAAGGATTGCAGTGAATCTGTTGCGGGACATAGATGACGGATATACCGGACTTCGAAGGACATCCGACATGGACCAGTGCATGCTGTATCGAGGCCTTTTGTTGATGCCCATGCAAAGTAATAATGCCACGAATGCCATAATTTCGGGAATATTTGTTGGAGTCCAAGCAGACTGACGATTGGTTGGGTTTGCAGGCAAAGTTTGCTCAGCATATCGATTTGTCTCCGTCACCATCAGCTCCCAGGTGGCTTGACAGAAGTACAGTTGAACAATTTGTAAAGGTGTACAGTTACTCAAATCTTCAGTATATTCCCCTGTTTCCACTGAATTGCATGGGTTTCTTCGTGTATGCGTTAGTTTCACACCAACCAGACCGGTAGTTTGGCTTTTCCGATGATGATGATGATGTCGGGACGCATTCCTCTTCACTATCATCCGATTCCGGTGTAGAATCCTCGTCAGAAGACATATCTGACCCACTATCTGCGAAGATTTCTTCCAAAATGTGTGCACTTCGATCGGCGTCCATAACTATCAATGGCATGCAAAAGCTCGCGGGCGTCCTTTTTCAGCCAATCAGAAAACACTTGTCAATTGAGGGCGCTATTGACATTTTCCTAAAACAGGTGTTACCGACGTGCCACAGGGGCTCACCGGGAACAAATGAGAATTGTTTTCGCGTGCCAAAAGACTACCACGGTACCCAAGAGATATACAATATTGAGCCAATATGGCACAATGGGGTTGAAAGGGATATATGTATATATATATATATATGTATATATATATATGTTTACATATTATATTCAATCAGTTTAATTGATGTTTAATTAAAGAAAATTCAATCTTCACATAGAGTATGCAGTTTGAACAGATAATTTAATTGCAAATTGTTTACAAAAGGCCTGCTTATTTAAACAAAATACACCGATTTCTTTTTAAATGAATTATCCTACCTTGAGTATACTAAAATAACGCATTTGATTAATTAATTCTTCAAATTAGCAATATATCATGAATTTTGAAAGGAAATTCCATACTTTACTTAATACTCATGGTACATATTGCCAATTTAGCATAAAGATAACCACAACTGCTCTTCTAACGAAACAAAAGCTTTTTTGTTGATAATTTCACTAATTAATTATGCAAATTATGCATAAAAGTAAACTATAATTGGTTGTAACTTGTTCTATCAAGACATGCATGTCTACATTATCATTGTGCCAAATATGGAAGAAATCGAATAAACCATTACGGAAATATGATAAAAGATTGTGAAGTTTTTTCTGGAGCAATCACCTTAACAAAGATAACCTTTGACCTTTGGTCAAATTATTCAAACTGTTATTTCTTGAGATAGACCATGGGACGCACTGCCAAAATGTCACTAGAAAGCGAGTTTCGTGGTCTTCACCGTGGTAGTCGATGAAACTCTCCAAAATTGATCTTTAGGACATCCTGAACATTTTGGCTGTTCCCCCTTGCAAAAAGTGGCACGCTTGAGAGAAAATTCGTCTAAAAGATTCGATTTTTGCTGGGCGAATTGGATTTTCTCCGTGCAAATTAATAAGGTATTCGCCCCAAACCAAATTGCCCCCGTGTTTTGAAAAAGAAAATCGCCCAAAACCAATTCGCCCCAACACAAATTCGCCCCATCCATCAGAATTATCAATTATCAATTAGCTTTGTTTACTACAGGAACTTAGGAGTCCTCATACTGAAAACTGCTGTTAGAGATAAATAGACTATTTAGGTGTTCGAGCTATAGCGCGAACACCTCGTTATTGTTCTTCTCAGTGAGACATATCCAACAAAAAAGGATAGTTGCAAAGTTCACAGCACCTTAAAACTGAACACATACTTAGATCTTAACATGTAGTTGTGTCCTAAGTTGTGACGTCATGGTGAGGTCATCAGATATCGAATTACACTAAATAAAAGTTTAATATTTCAAAAACTTATATCTCATGAACCACAAAAGATATTTTCACAATCTTTGCATCATCTGAAAGATCTTGAATTATGTGATTTTTCGTACACAGACGTGACCCCAATCTGACCTCTCCTTCCGGTTGAAACCGGAAGTTGGATATTTCAAAAAATCATATCTCATGAACTACAGAAGATATTTTCACAATCTTTGCATCATCTTAAAGACCTTGAACTATGTCACATTTCGTACACAGACATGACCCTAATCTGACCTCTCCTTCCGGTCGAAAACGGAAGTTTAAGTGAAGAAATATTCTGAATCACTATTCTGTAAATGTATTTGTACAGCCAAAACATAGTTGCAGAGTTCAAAGAACCTTAAAACTTAACACATAGTTAGACCTTAACATAATTATAGTTCCATGTAACGTTGTGACGTGATGGTGAGGTCATCTAATGAATTATTACGTAATTAATTATAATTAAATATATTTTATATCTTGTGAACCACAATAGATACTTATCTTGATTCCTTCATAATCATACAGAACATGGAGGACTCGACATTTGATACATAGACATGACCCTATTGACCCTTACTTCCGGTCCAAACTGAAAGTTCAAGTTTAAAATGTTCTTTATAAATCGACGCAAATCTGAAAGGGTATTCGAAAAAAACATTCTGGGGTTTATATGTTAAGTGGGATCTGCTCTTTTCAAAATATATTTGGTGACGTCATCGCTCTTAACAGCGCCCTCTAGCGGCAGGTTTAAAAAGTCACTTTTTGCTATCTTGAGAAAACATTTGACAGAATTTTACCAAATTTGGCACAATTGACACCCATATTATGAGGAAAAATTGTGTAGTATGAATGACGTCACATGGATGAACCGGAACTTACGGTTGGAAGAATTTTAAATTATATGGGATGACTGAACCGGAAGTTAATGTATTCAGTATAGCACATTATATGTTATTTTAAGTATATATTATGAAAACTCATATCTCCTGAGGTAACTCTAGTCTTTTAACAACTTTAGGTGATGACGTCATCACATATGGTGCTCACTCGAACATCCTGAGTTTGTTTTCTACAAACTCAATACCTCTAGTTTAGTCTATTTTAGTCTGATATTTGGGTCTGTTTTTTGATAACTCTCTGCCCTGTTATAGGATATAAGCCTTAATTTGTAAAATAAATAATGATTTTTAAGTTATCAGCGGTTTATTATTCTTTTGATCTGTCAGAAAAATTCCCCGAAAATATGGTACATGTACACACAATTTTTCTTTGCATGAAGTATTTCCATGCCTGTATTGTATGAAGTATTTCCATGGAGTGTCGTGGCCGAGCGGTCTAGCGCACCGAACTCAAGTTCTGGTGTTGCCAGCAGCAGGGTGTGGGTTCGAGCCCCGGTCGTGACACTTGTATCCTTGAGCAAGGTACTTAACCATAATTGCTTCGTCCTTCGGATGGGACGTAAAGCCGTAGGTCCCGTGTGTTGTATAATGCACGTAAAGTGGATTGTCGTGGCCGAGCGGTCTAGCGCACTGAATTCAAGTTCTGGTGTTGCCAGCAGCAGAGTGTGGGTTCGAGCCCCAGCCGTGACACCTGTTGTCTGATAGCAACTGTAAATATGTGTATATAATGTATAATACAACTGCCACTTTTCTATCCAAATGTGACAGATTTTCCTTTGCCGTTTGTCACTGTACACCCCAGAGAACCTTCCGTTTTCAGTGAATTACATAAATTAGTCTGGAAACACTGCATGTAGCTGCTGGACCACAATGTAAAGTGCATTACAGGGGCGATTTTTCGACACCGTCGCTGTATTCAGTATCCGCTATGTTCTTGATCTGTTGATCAACAAAGTTAGCTCCAACCCCGTTCCCAATGTCAAGAGAGCAGAAGGTACGAGGTATACAGAAACTACTCGAAAGCCCGAGGACAATGTTAAAAAATGTGCTTTTTCACGTCTTTCAAAACCTCTAAACTGGTAAGCCATTTTTCGCAAAATGTACAAAAACGTGCCACTTTTGCAAGGGGGAACATCACTTTTTTGTCAACAATAATATTTTTGGTATATGTGCAAGTTTTTATTCCCTACCGCGATGCAGAGCACGAACGAACACAAAAACCCTCCTCGGCCCATGGTCTAAGAACCCTTTGTTTTTTCAAAATTGTTTTGTTCAAAAAGGCATGCTCTCTCACCTCAGCTATAAATTGCAGATACAAAAGGTTACACCGATTCATGGTAAGTGCCTAACTCAATACATGTCATATTTGTGTATGCGCACATTTACATTCCAACTTCTAATGGTCCATATTAATACCTTGGCAAGGTCCTTGCGTGCATTGAACAATTGATGCGATGTTATCATGACATGCTTATTGAAAAGAACCTGGCATTGAATAAGCCATATCAGGTTTCCTCTGGTTGGCAGACCGTGCTTAGATCAATAAATTCTGTTTTCTAGTGTAGCTTTTAATATAACCGTTTTTTAAATTTAATTATAATTCAACGCACGGGCGGCTATCGGGGGTGGGGGGGGGGGTGACAGGCAGACATGGCAATGGCCCCAATATATTTGTCTTCTGCATAATTATGTGGGCAAAATTTGCTACTATATAAAATATACGATTAAAATGTATCAGAATGTGTTGAAGAGTACTATATGATATACGGCATTTGTGTTTATTAATTTTGTTTAGCTTCATCGTACTCGATTCTCCGCCTCTAAATTGTAGTTTTCATTTCCCTTCTGTACTGAAAAAAGAGGTTAATACAAATTGAAAACCAGAATATTAATAACAATATAAACTAAATAAATAAAAAGAATAATACAAAAAACTCAGAAAATTAATTGGGGATTATTGTAGTGGGGGGGGGGGGGGGGGGTGTAATTTGTATATATATTTTTTTTGGGGGGGGGGCGCTGCAGATTCAAAGCATTCACGGTTTGCTTTATTGACCTACTTGCCAACAATGATCGCTGGCTTCCTACCCATGACTACCCAGAAAAACTGGCTTAAAAATCTGGCGAAAGTGATGCTTTACAAATTAGGGGATGTTAATTCGATTGCCCCAGTTCATCAATCGTGTTGTCAGTGTATGCACAAGTTCAGCTTCATAACAAAACTGCCCAGATCTTTTCCAGTTTCCTTAACACTGTCAGTGGTATGATTAAACATGAGATGGATTGGCTTATCAAGTAAAGGAAGAGAGAAGGGAGAGATGAGAATATTGATCCGGATTTTATTTTTTGACTGTTTCTTTGGAGGAGAGCCTGTATGTGTATTTTTGTTTGAGAGGGTATTTTGTTTGAAACGTAAAATAATTATATTGTTGAAACTCAGCCCCGCGCTGAATTCGGATCCTACGAAAACCTTTACAAATCCTAGTTACACAGTCGCCGTTCCAATGTTGAGAAAATAGAGCAATCATAATCACATGTTTCTGACAGTTCACCACAATATGGAAATAAATAACAACGTGTACTCCATTCTATTGTCAGACTTGGAATAACGGTGAAAATTGCACTAGAATTGCATTATTACAAAACTAATGAACCCAATCTTTCTGGCGAACTAATTATGCATAAGGATATACTTTGCATACAAGTTACAGGGCCCAATTTTATAGCGCAGCTTACCGGTAAGCAAATTTTTGTGCTAACTATAGCAGAAAAATTTGCTTAAGCATAAGCGTATTTCACAGGTTAGCAAGAAAATTCAGAGCGGTGCGTGCGCGTTCACCATAGATTTGTATTGTCTCACTCATTCGCCAGCAATAACGGCCGGCAAGTTAGCGTGCCTTTCTTTATGCTTAATGGTTAGCAGTGCTATGCTTCAGCGGTTCTACGTCAACCTACATGAATAATAAATAATAATAATAATAATGAAACTTATAAAGCGCCATCTATCTAGAAACCTAATCCGAGGCGCTGGTGATAATGAAAAAGACACAAAGATATGGAACATTAGATAAACAAAGATAAATACATGAAACAAAATGCACAAAATTAACATTCATTATAAGCTTGCACAAAAAGGTGAGTTTTCAAAAGTTTTTTGAAAGAATTAAAATTGTCACACAGTCTTAAACTTTGTGGAAGCATATTC
Source organism: Zoroaster sp. YZ-2022 (assembly GCA_029582265.1). Classification (NCBI taxonomy): domain Eukaryota; kingdom Metazoa; phylum Echinodermata; class Asteroidea; order Forcipulatida; family Zoroasteridae; genus Zoroaster; species Zoroaster sp. YZ-2022. Next base: position 20,588,236 of record CM055825.1, on the reverse strand, counting down.
CAAAGGGAAGGGGCTGTAACAGAAAAAGCTCTATCCCCAAAGGTTTTACAAGTTCCATGTGGTACAGTAAGGAAGTTTTGGTTTGCTGAGCGTAGTCCACTGCGATTAGAGTTGTGAATGATAAGAAGATCTTGAATATATGAAGGTGAGTTGCCATGTAGAGCTTTCCATGTAAGAAGACATGCGTGCCAGCCTGTTGTAAATCATACCACCGCATTGTACTCGCGCACGCACAACGAGCACGGTTACGAGTTTGCTACACTGCTCAGCCTGCCGTCAGGCATCATAGGATTAGGCCCTTGACGGGCAAAGCTGGTTCCTAGAACTAGACGCAATATTAAACCAGTCGCAGGCGAACCATCTGGTATAGCCTAAGATCTGACTGACGTCACGCTTTGAGCTAGATCGCGGATCAGGATCGTGTGATATTGCGCATTGCAAAAACAAACGAAAATGTTTGGGATCGAATCCATGTCGTAACTCAGCCGCTAGATAATGCCTTTTGTATACGGTGAGTACCAGACTACGGCTGAACCATGCCCGCTGGCAGAATCCATCCGCTAAAATTGTAGATTGTTGTTTTGACAAACTGTTTTATATATTATTTGATAGCAATGATAATTTATTTTGGCCTTCAAATAAATAATTCAAAATGTTTTTAAGATTATTCATTATGATTTATTGTTATTTTCGTTTGCGACATCTTGGATCTAGCACATATCCACTGCGCGAGCAGGATCAGCAAATAGAGGATCCGGATCAGTAAACTGTCTAAACCGTACGGACTGTCTGATGATCGAGATCCGGATCTGTGCGAAACAAAGGGTCTGTTTGTTTTCGCACTTCGCAATATCACACGATCCTGATCCGCGATCAGGAGTGAAACAAACACTCCCAAACAGACCCTTTGTTGGTATGTAATGCGCAAGCGCGCGAGCCCCGAAACGTGACGTCAGATCTTCAGCACGACGTATCCAATGAAACCCCTTGAATGGGACGCCAGGAGCCTGGCTATATCCTTGATATAACATAACGACCGGGGACTAGTCTACATTAGTATAACTAGGGGACGAACAATGTGCGAACGCAAGATCCAGGGCCAGGGGCGATATTCACAAAACTACATAAGTCACAAAATTGTAAGCACCCTTACATAGCACCGCTTACCGGTAAGCATATTTTCGTGCTAAAATGCTTAAGCATAAGCGTATTTCACAGGTTAGCAAGAAAATTCAGAGCAGCGCGTGCGCGTTCACCATGGATTTGTATTGTTGCATCACTTATTTGCTAGTACAACAGCCGGCAGGGCCCAATTTCACAGTACTGCTTACCGGTAAGCAAATTTTCGTGCTAACTATAGCACAATAATTTGCTTATGCATTAGCGTATTTCACAGGTTAGCATGAAAATTGAGAGTGGCCTGTGTGCGTTCACCATGGATTTGTATTGTTGCGTCACTCATTTGCTAGCAATAACGGCCGGCGAGTAAAGGGCCGGTCACACTGCAGCGATTACAAGTAACGATAACGAAAACGACGCAAAAGAACGCATTCTATTAGTTAAATTGTACCGAGCGGAATACGCGTACGCTTATTTAACCAATCGGTGGCGTTCATTAGCAGCGTTCTCGTTCTCCTTACTTGTTATCGCTGCAGTGTGACCGGCCCTTAAGCATGCCTTTCTCTATGCTTAACGGTTAGCAGTGCGATGAAATGAAAAACGTACAGTAAGCACAAAATCGGCTGCTTAGCAGCTCGATGAAATTGGACACAGTTCTCTCACACGAAGTCTTGATCTCCCAGACTGCACCGCTTCTGTTTGATCTGAGACCTCGCGCGTCAGTCTGTGGAACAATACGTCGTGAATGGCCCAAATCCATCTGTTCTTGGAGTACTATGGCGTGTGCGTGGACTAGTACACGAATGACACAATTCATGTAGGTAATAGACATCTGAAGTTACTTAAAATTATATTAAATACAGTAATACTTGTTCAATTATTATTTAACATTTATTCATTATTTATACGGGGTAAAATAAGATTATAGTTAGACAACAAGCTGTTCTTCAGTGATGCCAAGAGAGAAAACAGTATGCATAAATGATGTCACAAACTAAACAGCTCCCTCACTCAGACAAAGGGCCGAGGTAGCTCATTCGTTCATGTATGTGTGTTGTGCGTATGCGCGTGTAGCGTTGCCTTCTTTTGCCAAATTACTCTTTCACAGTTCTGTAATCCGGGCCCAATTTCATAGCGCTGCTTACCGTTAAGCAAATTTTCGTGCTAACTATAGCAGAACAAATTGCGTAATGCATATTTCACGGGTTAACAAGAAAATTAATTGAGAGCGGCACAGGCGCGTTCACCATAGATTTGTATTGTCGCGTCACTCATTTGCCAGCAATAATGGCCGGTACGTTAGTGTGCCTTTCTGTGTGCTTTGCGCTATGAAATGAAAAACATACAGTAAGCCAAAAATCGGCTGCTAACCGGCTCTATGAAATTGGGCCCTGTACGTTAGTAAGTCAATACGTAATACGTGCGCGCATTTCAATTCAATTCAATTCAATTCAAAAAACATTATTTATCCTTAATTAGGCAATTACATGTGATTGGACATCTCCATATAACAAAACTTACTAGATGACAAATACAACAATAAAAACAAGTAAAGAAATAATGTAAAAATGGTTTTAAAAAAATCCACAATTAAAACCAGATCCCCAAATAATTGACATTCCGCCCACGAATATTAGTTGGAAACATAAGTGCAAAACATCAACCATTCAGAAGTCTGGTTGCCACTGGAATAAAAGAGAGCTTCCTCCTATGGGTTTTACAAGGAGGGCATCTAAAACGGGGTCCAGACGGAAGAGATTGGAACATTTGTTTCAGCACGTGACAATCACTGGCTAAGATGGATTGGGCTTTCCTATTAAGTATTTGTTGCTCACAGAACTGGCTAAGATCTCTCTGTGGCTCTCCGATAAGTTTAGACCCAAGGCTGACAATCCTTTTCAAACTGTTTTTGTTTTTCACACAGTACCAGGAAATGAATGAAAAACACAACACACTTTCAATGAATGACCGATAAAAAAGAATAATTGTATCGACAGAGAAGGTCTTTTCAACTTCCAGAGAATATTGAAAGCGCTGCTGACATTTTTTAATAACTACATCTGTGTTTTCATCCCATCTGAGCTTGTCATCAAATACAATTCCTAAGTATTTGGAGTACGAAACAATTTCTACTTCCTGATCGTGAATAATGGTTGAAGAAACATCCTCATTCTTTTTCCTAAAATCAACAATAGGTTCTTTAGTTTTTTGTACTTTCAATTCCAAGTAAGAATCGTCACACCAGTCAACAAATTCTTTGAGAGCAACACCATGATTATTTTCTGGCCCAGTAAAGAGTGAAATTAAAGCACTGTCATCAGCAAATTTAACTAAAAACCTATCGTCATGGCTACTTCTACAGTTGTCTTGCGGGGAGCCTGTATTAGTCAATATAACACTGAATAATTTACCATTAACAAAAACGCTTTGTGAACGACAAGAAAGAACATCCAAGCAGTCAATTGGCCACTAAGATGGAAGTCTGTGATGAGCTTTTGAGTTAAAATACAGGGTTGCATTAAATTAAAAGCTGATGAAAAATCTGCAAAAAGAATCCTAGCATGAGCATGCGGCTTCTCAAGGTGAGTGTACAATTTATTAAACATGAAAAAGCTTAGCATCATCAACACTTCTACCAGCCCTGTAAGTATATTGTAGTGGGTCTAACTGACTGATGCTCTGTAAAAGACAATATGATAGACCTTATAATTTTCTCCAAAGTTTTCATTACAAGTGATGTAAGTGAAATAGGTCTAAAATCATTAAGTTCTTTAGGCTTGTCTCTCTTCGGTATGGGGATAATTGTAGATGTTTTCGAAATAGTGGGAACAGTAGCAGTGTCAACAGAAGTTTGGAATAGATCTGACGACACCACTAAGCTAATCAGCATAATACTGAAGAGTTCTTCCACAAATGCCATCAGGCCCAGGGCTTTTGTTTACATTGGTTGCTTTCAAATGCTTCGCTATGCAGTCTTCTGGTCAATGACAGTGTTGCTGCAAGAAGACAAAGATGACTTTAGATCAGCAAAGTCAGAGGAAAAATCAAACTTTCAAACTTTACAAAGCATTGGTAGTACGCACATTCTTTTCGCTACTTCCAGTTCCAAAGCTAGCATACCGTTGTGTGTAATTTAACCTAAATTCCTTGATTTTAACGTTCAAAAGCGATTCTTGAGGCAGAAATTGAATTTGTTAGTAAAATTTTGAGTCTTTACAACACATAGGGTCTACGATGCAAGTCCTAATCTTTCTAATTTCTTGTGTAGATCCTTAAAAGAGGGTGGTTAATGCATTTCTAATGGGCTTCTGATGAACATTGGAGCCAGCACGTGCGACGATTATGTTAATTACCGCACACTTGCGGACAGGATAAAGAGTTAATATTGTTAACTGTTGTTATTGTTATTGTTCAAAGTAATGAGCGGTGCCAAATGTATTGTGTCAAATAAAAGGCATTTTGTGTCAAACATACAGATTTCAAAGGGTAAATTTCAGAGAGCTTCTCAGCAGAAAAAAGTACTTATCAGAAAGTATTGATTAGTAGATTTCTTTGGTTACCACCCAAAATTTTGGCTGGTAGTCTGTTTTATATTGCTTAGCAAAACATATTTGCTTAGCATCTGTATGAAATTGACCCCATGGAGATGTTAATTGGGTGAACCAGTAATAAACTTTGAATTGTAATACTTCAGTCAATGGCTTTAGGGGGAAAAAAGGTCATAGGTCGGCTTCAAAATCGATGTGGTGACGCGCTTTTTTGTATTTTTCCCCAACCAGTGAAATACATGATACATGAGTTTATTTGAACCAGACAAATTTTTCCATACACAAAGTATGGTAGCTAAGAGAGTCGTTTAAAGCACAGCACGGCAGAATTCTAATTGATCCAATTAGACATTGTTTCATAGCAACAAAGAAGAAAACAAAAATGCCGACGCTTGTGTCTGAGGTGACGCGCGCTCAGACCAGAAACTGCAAATTTTTTGTTGGCCTTATTTTGTGAAGTGGTTCGCCGTAATCTTGGCATCAAAAACATTAGCTGTGCATGAAATACTGTGTGCATGTGTATACTTCATTAAGAACTGTACATCCAGCATGTGCCTTAATCCAGGGGTGAGGAGGGGGCGGGAGTTATACATACCCTCTTCTATTTTGTCGCCCCGCCCACACATTTTTGGAGCCCGCCAACAAAAAATTACTGAACAAATTCCTGGGTAACACTTTGCATTACATAATGAAAAAGAATAATGTACCACTGTTGTTTTCAAATGTTCTAAAATGACAATAGGCCAACATTTAAAACAAGTCATTCCTAAATAATAATTCTTCAAAATATCATTAATAATTGCACACTTTTGACAGAGCATGGAATCGGTGTCATTCATTATTTATGCATCACCCACGGTAAAATGATATTATGGCGCCCTGTTATCTATGCAAGCGCGCTTGAGTTCATATAAAAATAGGACACCAATTCCATGTCCTGTCGTATAAGTCGGCTCTAATTGTGATGATACTGTCCCTTTAATCCGAATGTTATAAAGTCTTCAAATTTCTTCTGGGCTTAGGGATAGTGCTCTGGGTTTTAGTGTCAATGGATATTCGTTCATTGTTAATGCTGTAGGATACCTCATTTTGTGTCTTGCTAATTGTTCACTTGCTACTTCTGGGTAACATGACGCCTCAGCAACTCTTTCTGCAGCAAGAACACGTTGCCTCCAACATTCACATTGAAATATCGTCCCAATTATCTTCAGAAAAGAATGACAGAATTCCTTGTTGCGGAAGGCATAAATAACGGGATTGACCATCGAATTACTAAAGGCAATATGAAAGAAAGCTAATTCATAGATGAGCAATTTTTCCTGAAATTGTTCATCCACACGTATGAATATATCAATCACTGAGATCACCGAAGCTGGTGTCCATGCGATCAGGAAGAAACCAAGGATCGTAGCGACTGTCTTGGCAGCCTTAACATCGCGGCGTAGAGTCGGACGTCTTAATATAGTCTGTTCCTGAGCTGCAATTCGATTCAGATGTTTTTTAGCCACACGGAACATCTTGAAGTAAAAGTACAGCATCAGATTTTGTGGAATAATTACACTAACAGCCACTGTAAAAGCGCGGTAACTCGGTGCATGAACGAACATCAAATCACAATAGTTATGATTATAAAGCTCCAAGTTATTCCATCCGAGGAGTGGCATGGATGATATAGTCAAAGCTATGCCCCAAGCAACAGAAATGAGTATACCAACCTTAAGGCGACTCATATTTATAATATAGCACAGAGGATCTGTTATAGCTAGATATCTGTCATATGCTATCACTGTTAGATGCAGAATAGAAACAATGATCATAAGAGTTAAAACAGTGCTACTGGCTAAACAAGCAAAGGTTGTCACATCAGTGCCGTAGCCTAAAGCAAATGTGATGTCTATCGGTATAACAATTAATCCAACGGTAAGGTCTGCGACAGCGAGGCTTGCAATGAAAGCATTGGTTGGGGAACGCAGTTTTCGCTCTAGTAATACAGAAAAGACGACAAGGAGGTTACCTATAGAGATTGTTACAATAAGGAGACAATCAAAAACAAGTAAGATGACAGTCTGCCACTTTCTCAATGGAAATGATGTCTCTTGATCCAAAGTTGTATCATTGGCCATAGTGCTCGAAGATGTCTGGTAATTTAACAATAGGGTCTATGTGATACTATTGCGTGGATAACCGCTTTTGAAGCAAACAGCTTGATTGAGATGAACAAACGTGCACAGAGAAAATGTCAAAATACATACACCGACACACACACTGCATGATCAACTGCTGGTTTGAAAGCTTTTAGATATAAATGACAAGAAATAACTGTACCCTGTGGACTCGCGAACGGAATTGAACACGCGAACGGAGAATTCATTAGTCGGTTGGATTCACCCTCTCGCTGTACAATATTGCTGACGGCTGTTTTACGTTTCTATTTACTCACAAGGCAAGCAAGTCTTGTTTTATTAAACGCCATTTATGGCCGAAAGTGAAACTAAATGTAACAAGTTTGGGTACATGCGTGTATATTGTGCCTGAAACTATACATATACAGGCTTCTGAATCGTATGCCTAAAATAATAGAGGCATAACGTGTAGGTCCCGTGACAAGTATGTGGGCACCAAGCTGGTATTTTCAAACTTGTTGTTGTTGTATATTCCACTTTATAGTTATGTGTCACAATAACCAAGATGGCTGCTACCAAATTCAAAATGGCTGTATATAGTTACGTATTAAAGTGCTTAAAGCGTGGACGTTATGTACTTTTGAAATGTTGTGTTTAAAAAACCCCAATAAAAACAAACAAACAAACAAACCCCCCCAACAAACAAACAAACAAACACCCCAACAAACAAACAAACAAACAAACAAACAACGTCTGAAGACGATCAGAGCATACTGATCGAAACGTCAAGTTGTATCCTCTAGTTCTTTTCAGAACTAATTACTACACAGCTGAGAATTTCACATGGCGTCACCGCAAACAGTCTTTACTTAAAATACGTAAGAATAGTCGAAGAACAATTCAGCTGTATGGTAGCCAATACTGGATTTCAATATGGCCGCCATTTGAAACCAAATATTCTTCATAAATTAGGATGTGAATGCCAAGTATATTTCGGTGCAAGTACCCACAATTATTGTATTGCCAAGAAGTTCGAAAAACCAAAATCGTTCAGTTAGTAGCAATGGATGACGGCCATGTTGGATTTCAAAATGGCTGTCCTAGTATATTCTTTATATACAACTATTCAACTATCTAAGATTTCTATTCCAAATATTGTTATTGGTGACTCTCATGTGCAATCTTCTTCTCAAGCAAGGAACCTTGGAGTTATTTTTGATGCAAACATGACACTTAAACCTCATATTTCAAATGTTACTCGCACCGCAGCATTTCACCTTAGGAACATTGGAAAGTTACGCAAATATCTTAATTATGATGCAACAGAACAAATTGTTCATTCCTTCATATCTCGTCTTGATATGGCAAATTCACTGCTTTATGGACTTCCTCAGGATCAACTACGACGACTTCAAAAGATTAAAAAAAAAAAGCAGCATTGGCAACTCTGGGTTTGAAAATGGTTGTCATAAACATTCAGCATTAACAACAACAACAACAACAACAACAACAACAACAACAACAACAACAACAACAACAACAACAACAACAACAACAACAACAACAACAACAACAACAACAACAACAACAACAACAACAACAACAACAACAACAACAACAACAACAACAACAACAACAACAACAACAACAACAACAACAACAACAACAACAACAACAACAACAACAATAATAATAATAATAATAATACAGATTTGTAGTGCGCACATTATCCACCCTGCTGGGCGCTCAAGAGGCACGGAAACAAAGAAAAAACATGAATACAAACAATATACAATGACAGCATAGAAAAAAATTATGTACCGAGATACATGTACAATGCAATTACAAATATGCATCATCTTTGAAGAATTGTGACATAAGATGAGTTTAATAACATTGCTCCAATTTATATTTGTGAACTACTTAAAGTCTACACTCCATCACGCAATTTGCGTCTTGGTTCAAGACTGTGTTTGTATGTTTTTAATACACGATCCGTCTCTGCACGCCGCGTGAGGGCGCTACACGAACCGCTAACACGAACTGCTATCACACACACGAACCGCCTGAGTTTGAGAGCGGTTCGTGTCATAGTATAACTAGATTTAAGTCGCTGCTTAAAAGATTTGTGAACAATTAGCATAAGTTTAAAAACATTTCACTGTGAAACAGGAAGCCAGTGCAGTTCTTTCAAGATTGGAGTGATATGGCATGACTTTCTGGACAATGTTACAACACTAGCTGCTGTGTTTTGTATGTGCTGAAGACGAGATAATTGATTCTGCGGGAGACCGTAAAGGAGAGCATTCCCGTTATCGAGCCGTGATGTGACAAACGCATGTATAATTTGTTCAGCAGCACTTTGATTCAAGTATTTCCTTATTCGGCTAATATTTCTTATATGAAATTATGATACGCGAACAATGTTGGAGATATGAGATTTTAAAGTCATTGTCGAGTCAAATAAATAACACCCAAATTACATGCTTGTGATGAGGGGGTTATCTGCGAGTCACCAATTGTAATAAATGGAAGAGAAACTTTCGATTGTTGACGCGATCCAAATAGAACAAATTCTGTTTTTTCGTCGTTCAATTTCAAGAAGTTTTGTCTCATCCAATTACGAATCTCTTGAATACATTTCTCCAGCGTTGTAATACACGAATTGACAGGTTCTTGAGAAGATTTGAAAGTAATGTAAAGCTGCCTGTCATCAGCGTAGACATGGTAATTTAAATTATACTTCAAAATGATATCACGAATCGGAAAAGTATAAACAGTAAACCACTGTGGGCCGAGCATGGATCCTTGGGGTACAGAATAGTCAAGAATAACAGGCTCGGAGATAGCGTTACCAATACAAACATGCTGAGGCCTATTTAAAAGGTAGGACTTACACCAATCCAGGGCTGTGTCATGTATTCCAAGATGATATTGAAGGCGGGAGAGAAGGATTTTGTGATCGACCGTGTCAAAAGCGGCGCTTATTAAGTCTAACAAAACTAATGCAGTGATTTTTCCATCATCCATGGCAGATAAGATGCCATTGTTGACGCGGAGCAGAGCAGTTTCCGTTCCATGAAATGGTTTATAGACTGACTGAAATGTGTCCGACAGGTTATTAGCACGAACATGGTCAGAAATCCGTGATGAAACAACTCGCTCGATTGTTTTTCCAAGGTACTTTAAATTCGCTACCGGTCGGTAGTTCTTGAAAATTTCCTTGTCCAAATTGGGTTTCTTCAGGAGTGGTTTAACAGAGCAAACTTATGGCTATCAGGGAAACAACCGGAAGAAAGAGATCTGTTTACAATAATTGTGATATACTACAAACACATCAATATAATTTTTTATTGTTTTATTAGCGAAGTTGGTACTGGATCAAGTTCACACGATTTTGATGGCGATTTCATGATGAGTTCCTTGATCTCCGTATTAATTAAACACAAGTAGGCTCAAACATAGACAGTCTACAATGTGGGTCCTTGTGTGGCTGTGTTTGTGATAGAATGGCAGATACCGGGGCTGGGGGAAAGAACGACGGATGTTCTCAATTTTTGTGACAAAAAAGTTTGAAAATGCATTTGCGAGGTCCTGATAGGAGTGTGTAGATGGAAGCACTGGAGTTTTGGGTTTATGAAGCAGCTTTTCAACAATGTTAAAGAGTTTTTTTCCTGATCGCCAGAGCTCTCTTCCACAAGAGATGAGTAGTGAGCTATTTTTGTCTGGTTAATCATGTTCTTGACAATATCACGTTGGTTTCGATATTCTTGCCGATGTACTTCAAGTTTCCCATTGTCACGCTCAAGTTGACGGCGGGTTTTCCTTGCAGCACGAATATCATCATTGAACCAGGGGGATTCAGATTGTAGTTTAACAGTTCGAGTTTTTTGCGGAGCATGATTGTCCAAGATGTTACGGACAGTAGATTCAAATAAATTGACACAAGAATCCAGCTCACCATCTTCAAGGTTTACATTTTCCAGTTGGGATTCAACATCATGACATAGATCTTGGATATTTACATTTTTCCAGTGGCGAGTAGTTACAGAAATGGTAGGTATGGGAGGTTTCTTAAGGTTCATATCTGTCATGATTGCATAATGCTCAGATAAGCCGGGATGGATAGTTATATTTGAGATGAGAGGTGGAATATTTTCACGCGTTATCATGAGGTCAAGACAGTGACCATATCGATGAGTGGGTCCTGTGATGTGCTGGATAAGTTCATGAGCAGAAAGCAAATCTTTAAACTGATTTGCATAATTGTTTGAGGTGTTGTCCATATGAATGTTAAAATCGCCAGTTAAAATAATGTCAGATGGGTGCAAGAGATAATTCACAATTAATTTCTCAAATTCCTGCAGAAAACTGGAGAAATTTACATCAACATCCCTTTCTGGTCGATATATAAACAAGGCGAACAGATCTAGTGTTGCATGTTATCTCAGCATGCAGAGATTCAAAAGTTAGGTAGTCAATGTTATCATTTTTCATACTGACAGATAAACTGGATCTAAAGAGAAGTGCAACCCCTCCACCGGTCTTTTTTGGTCTGGGGATATGATGCATTACCCACTACACCCACTACACCCATAAAAATAGTGACAAGTTCAGCACCACTATGCCATTCCAATGCCAATAAGTGTCTTTATCATCTGCTAAAGAGCGGCTTCTAGCACAGCCGTCCAAATGCCGTTGGGCCCAAATCTGCAACCAAAGAATGGCCAACCAGCACCATTGTGCCATCCAAATTCCAGTCTAAGGTCCAATATCAGTAGTCAAAAAGTGGCAAATCAGCTTTAATTACATATTTCCGATTAGTCTATGTAAGGCCCATGTAGGTATAATTAATGATTAGAGAACTCTTCTCATAATTCCATGTGACGGTTAACGCCGTAGAAATTAGCGGTATGAGTATGAAAGAGCCGTATAATTATGTAAATTTAAAAAGAAAAAGTAAAAGCAAACATTACGAAAACCTTCCTAAAACTACGCTGTTCAAGCAAGTGTTTATGCCTATCTGACAACCCTTTATAAACACGTTTCAAAGCTAAAACGTGTTGCGGTGTTTATTTTATATGTACCGAAACACGCTTGTGGTACAAAGACACTTTAAAGCATGAATAACTTGAATAGGCAGAAACACACTTTATGAACACTGTATACCATAGATGTTTATCAATTAACACAAAGACGCGTTCGTAAGAACGTTTGTAATTGCTTAACCAGAGATCATTCATGTATCGGTCCTTATGCCAGAGTTTCCATTGTTTGGTTCTTGGCCGCAGTGAACTGATTTTGGGCCGAGTACGGAGCCCCTAAAGGGACATATGATGAAAACAAATTTATGTGCGAAGAAATAATTTGAGTTCTTTATTTCGTGCGCTCGAAATCATTTCGTGCACTCGAAATAAGTTATTTCGTGCGCTCGAAATCATTTCGTGCACTCGAAATAAATTATTTCGTGCGCTCGAAATCATTTCGTGCGCTCGAAATCATTTCGTGCGCTCGAAATAATTTATTGCGAGTGCACAAAATGATTTCGAGCGCACGAAATAACTTATTTCGAGTGCACGAAATGATTTCGTGAGCACGAAATGATTTCGTGAGCACGAAATCATTTCGAGCGCACGAAATAAAGAACTTAAATTATTTCTTCGCACATAAATTTGTTTTCATCATATGTCCCTTTAGGGGCTCCGTAGCCGAGTGATTGGGAGCCAAAAGCACCCAGTCATGACACTCACAACCCCCTTAACCCCCCTCCCACTTTTGTCCATGGTAAAAACAAATCAGACCCCAAACACCCACCTAAGAACCCCCAATCCATTGCCCCACCGGCCCCATTAGTAGTACGAAGGCCCCCACTAAGCTATTTTGGTCCCCGAAGGTCCACCCAAATTTCCTGCCTCTTCTAAGGCAGCCTCCTTGAGTGCCACACAATCCAAAGCTGTCGTTTCAAACAAGCTACCCCAAATTCCGTTAATCCCTCTGACTCAATGCCTGAGCTCAACAACTCTAGTTCTCCTGTCATTTCGTCGGTTCCTCCCCCTCCCCTTTTCAGGCTTCATCCTTGCCTGGTGCAAGTGGAGGGGCTCCCGTCTCTTCCCACTCACCCTCCCCTGTCCCATCCCCTGTCCCATCCCCTCACCCATCCCCTCACCCCTCGCCCTCCTCTGGCAAGGAAAGATCAACTGATCCTCATCTCTCAATCTGGGGCTCCCCTCCCGCTCCTTCCAGACTGTTTTCTGAAGTTTTATCAAAGAGGAAACAGTCCCCTCCCAAATCTCCAAACTATAACCCCAACCTAGTACTCTTAATGAAGACCAACTCGATAATTCCGTTGTGATAGACAACATAAATATACCAGGTTAGTTCCTTATATTGATGAGAATCTTTCTTGGAATGATCAATATCTTATCCCGCAAAATTTCTCAAAATATTCTGAACCGATTGGTATGCTGAATCGATTGAAATATTTTTTACCGAAAAATGTTCTTTTAACAGTATATAATTATTTTATTTTTCCCTCATGTAATGATGCTACACTTACTATACTACACTTTGTTCTCCAAACAGAGCAAATCGAATTGTAAAAAGGGTACTTTAATCACACTACTTTATTTGCAAATCCTAAACTTTTAAATTGAAAGACCTCTAAAATCTTAATCTGTGAACATTTATGTTTAAGTATACTAACACTTTACTGCTTCTAAGTTTCCAATCTTTGTTTGCATCAACGTCTTCTGTTCATTATAATGAGATTCGCAGTTCAACAAATACTTATCGTTAGAAATTGTAGAACTCATTAAAAATAATATTCTTGAATCGTATATATATATATATATATATATATATATATATATATATATATATATATATATATATATATATATATATGTAAAGATTTAATATCAAATTTGATTATATTTAAACAAAAACATATGGGTTTAGATGTATCCAGTTTTACTCATGTTATATCTGTCCTCGTCTTCAACATTATTTGTCCTGTATTTATTTGTATTATGTCATTATGCCAGAGTTGTGTCTGTCCATTAGGGAATGGTATTAAAGATCTGCTTCCCTTTTCCCTACATATATCTTTGTATGAATTATTTTAAGCTTATAAAAGTCTTTTACATGTATTAGTATTATTAATTTAAACAATGGTTAGTAGGCCCTATAAATACGTACATACTTTAGGTCTTGTGTGTCCTTCCAGGGCCACCACAGGTATGGGAATCGAACAATAGGACTTAATGTTTTTCTAATCTGAGAGATTATCAAACGTATGGGTGCACCCCAATAAATAGTGACCAAATTCATGCGCCGAGCTGTTTATTATAATTTGTAGGCTATCCCCCAAAAATGTGAAAAACAAAGGTTTGAGATCAATACATTTGAGGGATTTTGTAAAAATGGTCCAATATTATCACCTGGGGTCCAGTCCAACTTTGAGTATTTTGGATGCACTATACTAAGCCCTGAAAAAGTGGTCCTATTTTGCTTCCAAGCGTGGGGCCCTTTTTCCCAAAATGGATGCTTGCCAGTGTGGGCATTTCCACTAGTGTAGAGGGAGGTTTCCTTTGGGATGAGAATAACTCAATGGGCCTATGGACTATCCACATTAAATTTAAAATAAAATAAAAGGTAAGACATCAATTAGTATTTTATTATTGAATTTTAATAAATTTGAGATTTCGAAGTATTTTTAATGATTTTTGAACATTTTGTTTTTAGCGTTGGTTTTGGTGGGAGTTTATTTAATGGGATGCACCCATATTAGGTATTTTAGTGGTGTACCCTGACTCCACGTTTCTGTTTAATGTAAAATGTATACGATGAAGATGTTATATTGATTCTTTACAGACATGTGATATATCTATTTCCACTAGTCTAATTAGGACAATAGGACTGAACTACACCCATCACAACTTCTAAGTTCCCCCTAATATTTTTTAGAATATCTCAACAAGTATTGCATGAATTTTAAAAATTCAAAAAGCAAATGACAGAATGACATGTTCTACACAGCTCGTAATGAAATGGTTGAAATTCAATCATGAATGCACAATGAACATGAAAATTGAATGAAAATTCAGCTGAAAAAAGTTGCAGTACAAAGCATTGCTTCAAGGGCATGTTACACATGTAGTTTTCTGTAAGAACTCATGCATCAATAACAATGGTATTGATGGCTGTTTCATAATAAGAAAAGAATATTCAAAGAGCAACATGCAACATGCATGTCCATTGTTTTAGAAGGGTAGAGCAAGAGTTGGTCCTCCATTATTCTCCATAACTGAGTTCTTACAGAAAACTACATGTGTAACATGCCCTTGAAGCAATGCTTTGTACTGCAACTTTTTTTCAGCTGAATTTCATTCAAATCACTGTCAATTGTGCATGCATGATTGAATTTCAACCATTTCATTACGAGCTGTGTAGAACATGTCATTCTGTCATTTGCTTTTTGAATTTTTTAAATTCATGCAATACTTGTTGAGATATTCTAAAAAATATTAGGGGGAACTTAGAAGTTGTGATTGGTTCCTACTGAGTCGCTGTGTCATTGTCGGTGAAAATCTGAAATGAAAGAAAATAAAAGAAACACTTATAAAATCATGTGCAGATCTTTGAACAAGACAATTCTTAATTTAAAACCATAATTACACATGCCTAAATATTTGAGGTAGTCAACGCCTTCACTGGGCGCGATTAATAGCCAATATTAAGACCCATGGTTTATTTTCAAACTATTCTCGTGGAAAATGTGTCCTGAATGAGAGAACAAAGTGACATGACTTTTCTCAGTGAACATTTTGGGATTGTAATTTGTGTTTACTAGTTTTAAGAGATGTTTATTTAGTGATTTCAAACAATGGGCGCGAAATGAAACAAACGAGGGTATTATATACCTTCTAGGCTCATATCGAGCCCACATTGGAATTACCCAAACCACAACATGTTCGTACATTTTCTATATTTGTTTAAAAACTATATCAAGTCGGGGGGGGGGGGCACACAATGTGGCCTCCATGTTATATATTTTTTAATAATCCAGATTGCTTTGACCGATAACACTCAAATTTTCCTAACTTTTCTGTAGCCCCTTCCTCCTCATGCTAAACAAACTTTGTTGAACAGGTCAAATTGAGTCTTTCAACGATTTCCATCCCCGTGCCTAAGAACTCAAAAACCTACCTCAGTATCCAATTCATTGGAGCTGATATTAAATCGTCCACTAAACAGCGAACGTCCCGTTATTCGCCTGTATCTAATCCTTACGAGGGCCACGATTACAACGATAACCAGAATAGTGCAGAAAATCCCAATCACAACAGCAGCTGTATTATTATTACCCACTGTGTTCACACTACGTGCCTGTGAAGACTGCGTTGTATACATCACTGTGTAGAAAATAAGTATGAATGGGGTTATTTTGGAAAGGATAGAAAGCCTAATTTATACAATATGAAAACCGTTGATTTGGAATTAAACAAATCAATGTAAGTTTATGCCAATGGTTACACTGTTGGTAATCTCAATCATTTTTCTCAGTCGACATTTAGAGCCTCAGTCGGCAAATGAAGCATCAAATGTTCTAGAACAAGGGTTGGTCCAGAATAACAATTTCCAGTCGACAAACCTAGAGCTATGGGTTTGCCAATTGCAAATGTATCGTGTTTCTAAGCACTGAAAAATTGCCGAGTTGATTGTTATCATGTTTTTACTTTATAATACATTGTTGGGCGAATTCCCCATTTTTGGGGAAAAACAAAGTAAACTTATCTGGTCATATTATACCTACAAAAGATTTATACCTACAAAAATGTTTGCCCCCCCCCCCCGCCACTCTGAAAATCCTGGCTACGCCACTGATCGGCAAATTGGCTTCCACCCCCACCCCCCAATGCCTTCGTTATGCCTCTGCATGTTACTATAAAACTGGCTACAATATTTTATGCACCATTACAAATGTCAAGAAACATAACTGACCACTTGAAATCCGTCTGTCTCAGGTTTTATATCATTACTTGAGTACAATTCCCAACTTAATTTTATTTTCCCAACTCGAGTTTAGGAGACAAATATTCAAAGTTGAAATGAATTCTAAACACTATGTCTCGTTAATAGCAAAATGCAATAAACTGAAACATTCACAGGTTGTTTCTGTACATATCCCTTGATCCCAATGTATTTACAGATATTTACCAACAGTGTTTACTGACTTAAGTGTATACCTTGGTCTATTTTTGCTAAAATTAGCGCACTGCGTGGGCCCTCTCCAGCCCTTGTACATGCTGCAACCTGGAAGCTGTACACTGTGTGTGGCTTTAGACCGTCTATGATCACCCATTCGTTTGTTGTGTTCTTAGTAGATGCTAGTATCTCCTTATCACTGTCATTGTAAGTCAGTCTGTATGTGTACTTAGTGATGACACCACCTCTGCCTCCACAGGTTGGTGGACTCCAGAAGAAACACAGACTTTGATCACTAGAGAAAGCCAGAACCACCACGTCCTGAGGAGGGTTAGTTGGAACTGACAAGTGGAATTGATAATTAAGAGTTAATTAAATTGTGTAATATAAAATAACAAATATGATGTTTATTACAGACCATACAAAATGGCAAATATTTACAACCCTATTTTAAAAAGTAAGTAATTCTAAGGCAAAAAATGTTTCCGGTTTCTGGTCATCGGTCGCCTTCAAAATCAATGCGTTTTTTTTTTCCCCGGCCATCTTTTTTTGCCAACAGGGAAATACGTGGTATTAAAAATAAAATACAATTATGGAGACTTAAACGTCAAAGTGAAGTCATTAATGCTTGCAGTGACAATGTGAGAAAAGAATCATTTCTCATAAGTACTGATCGGATCAAGGCCCATTTTAGGTTAAAAAAAAGTGTCCAGTTTCTGGTCATCGGTCGGCTTCAAAATCGGTGTGATGGCGCGCTTTTTTCGGCCATCTTTTTTGTTTGCCAACAGGGAAATACGTGATACATTGTATACGCGGGGACCAAATTTCCCATATAAAAAGTATGGTGGCTAAGAGATGTCTCACAAATCGGGCAAACGTTCATACCCCTATGTAAAAAAGTCGTTTAAAGCAAGAATCCAGCGCGGAAGAATCCAATCGATCCAGAAATTTTTGCTGCAATTGGACATTGTTTCATTGCCAAAAAATTAAATAAATACAACACAAATAAAATAAAATAAAAATAGAAATGCCTACGCGCGGGTCTGAGATGACGCGCGCGAAGTCCAGAAATCGGAGACTTTATTGGCCTAAGTAGGAATAACCAAAATAAGACTTCCATTATTTTTCTTTAACCCTTCAAACAAGCTATGAAAATGTACTTCGCCACTATCGCGAACAGCAGGAAATGAAACAAAAGCAGTCGGACACACTTTCACCGAGTCTATTTTGATGACGTACCGGTACATTACGGGAGGGCGAACGCTCTACTGTTTATTGTGGTACGTTTTGTACATAAAGCATATTACATTGCGTGCTGCAAAAATAAGTTTACCAACTACGACTTCCGTAGTGTTTTGAAAAAGTTTCCAAAAGTAGTACTGACCAATTGTGTTATTTGTCGTCGTCATCATTTGATGAAGATTATACTGATGTCGAAGTTGTCGAAATGTAGGACATTGAATCGTATCAATTTGAGCCCGAAATGGACGAAATCCAGGCGAAAATGGCGAAGCCGAAGGGCCAAACACTGGCGTAAGAGCACATAATGGTAGCCTATTTTATTGCTTTTTTACAAACAAATATTTTAAGAGCAACCGAAGTTTTGAATGTCCAGAGTTTCCCCTGCAAAATGTGTCCAAATTGTTCTTGTCTTGTGCCGATAAAAAAGAATTATTTGGTGAACTTTCCGGTGCTGTCATATCAAACCAGACTAATATTTTGTACCATGACCACGAGACGTCCACACACTGCACTGATACGCGCACGCACACACAGTACATGCATTGCATGTCAAGGGGAATCCCGTACACACATGTACATGTACAGCCACGGACAATGCTGCGGCAGCCAGACCGTTGTTAAGACGTCTGCTTATCCAGCTCCGTACGAGTTAGATTGATCCTCTATCTTTAACCTCTGAACTGAATGAACGCTGCACTACGCACGCGCGCATACTTCTGCCATCCAATATCGCTGGAGATAAGATATTGCGCGTGGACGCCCATCATCACGCGCAAGGTCAAAGTTGAATCTTGGGGAAAATAAAATGGCGGCCGCGGCCGGTATCTGGCGTAATCACTGATCTCTGTACTAACTGGATAGAAGATGGGCGCTGATTGGCCTATAAAAAGTTGAAGTAACCGGCCGCCATGTTGGTTTCCCCAAAAGGTCAAGAGTCAAATGTCATGTTGGCATACAGACAATTATAACAACTGGTTCAGCAGCACTCGGCATTGTCGTCGGTCGGGTAGCAGTAAACCTTCTTTCTTGGGGGAACAAAGATGGCGAACAACGAGCTTCAGCCAATCGGCGCGATCTCCTATCCAGTTAGTATAGAGATCGGTGGGCGCAATTCACAAGCCTCAAAGCGTGACGTCAGATCTTCAGGCTACGTACGAGGACGTCATAAAACAAGCAAAAATTTGCCGCCGCCATGAGTCACAAAAGTCAAACAACTAAAAAAGTTACGTGGCGGATTTCAACCGCTGGAAGTTTGCCTGGAAATTATGATTTCTTCAACAATTTCTGATTTATTTAAAAACAAATTTGGAATAGCATATAAATAATTAAATGAGTAAAAAAATCAAGGCACTTTGTATGGTCTTTAAAGGAAAAACACAACATTGGTATCGTACGTTCATTTCAAATGAAATATATTTTTTAACTAACCTGTAAAAGTTTAATCCCAATAGGTGCTCACGTTTGTGAGAAAACGACAAAACCTTTATAGGCTTTTATGTTTACAAACTTTTTGAAGTTCAATATAATAATTTTCTATTTAGATTAAACTTTTAAATTGACATTTGTACCAACATTACGACAAGTCCCCTTTTAGATAACGATTCGTTTATTCGGTAATTGTACCTTCCCTGTGATGAAAATTATTATGGCATGCGATTTCAATATCATCCGCATTTGCCTTTTTGTGTAATGTTGTAATAAATATTGAATGATATCTGTACCTGATTCTTCAGTGGACAACATCTTGGATACTTCAAGTCCTGGACCTGCTGAATTAACCGCTGATACAAACACTTGATATTGCGAGCCCGGTGTTAAGTCAGTTAGTGTAGCCGAAGTTGTATTTGTTGAAACAATTCCCGACTGTTTCGCAGGGTCGGTCGAGCAGCTGCCTTGAATATTCAGAACATATCTAATGTTGTATTCATCAGCATCACAAATATTGGATAGAGGCGGCTCCCAGGAAACAGTAAGTTCGGTTGAAGATGAACGTTGGATCCTGACCTCATCCACAGGACCTGGATCTGAAATAAAAGCTTAAAAATGCTTTACCTGTGTAAGAACAACCAAGGTTATGTCATTATTGTTTCCCTATGCAACAAAACAAATAATTTAAACCAAAAACCATGCACTAGAATAAACGCACATGCTCAGAAACAGACAAAATAGGAAATAAAGCACAAACATTACAGCACGCTTATAAACGCCTAGAGGGGTTGTCTTGATGGAAGGGCCAGGGAAAGGACGTAAAGTGTCTATTTAAATTGCAACATACTCCACACTGCAAATATCCTTTTCGAAAACGACATTCGATTTGAATAATTGCTATGATTTTGCTCAGCACTGTATACTCAGTGCATACGAGGAAAAATCAATTGGCGACGGAGGCAGGAACCGAGTCCACGACTCATACTTTAATAATTAAGTTTAATGATTGCATTAAATGGGTTGGAATCGTACTGAAACAAGTGTATACACTCGAATGCTCTACACATTAACTCATATGAGACCAACAGCTTTGGTTTCATTCTAGTCGTTGAAAATAATCGTTTAAAATCACAAACTTCAAAAACTTGCAATTGACCGTTCTTTAAACAACTTGAATCCGACTTGGAATTTCTTTCAATCTGCATCTTGTTATTATAGCAAAAGATGCATTTAAGGTTCTTGAAGTTGATGTATGTTACAGTGTTGTTTATATTTATTTTCCAATACAGGAAGGTGTGTAGACTGACAGACAGATACACACAAACATTGCTGGACAGAAGAACGTACCGAACAGTCTATCATTTACCACATACCTTTGGCAGCAGTCTTAGCAATGGACCAATTAGAATAGGAACCCAGTACATCGGAAGAAACTGACGCAACCCTTAACTCATATTCGCGGCAGGGAGTAAGCCCAGTAAAACCCACTCCTGCCACCGTTACTGTATCTGAAGCTACATTGTCTTTGGTAGTTGCATCCTGGAAATGATAGCGATACCCTTCAAGATTTCCGTAGTGCTTTTCGCATGGAAGATCATTCCACGTAAAGTGAAGGGTGTTTGCAGTGGATGACGCAAGTGATATACCCGCTGGCGGGTCTGGTGCTGTTGGAAGAAAAATGTCCATAATTATTCTTACTAACCATTCTTACGCACCTACCATAAACAATCACACAGATGAGATAAGATGAAGATAATGTAACAAACCTGTTGGTGTAGAAGTAGCATCTGTTGTGATTGCTGATGAATTAACTCCATCAACATTCGCAAGAATGTAGATCCTGTATGTCGAGAAAGGTTCCGAGAGGGATAGTGTCATTGACGTATCAAAAGTGACGACAGACCGTGATAGTGGAGGTGTCAACATGCTGCAATGGCCTCTCTGGATCAGGTCATATGTCAAATAATACTTTGTCGCACATTGTACCGGATGCCAAGTGACGAGTAACCCATTTGGTACATCAACAGCTTTCACGTTTTTCACTGGCTGAGGGTCTACAATAAAAACATTCCAACAGAGAACATGAAATGTACACACGGTTTACACTTTTTATAAAAAAAACACCTTTTGACATGTTTCAGTCTACGTAGTATAAAGGTAAAGGACTGTATTGCTCAATACATGGTTTTGATGTTAAACATTATATTTTGTTATTATTTCATATTAACCATTCCATATTTTTAAAACAGAAATTGTCAATATTTTCTCATCAAGATTTGACATTTTTACGATATTTCAGACTTACTGCGTGGTTGCGATGTGGATGCTGTGGTGAATGATTCGGTTGCCACAATGCTGTGGACGCCGTAATGTGACTGCACATACACTCTATACAATGACGAAGGCTCCAGGCCTCTCAAGATGAAATAAGTCGTATCGCTACCGAGCACATCAGGCTCCAAAACTCTCTTCGGTGACGTAATTGGTTCACATTGGCCTCTGTTGATTAACTCATACACTATAGTGTAAAATGAAGCGCTGTCTCTGCTCCATACTAGCTGTAACTGCTCTTGGTTGGTATCGTCTGCGTATGCTACCAAATTGTTGACGCCATTGAAATCTGTAAGAGAAACATAGAAAATCATGCGGGGGTTGCAAACGAATCCCCTTTGGTCGGAAATGCATTATTATTACCGGGAAGGGGGGGGGGGGAACTAAGATTGCGGTTCCTTCCTTACTTTATTGTGAATCATATGTTCAGAAAAAATCGCTACATTCACAATATGTGGGCGTCCACCGCCGTCATAGATACTGGTGACGCGCATGAACATAATATTTATTTTATTTTAAAGATATGACTTATTATACAGGTGAGGGATGCATAGCTTGATATATAGAATATAGATTATAATGTGACAGTTCTCATCAAAGGATGGTTTGCGGTAACACTGCCCAAATATGAAACGTTGTACACAAAGGTGAAAGTCCAACCTGGGGTACGGAAGCACTGAGCCTCAGTCTCTTGAAGTTGTAAAAATTAATGTGTGAGTTCAAAAGGTTGCCAAGAATTACAAATAATTATACTTATTATTATTCTAAAAAATAACACATTTTACAATCCAATAGATATAACTTTCATGGTCCTACCGCAAATATATTGCTCTTTTGACCATTCAATGCTTCAAATGATGCTTTTACCAAATGGAATAAGACGGGAAAATGGTTACCTCTCTGTTGACAGTTGATTCCAAAATATGTTTCAGCGCATGCTGTGATTTGGGATAAAGATACGGATATTATTATTGCATATTGGTCTAACGATTCAACGTAAGAAGGTAAACGTTTCACAAGTTGGTTCAATTTATGTTGGTTGGTTTATCTTGATTCAAAGAAAGTAATCATACACGTAGTAGCAGTTTTGCCAACATTACCAAAATAATACATTCTGTTTAATGTAGCACCACCAACTTCCATATTAATCAGTAAAAAGCTTGATAGTAGAGTCACTCGATAGTGATTTGGTGGACTTTTGGTTATAGTGGCATCATTTTGTTTGTTTTTGTACGGTATATGGATACGTACAGAGTGTTCGAAAAAGTACCGTAGTATAAGTATTGTATAAGTTTTGGTTAAAATGTACCTAAATTTCTTACTTTGTATCATTGTATATTGTACCTGCTCGCTTCCCGTTTATATAATATTTCAGGTCAGTTTCTTCCTATATATGTATTCTGTGTACAACCACGTAAAAGGCCTGTGTCCCGTTGTGTGATCCCTGCTACTGCCAGGTAGCTAACAACCCAGGATGTTTGCATCTCAACCGGGGCTTGATCCCTGGCCACTCGGTAGATATATAGAGATAGAGATAGAGAGATAATAATAGATATATAGATAATAATAAAATTAAATAAAATATACTCACGTCCATCACATTCACCAGAGTCTTGATGACAACTTTTCCCACCACAATGACATGTTTGATTACACCCAGCGCCGAAAGTTCCGATAGGACATGCTGAAAATAATATTATTAAATGTGCAGAAATAAAAATGAAATACAATTATGGAGACTTAAACGTCAAACTGAAGTCATTAATGCTTGCAGTGACAATGTGAGAAAATAATCATTTCTCATAAGTGCTGATCAGATCAAGGCCCAATTTAGGTTTAAAAAAAGGTCTCCGGTTTCTGGTCATCGGTCGGCTTCAAAATCGGCGTGGTGGCGCGCTTTTTTCGGCCATCTTTTTTTTTTGCCAACAGGGAAATACGTGATACATTGTATACGCAGGGACCAAAATTCCCATATACAAAGTATGGTGGCTAAGAGAGGCCTCACAAATCGGGCAAACAGTCATACCCCTATGTGAAAAAGTAGTTTAAAGCACAGCACGGTAGAATTCCAATCGATCCAGCAATTTTGGCTGCATGCAACTGGATATTGTTTCATAGCACAAAAAATAAATAAAAATAATGCCAACGCGCGGGTCTGAGGCGACGCGCGCGGAGACCAGACACCGGAGCCTTTTTTGCCCTGGCATAGAGAAAGGCACGCTCAACTTGCCGGCCATTAACTAACGAATAATAATAATAATAATAATAATGTGTGGATTTATATAGCGCACGTATCCACCAACTAAGTGGTGCTCAAGGCGCATTATATTATTATCCCTGCTCATAAGGCTCATAAGGCTCATAAATAATTCCTGAAACCATCTCAGCTCCCTGGGGAGTATACAGCTCAATTGCAGCCATTTCTAGCGCATATAGAGCAAACCAACTCTGCCTTCACAGGTACCCATTTAACCCCTGGGTGGAGAGAAGCAATTATGATTAAGTGTCTTGCTCAAGGACACAAGTGTCACGGCCGTGATTCGAACCCACATTATGTTGCTAACACCAGAACTTGAATCCGGTAAGCTAGACCGCTCGGCCACGACACCCAGCGAACGAACGAACGAATGAATAAATGTGAACAAAATAAACGCTAACCGCGAACTGACCCTAATTGTCACTTTACCTGTACGTCATTCTAGATTACCTCCTCACTTTTCTGTTTCCCGTTTCGTTTATAACAAAAAAAAAAAAAAAAAAAAAGGATTACGACTAAACAATAACTTTTAGATGAATGTCAAAGTCAAAGTTTCTCTGTTAAATGCAATCGACTGACAATGCTCATGTTTACCTGTTTGTTGGCAGTTAACTCCAAAATAGGATGAAGCGCAATCTGTAATGGTGAAACCAAATACTGTTTGTTAGTTGCTATCCGAATGTGAAAATAAAGAAATAATCCTAAAATGCACTATATTTGTCACTCTTTAAATATAAAATTAAGCCTCCAATCACAGTCAGACATAAAACCTCTCAGTTGTTGAACGTCTGATAAATCACCGTCTCTTCTAAATAAAATCTAATTGATTTCGCCAATCGGAAATAAATAGGCCTAGGGGCCTATACAATTTTAATAGGCCTATAATGGTATGATATATTAAATCAAACGAGGTGAGGGGGCCGGGGTATGAGCTCAGTTACTACAGTATTGTTGTTTGTTGATAGATATTTTGAGGTGCCTGCTATATTCACTTGCTATTTCACTGGAAGTGTTTGTTAAACGATGGTAAAACATTTCAAAATGAGATATTGCACGAAATAACTTATAAATTAATTTATCACGTTGTTATTATTCGAACTCCTAATTTATATAATTTTCTTTCTTTAGTTTAAACCATAGGGAAATCACAATGTAGGCCTACACATTTGAGCCCAAACAACGGATTTACACGGAATACGAATCTTTAATAATAATAATAGACACACCAACACGAGCAGCTAACAATCGTCGTGTTGTTATTTCCATATTAGATGTTTTCGGAAAGCTTTGGTTCCGAATAATGTGTTTATGTTTTTCTACGACAATAGGTCTTTCTGCGCGCATTTCTCCGTCAATGAATGTTCACATACCTCCAAGACATTCGCCTGTATCCTTCAAGCAGGTAACGTTGGGGGCGCAATGACATGTTTGTTTGCAGTCTGCACCGTAGGTTCCTTCATCACAAACTGCAAAGGGAGTGAGTTGATGAAACAATATACACAAAGTTGTCGCTCTTTCTTTATGTATTAAAATCAACAAATTAAAACCTAGAAAAAACACAAAAGGTTGTTTCATGAGAGCGAAGGGGGAGGGGAGGGGAGGGGAAAGATGGCTGTTGGTCCTTGATTGTTAGTCATTGATCTTATTACCTTGCATACAGTCCAATCCTTTAAATCCTGCAGCGCATGAGCATCCGTAAGGATCTGGTAGACACAATAGTTTCCCTTGACAACCGTTGCTGTGAGGATCAGTTGAGCCGAGGCAATGGTGACTTCCATCTTGTCCAAAGATATCTCTTCCAAGAACTTTATTCAGAACAATAAGTAATGTGTAATCCAAAGTATAAATTAAAGATGCAATGTTAGAAAACAAAGACGATTGTTAAAGACATTTCATTATGAGCTATTAAAGGGAAGATACAGCATTGGTAATTAACAATTATCATATTGACGAGCTATTACCTAAAACTTAATTGGTGTATAGTTGGTGCACGTATATATTAATCATGCTGAGAAATGATTCCCTCGAAATTAAATTATAAACATAAATTATTGTGTTGAAAAAGCATAACAACATAAAACAAGTAACAGTCGTTGTTTTCTCAAAAACGTGGAAACTATCGTCATTTAACTTCCACACGTTTTATGAAACATTATTTTTATGAAAATTAGAGGGTTGAAATTAATGTTCTTTAACAAATATCAATGGTATACCTTTCCTTTTAACTAGATATGACTATTTTACAATGGAATCAATGACGCTGCGGTTTTATTTACCTTCCTGACAGAATTTGCCCATAAAACCAGGTGCACAGACACAACGTCCGGATTGATCATTGCAAACACCGCCATTGTAGCAAGGTGGACAACGTTTGGTACATGAATATTCAGGACCCCAGGTTCCTGAAGGGCAGGCTTGTAAAGGAATAGCAAGTGGCAAGTAGTTTGTGTTATAAGGTTTACATGAATTAAGATTTAATGTATTGATTTAATTTTGCCCTACCCCGACTTGTGTATAGCACTGTATACTCAGTGCTTTCCGAGTGTCTGTGGAAAAAACACTTCACAAGCGACTCGGGCGGGATTCGAACCCACGACCTCCTGCTTACTAGTGCAGACATCTTAACCTCTCGACCACCGAGACTGGCTGGCTAGAATCGGGTTCGGCGACTCGGGTTCGAATCCCGCCCGAGTCGCCTGTGAATTTTTTTCCACAGACACTCGGAAAGCACTGAGTATACAGTGCTATACACACGTCGGGTAGGGCAAAATTAAATCAATTGTTTATCACCCAATGCAAGAATTTCATCAAACTATAAGATGTAATGTAATTAATATTTAATGTAATTATTCATGTAAACATAAAATAACATTTCATGAAATAACACCATCTCGACAATGTATGTGTCATTACTGTAGTTCAAAATTATATAATATTAAAAAAGTAACACAACATGAGTAAAACATGTAAATATCGCTCACCTCTTACTATAAGTTTCATAACGCCATGGAGTTGTTGGGGACGGTATGTATTTACATGACATTCGTATACTCCAGCATCATTCGTACAAACATTGGGGATATAATGACTAAGACTCCCCTGTGATCTATCAATGAAAAGCCCACCATTATGTCTCCATCTAAAGTCAGAAGTCGGCGGATGCACAGTCCGCATCTCCAAGGTGACAGATTCACCAATACTTACTGTTTTTGTAAGTGTCATAGGCCGAATATGTACAACATTTTCTAGGGAGGAAATGATATATCGCTCATGTTTATCAGCAATTTCAATATTTTTTTTTTTTTTCATTGAAACATTGATAACTTTTATTTAGAAAGAAAAATAAATACTATGAAATGAGATATTTCACAAAATATTCACCAGAAGCTTAACATAAAAATTATTTAAATTAAAACCATGCTTCTCATGATTATTTTGAGAAAAAGAAAATTGCTGGAAATTGCCGTTAAAACTGCGAAAAATACGGCCGATTCATCTTTAATTATTGATATAAAAAGTGACAGATGTAAGAACATTATGATTAAATTTAACTAATGCCAGTCTATATGGTTGAAATGGCCCTCTTACTAAAAACATCGGTGCTCCTTGAACAAATATACACATAGGAAAAATAATATACATAAATAAAACAAATGTTTACGACATAAAGAAAAGTAGAGATACCAGAGAAACATTTTTAGTGACACGAGGGTTCGGTAGAGAGAAGAAAGAAGAATTGTAAGCGGGGGAGGGTATATCGGGGTGAGGGTCGAGGGGAAAGGGTAAGTTAGCGAGTGACCACATACCATTCTTATTGAGAATGATCGTTGTTATTTTAGTTGTTACATCATCAATGTTAGCTCGGCAGTAAAAGGCTCCTAGTCTCCCAATAGCTCCACTCGAAGGCATATAAAGTAATGCAGCATCAACGTCTTCTGAAGGATGGTTGACGCGTAAAACACCGGGCGGCAAACCTGGGTTTCCAGTGTGACCTGTTTGCGATTCCCTCCCGAAGGAAATAGAAGCTGATGTATCTTGTCCGCTCATATAAGCACCGATGAAGAAGCCATCATCATGACCAGGATCAATAAGGGCGTTTCGAGCGTAACAGGTAAAGTCTAAAAAGGTCGTTCTGTTCACTGGGTCAGAAAATCATATAGTTTTAGATTATAATTTGTTTGAAACATAGTTTTTCCAGCAATAATAAAATGTAACATTTGTTTTCGTATAAAAAGAGCTAAACACATTACATTTCAAATACTTAATTTCGTTATTATATACAAAAAGCTAGACACAAAATTTATTATACACGTGTTTAATATTTGACCAATGGCGTAAAGATCCATATTAAGTTAAAATTAAATCATTCAAAAGATGTTCATTTAAATGCTAAATGATGGCAGCATCATAGTCAAACAAATTTTTAATTTCCATTAAATTCACAATATTGTTTGGGCCAATCAGCCAGCAGAGGGGTCACGGTCGGAACGTGCCAGTGGAGCTTGTATCCAGGCAGACGCCCTGCTGGGAGATTGGGAGACCCGTTCCCATAGAGCAATAGATAATTGGCATAAGTGGACCGCACACCAACATAGGGGCTGGTTAGCTCAGTTGGTAGAGCGCTCGTACGGTAATCGAGAGGTCGCGGGTTTGAGTCCGGCATCAGCCAATTTTTCTTTGCTCGCTATCCGTTTATAATATTTCAGGTCAGTTTCTCCATATAAATCTACTTTGTGTACAACCACATAAAAGGCTTGTGTCCCGTTAATTGTGTGATCCCCGCTACTGCCGTTACCCGGGTTGTTTGCATCTGACCGGGGCTTGATCCCTGGCTACTCGGCAGATATGGTTTGGCCTCTGACCTGGCCCCATAGAGCAATAGATAATTGGCATAAGTGGACCGCCCACCAACATAGGGGCTGGTTAGCTCAGTTGGTAGAGCGCTCGTACGGTAATCGAGAGGTCGCGGGTTCGAGTCCGGCATCAGCCAATTTTTCTTTGCTCGCTACCCGTTGTGTTGGAGTTTACTATTTGGCTGTGTGAACCTCAAAGATCAAGGCTGAAAAACAGGTATTTTTGTTTGGTTCTTACGGTGTGGGTAGTACGCGGTTTGCGATATAACCACAAGGTATTCTGGTGTCCGACTCGCTGCACGGCGGGAACGCGGGCGGAGGCGCGGGCTGGGTTAGGGGATGTTGGATTGGAGATCGGCCCGATATGTCAGGTAGTAATTTTGTAACCTCTGATGAATTACATTTCTTTTTTTCTCAGAGTGCCCGGGACCTAGACTAGACGGAACACAATAGAACCTGCGTTGGAGTTTACTATTTGGTTGTGCGATTAAACGTACAATATGCATTTCGAGCTGATCATGCAGGCCATACATGTAAATGATGACCCTTTTAAAACTTATGCAAAATAGCAGAGAAAAAAGGAACACTTATTACACGTTAGGAACACGTTAAAAGGAACACGTTATTAATCCATATTCTTCAATATATGTTTATATATTAACGAGCCAAGGAGGTTGAAACTGAATCAGAAATCAGAGGAAAACTATATCAAAATTTTGAGTTGAGAGAAAAACGCACCTTGCAATTCTGGGCACCTAGCTGACGGGGCTTCAGTCACTAAGATTTCACATATCGTTAACCGCACAGTTTCACCTGAATCTTCATGGTCAATATCTACACTGATGTATTGGGCTTGGATGGGTGGGTCGCAGATGAATTTGATCCATGCACCTGGTGTAGCTTGGGAAGCGGTAACTTCAGAGCCGCACATACTATTTTCGGTTATCTCGGAGCTTAGTCCAGCTCGTACGACCGCCCCAGTCAGGCGATTGACTACAAATAATCCATTTATTAAAAAAGATTAAAAAGCATTGCAATTATTCATGATATGCAGTTATTGAATAGATCTCATACGTAGATTTATTTAAGAATTTCATCAATGGATGCAGTAACCGATGCTACATAAAAATCTAGCTGGCCTGTCGTCATCGGTGAACAAGATGTCAGACATATGCACTGGTAAGGATTGAAGGTGAAGATTAGGGGTAAATACTATGACTTCCACTTGAATAATTATAGCTTTAAAATGTACCAGCTGGAATATTTGTTATAAAGAAAAACATCTTACAGCAGCAGTTAACAACAGTGATATCTCTTATACAGTATTCTCCTCCAAGGTCCATTTGCCACCAGGGATGATCTTCCGCTTCTAACAAACAAATCAGAACAATTAACAAAAATTTAGACAACTGTCATAAATTTAGGAGGTTGTGGGTCTATTTAGACTGCCGTTTTAGTAAGTAGGATGTTGTGGGTCTATCGAGACTACCCTCTTAGTAAGTAGGATGTTGTGGGTCTATTGAGACTATCATCTTGGAAAGCAGGATGTTGTGAGTGGGTCGATTGAGACAACCGTCGTAGCGGGAGGTTGTGTGTCGATTGAGAAAACAGTCTTAGCGGGAGGTTGTGTGTCTACTGAGACTTAGTAAGCAGGAGGTTGTGGGTCGATTATATCTACCGTCTTAGTAAGTAGGATGTGGTGGGTCGATTTAGACATCCGTCTTAGTAGTGTTCATAGGTTTTAGACGGACGTCGGTCGGTCATGTATGTCACTGGCCAATGAAAAGCTCTGCTCGGAAAGCCCCACCTTAAATTTCCACCCACTGCATCCTTCAACTACCTAAGGCTTTCTTATATAATACAAATCTGTTAAATATTCACACTTTCATTAGAGATGGGCGGGTCATCAGGGACCTCCAGTGGCATATTGATATTGTGGCGCAATTTACTCAACAATAGAGGGCGCGAGAGCAGCGGCGGGCTCCTATATAAAGGGCCGTGGACGCAGCATGCGGCAGTTCAGTTTAGTTCAGTTTAGTTCAGTTTAGTTCAGTTTAGTTCAGTTTAGTTCAGTTCAGTTCCCTAGTTCTCTAGTTCTAGTCTAGTCCTCTGGTCTGGTAGCGTGTGATCGTCTCACAGGACAGGAGCGAAATCTACGGTAGGCACGAGCAGGGCTGACGGCGTGCTGGACGGACGGTGGAGTTTGGCTGGGGTCAGGTCGCAGGGACCGCGGAGGCTACTGGAGGCGTGACGACGCACGGCACTCGGCCGACGTAGCAGGACGGAGCCAGGGAGCGCGCGCTTCATAAGGCCGCCTCGAGGAAGGAGACTCTCGGAGATCTCAAGACTCTGGAGGCGGGAATCTTGGAGGCGGAATACGCGCAACGCGAGAGGCGTACGGCTCCACGGGTACCCTGAGACAGCCCCCGGCCGGGCACTACCGCGCCGCCCAGCACTGCTTTTAGCGCATGGTGTGAGGCTACCCTGATGTAGGCTATCCTGTAGGCTATCCTGTAGGCTATTTAGTAACCACTAGTAATAAGAGGCTAAGCAACACTGGGTCCAATACATGTATTTAATTCACCACAATAAATCAAAGAGCAACGGAGGTTATTGTTTCCTGTGTAATTTAATAATTGTCTGTCCAAGTCAGCCCTGGAAGGAGGCGTGGGTGATGTCACTACGCGTATAGGGCGGTATATCTCCATCCAAACGAACCTGCATTCCCGGCTGCTGGGAACTGATCCGCAGAGGGGTGTAGTGAATTACGGATCGGGAATAGTCTCGCCACAATATACATAATAAAAGACAACCGCAGGCGATATGTGTACAACTATAGTTGCACCCGTACGATCAACAAGTCAAAGAGCCATGTTTCGTTTTTGTTAGACAGCCCACCTGCACATGACTTGAAATCGTTTTGTATGAAGGGCTTTCATATTATTTAAGTGAAACATCGTCCTAATTTAATTGTTGTCCTGGAGAAAAAAATGAATGGATATGAAAAGCCCATGTGTTTTTTCATTAATTTCGCGATAACTGACCCCCAACGTGATAAGCTTACACGTTCACAGGTTACCTCAATGTTTGATTGAAAGAAAAATACTTTTAGAAGCCCCCAGACAAAAAAATAAAAAAATAACAATAATATAAAATAAAAAAATATATAAAAATAAATAAAAATTACAAATTAAAAATTTTAACAAACGTTTGAAAACGTTATCAACTGTAACATTATCACTGCATTACGATGTTCTTGTAATTAACTTTTTATTGGTCATGTGAATAAAATGTTCTATGTTAAAAAAAAGAAGAAAAAAAGCGCGTCACTGCACCGATTTTGAAGCCGACCTGTGTCCATCTACACCCCTATCCATGACGACGAAACAATAACAACCCCTTCCCACAGAAATATATTTTTAATGCATATTATGAAAATGTCACTCGCAACTTCACCGTATTGGTGAATGGAGATTTTGTGAACGCCATAGCCAGGTTATCAGGTATTATCACGTGTACAATAATCTCCTCAATCATTCACACTCCCCCCATATCCCACGATTTTCCAAGGTGTTGGATTTACCCAAGGATTGTGCCTTCACTACGGTCCTGGATCCTCCTAGGCATCCCTATATTTGCATAAACTCCGTATTTGCAATATGCATTTTAATGTGTTATATGTTTAGAAAAATACTGTAGCGGTGTCGACCCTTTGGATCGGATAAGTCTTATAAATATCCAAAATTAACTGAGTTACATTAAGAAATGGCTTTCGCTGTGTGTGTTCTTTCGACATTGTCTTGGGGATTTAAAGTAGAGACCAGTAGATCATGGTATGATCACACCCCCGTTGAGTTTCTTGTAATTAATTAATAAATTGTCGGGCCTTTCCTGTTAATAATGCGTTAGGGCGTTAGGACGGTCGTATTCATTGAATACGTTGACTATGTCGGGCCTTTGTTGGATATCAAAGAGTTAGGTTGTTGGATGGTCGTATTCATTGAGTAAGGATTTTGCGTTAAAATCCTCGACTGTTGGGCGTTTGTCCAATTGAATGTTTGTTTGTCTTTGTGTTTAATTTGTTTTCGTATAACTGTCTCGGATTCGTAAGACTAATTGCGGTGACACCATGTGAAATTCTCAATTGAGTAGTAATTAGTTCTGAAAAGAACTGGAGGTACAACTCGACGTTTCGATCAGTGTGCTCTGATCGTCCTCAGGAGAAATCAGAGCACACTGATCGAAACGTCGAGTTGTACCTCCAGTTCTTTTCAGAACTAATTACTACTCAATTGAGAATTTCACATGGTGTCACCGCAATTAGTCTTACTTATCCTCCTCACCATGCAAAGCTATAAGTTTTACCTGTCTCGGATTCATCCCCATTAGGACCATAGCGAATACTTCGTGGGGGGGGGGGGGAGGTGGGGAGGGAAGCCAATTTGCCGAGTGACAAAACCTTCAAAATCAGTGGACGTGGGGCTGTGACCGGTTGCTTGTTTTGTTTAGGGTCCTACCCCCTACACCAAACTAGAAATTGGTGATACTGTTTTTGTTAGGGGGTAGGAGCGAGACAATAATTGCAGACCGATTAATGGGGTAGGCGTAAAACAATTTTACCCAATGGAACTAATCACCTCGGGTACGAACAATCTCAAGTGTCTCAGTTTTACAGAACAAAATTTGATTCCAGTTTTTCAGGTCCACAGGTCCGGAGAGGGAGTCGTGTACACCTTGGATTTCAAGTATCCCCAGAGGTAGAAATCACACGGGGTGAGGTCTGGAGATCTCGGTGGCCATTCATGCACATGATTCAACGCTATGACACGGTCTCCGAACGCTTCATGAAGGCGGTCTCGGACATCCAGTAGACGATGAGCCGGAGCGCCGTCTTGAGCCCACCACAGGCGCCTGAACACACCTCGCTCCTGAACCTCGAAACGTTCCTCAAGGATGGGGATGACATCATCATTCAACATCTCAAGGTAACGCCAGCCGTTGAGGTTGCCCTGAAAAAAAAAACACCGGTCCGACGATGAGGCCACTGCCGCAGAGGCCAACCTAGACACTCACTTTCTCACGTTGGAAGTTGTGCTCGTAATTGAAGGGAGGTGGATGTTGTTTGGGGGCGTACTCTCGAACATTGCGTGAGTTGACTTTTCCGTCGAGAGAAAATCCAGCTTCATCGCCAATGACGAGATGATGGACGAATCGCACATCTGCCTGCAGCTGGTCGACGACCCACTGACAAAAATTCAACCGTCTTGGCAAATCCGGCGGTAGCAGCCGATGTCGCACGCGCATTTGATAGGGGTGCATGCCCAGGTCCAGTCGAGTGATGCGATTGAACGTGGCATGTGGTAGGCCCAGTCCATTCCGTCTCGCACTGACATGCGGGTTGGCATCCAGCTGCGCCTCCACCAATTCGATGTTTTACGCCGACCTAGTTAGCTGAACACCAACCATGATCAATGTTTGACGAAAAATGAATTGACAGTACACAGTTGCACAAGTTAATTAAGCACATTACATAATACTCTAAAAAATTGTTTAGCAAGTAAACACTTTTCTTGGTATCAGTTTGTAAACATGTTTACTAGCTGAACGCACATGTCCAATTCCTAAACATCAATTTTCAATGGCTAAACACTACCCGTCCTCATGCTAAAAATGTTTAGCATGTAAACATGTTTACAAACTGATAGCAAGAAAGTGTTTAGAATTGTGTTTACTCGCTAAACACATTTTTGTAGGTCAGGCAATTATCCACATAGAGGCAATTAGGCTACCTTTGTCCCAATGCCTAAAATTGAAAACTTGGACCCATCGTCAATTTGACCTCTCTTGGAAAAGTACTCATAACTCTGTCAAAAATTATCAGATTTGGACGTTTGATGTCTCATTTTAAAGTGGAAAGGTGTATCTTTCAAACCATACCTATATTATCTATGCTGGTTACTCATTCTACGTCTGGCATTCCGTTAAATTTTGTTTGCATTTTTTTGGAGACACACTGTATATGTATTGGCATGTTGCGGGTAGCAGTGTATAATGCTGATGAACAGCTTAATATTGTTTGTTTTAGTTAAGAATTGGCTGTTTCAAACTGCTTTTAACAACCATACCAAATCAGAGAGAGAGAGAGAGAGAGAGAGAGAGAGAGAGAGAGAGAGAGAGAGAGAGAGAGAGAGAGAGAGAGAGAGAGAGAGAGAGAGAGAGAGAGAGAGAGAGAGAGAAATACACATGAATATTTAACGATTTGTATTATGTAAGAAAGTCTTAGGTAGTTGACGGTTGACGGTTGCAGTGGGTGGAAATTTAAGGTGGGGCTTTCTGAGAAGAAGTTTTCATTACTCAGAATGAAACAACAGAATAAGCTTCCACTTTAGTGGTCATATTGGTATTTCATAGAGGGCGCTGTTCACAGATTACGATTTACATATTCTAGTCTTACCTAACTTTCGGTTTAAAATGCATGCACAGTTATAAGACTACCAAACATTCATGGGTCTTTCCACCAGTGTAAGAATGTCGTAAAGGTGTAAGCAAATTACAAAACACCCAATGAACAACATGGGCCTTTAGTCAAGGCCCATGAGGCAAGCCGCACCACAATGCACGAAAAAAGACCCCGCACGCAAGTAGCCGTTCTTATGTTTTTCTTTATATTACTCAACCACATTGCTAGAAATGTTAATACATAATGCATTGGGTAACTTATTTTTTATGGTATCACTTATTTAAATAAAGACGCGCCCAACATTTTGCCTTCGGTAATTGGTTAAAATAAATTCGCACACACAAATGTTTTACTTTGCTGTAGTTTTATGAATAATTCAGCAGTAGCTTCCTTGGAATGGACTGGTAAAGGCCATGTGGTTTTTTGGGAGTTGTGTTCTGGGTTGCAGGCGCGTGCGCCGTGACTAAAGGAAACCTCTAGCCTCCCAAGGTGATCCCTGGTCCCTATGACTATGTACCACGCTGTACAGCGAGTGAAAGCAGTCAATAATTGTATATTATAAACGGATGTATATAGTGGTTTCAGGTTAGTAGAACACTACATCCTGTACACTTAACAATATGTGTAGCCCAGCTAGTATGTTATCCTTGAGCTTCCTTTTGGCATGCACAATTCCAAGTGGTTATGGGGCAAAACGGATGTTTTGAATTTTGTTTTCTCGAGAGCATGCACTTTAATACAAACAATAGTTAATAGTAACCCGTTATTATAAATGGATATCAGTGGTCAGGTCAGGTCAAAATAATAACCGCTTATTGTATATACATTTTCCATAAAGATTTATATTTAGCCTTGACTTCAATTTAACTGACACGGATTATTGGGCTACAATGTAAGCGTGTATTTAACCCCTACCGTTCGATAATTTCTACTGTAGCATGAAGCTTACATAACAAGAGAAAAAACAACTTATAAAACGTCAATTACAAGCCAAGCCTATGCAGAGAAAGTTTCAGTCGATTCGTTTTGGGTGTTATTAGTAAAAATGTAAATTTGTTGAAAAAGAAAAGGAAACATATTTTAAACCATTTTTCGTTTACTTCTTAAAAATAAAAAAGTGATTCCCTATGCGATGAAAAATTCACAGTTTGTTGTTATGATATATATTTAAAACCAGAGAATTTGAAATACGATATTTAAATACGATTCAAACGTTATTCCTTCTGTTTAACGGAAAAAATGAACATAACCATACAAACATTTTGCCAAAATAAACAACACTGCAACACAGCATTAACTTGACAATAACTTATATGTGTTTACATTTTATTTTGGTTCTATCTTTTTTTTTGTAAAGTTGGAAATTCCCCCCCCCCCTTCCACAGTAGTGTGGGTAGGGTCTACGAGCGAATACTTACCTGTAGAGCGAATACTACATTTGCATAGACTCGCACCGATGAAAAGGCGGTGGGTATACGCGATGCTATTGCATGTCTACAGGGGTGTAGGACAAGAGGCATGTCCGAACAGGATAAACCCCACGTCGCTCAGGATACTCATCGGTGCGTGGGATCCCGACCACACCACGAGGTAGCAGGTTTCAACACGGAAACATTGCTACTATACATTCAACCCAGTCGCGCGGACCTGCGCCATGAGGGAGAATACGAGTGGCCCGAAAAGCCCACAGGCCCGAGCATGAATGTCAGAGGGTTGCCGTCCTAATAGGCAAAAGTCATATTCGCGTTGCTGCTGCATAAATGAGCCAGTAATTTTCAGTCACTGTGTTCGTCTTAAACTAGGACACCAATTCCATGCCCTGTTTGTAGAAAGTCTGCTCTGATCGTGACGATACTGTCTGTTTAACCAATTGTGTTTATGGGATTGATGGTCAGTACTATCCCAATGCGAGCATACAAATAAATAGGAACTTTAATTGGGTGATCTGGCAAAAGGTATTCCAAGGCTGACACACCCATGCAATGAAGATTGGGGGTATGTTTACTATGTTTATATGGCCCAACTGCCAGGTATTCACTGTCGGCAATATACATTTTACTAGATCACCAACAGATATTGCTTAATAACTACATTTGTGAGGATGTTTGGGTCCAGTCAAAAAAATAATAGGAATTCCTCAGTACTATTTTTGTTCTAACATGTTAAAGAAATTCCTAGAAAGACCTAGATGTGTCTTGAGGTCCTGAAAAAACAATTCCCTTGAGGGTAAATACTGCCACAGATAGGATAAGTCCATATAAAATAATTTGAATCATACATTAACTCCTTTGATGAATGGATAAACTTCAAATGCTGGCCATTGGATCACAAAGTTACACAGACTCTGACACACCTTGTAGCAGTAGCACAAATGGATACCGTTGATCTGAAATATAAACGAATCATGTAAAAACAATATTAAATGTTTTCAAAGAGGGACGAAGAATAATGGGTCATGCTAACAAAACACACATAACTTAGAATGCCCTCATATGTTATTATCAGGATGATTGATTGATGTAACTTCAGAAAAATTATGCAACTTTAGAAAAATGATCCCTTCAGAACAATGCCTTTAAGTTAGGTTTTACAATGGAATAGAACTACATGTGACGTCTTCCTTCCTCCTTGATGTGACTGTTTCATTATCTCAATAAAGGTGCTGATATTTGTTTCTGGTCTACTTTAGTGCCAGTATAAAGTAAACTGCAATGCAGCCACCACCACACAAGACATAAGTACTACTAGTATTATGAGGAACTACAGACACTATAGTGTAGCTAAATTAACTTGTACTTCTACCAACTCGTACTCCACCGGATGTCAACCCGTACGCATGCCAGTAAATATTCAGTAATAAATATTTGTACGGGTCGAGTTGATTAAAATGAGTATGAGTTGGTAAAAGTACGAGTTGGCACGCATACGAGTTTGACCTGTTTCACTCCAGGCGCGGCACATGTGATACCATTGCCACACTAAGGTTGTTAACGTTAACCATGGTTTTATATAGTCAATATCTATAAAATTATACTAAAACGAACATACATCGAGAAAAATGTGAAAGTTTACATACCTTCAAATGAAACCAAGTAATGAAGACCCCTTCTCAAACGATCTGTTAACGTAAGACGTTAAACCATACCATCGTGTAGCCTACAAACTGAAGATTGTTGATGACTTTAACAGTTACGATACTGCATTTGG
Organism: Zoroaster sp. YZ-2022; assembly: GCA_029582265.1. NCBI lineage: Eukaryota > Metazoa > Echinodermata > Asteroidea > Forcipulatida > Zoroasteridae > Zoroaster > Zoroaster sp. YZ-2022. Next base: position 20,549,462 of record CM055825.1, on the reverse strand, counting down.
ATGTGGTGTCAACGCTGTGTCGGGGTGCTGTAGGCTGGAACTCAGTCTGAGCCATGATACATCGGAGTCAACATGCTGTAACAAATAATAGGAAAGTTTTATAAGTACATGGACCAAGAATAAAGTATGAAATTTCAGAGGTTTTATAATTTCATGTGAGAGATGTCTGAGAGAGGCCTCCCTAGGGAGCGGGACCTACAAGTACATGTATTGTGTCATGAATATTGTGCATTTTTCCTGCGAAATAATTGTCTATGTAAGTTGATTTGTATCTGAGAAGGGTAAAACATTTAGGAAAAGTGCAGTAAACAATCACTACTTAACGTTAATTTGTGCACAAACTGAAGATTTTTGGAGAAAACAAAAATTACAAAATATGGCATAAAATATCTACTGAAAAATTGCCATAACCTTAAGAACTGAATTTTCCTATCCTTATTTATATTCTAAATACATTTTGGTGACATCTGTTCATATTTTCTTAGAAAAGTGGCGAGGTTTTACTGTCCAAAGTATGTTCACGTCACTAACGTTAGTTAAACAGGCACAATGCAACGACGAACTCTGTACATTAACGTTAGCCAGCCAGCCCAACCGACGCTTAAAAATGGCTTTTCTTGTATAAAAACACGAAGATAAATACAGGAAATCCTCTTAAAAATTTAATTCAAGATACCTACCCTTTATGACTGTGTTGGCGATCCATTTTTACACGAAATCCAAGACCTATTGGGTCAAAACTCCCTCAAAAAGACACAATTTCGTAGAAAGAAGATCATGTGACGATTCAGCAAGCCTAAAAAATGACGTCTGGGCACCACACGCAAACAGCGTCGATACATGTAGCTCCATTGTAACGATCTACTCGATTCATGCAACGTAATTGAAACGTTACAGACTGGCTCTATGGATTTAAACACGGAAGCATGTACGATAAAATTTGACTTCCGGTTTGGACAGGAAGTAAGGTCAAATTGGGGTCATCTTTTTGTAAATATTTTTTGACATTTAATGATCTGTACAATGGTACAAAAATTGTGAATTTACCTCTTGTGGTTGTTGAGATATGATTTTTTTAAATATTAAACTTTGACTTCCGGTTTGGACAGGAAGTAAGGTCAAATTGGGGTCACCTTTTGTAAATATTTTTTGACAATTCACGATCTGTACAATGGTACAAAAAGTGTGAATTTAACTCTTGTGGTTGTTGAGATATGATATTTTTTAATATTAAACTTTGACTTCCGGTTTGGACAGGAAGTAAGGTCAAATTGGGGTCACTCACAACTCGTGGTTCATCTACTTGTTAAGTTCTAAGTACATGCCAAGTTTCAATTTCATGTGAAGTTTGCAAGTATGTGTTTGTTACCGGACAGTTGTGGGGGAGAAGAAGAAGAAGAAGAAGAAGAAGAAGAAGAAGAAGAAGAAGAAGAAGAAGAAGAAGAAGAAGAAGAAGAAGAAGAAGAAGAAGAAGAAGAAGAAGAAGAAGAAGAAGAAGAAGAAGAAGAAGAAGAAGAAGAAGAAGAAGAAGAAGAAGAAGAAGAAGAAGAAGAAGAAGAAGAAGAAGAAGAAGTAAAAAAAAACGAACAAAAACAAGAGGTGTTTCGGGCACATACCCGAACACCTAAAAAAAAAAACCGAACAAAAACAATAGGTGTTTCGGGCACATACCCGAACACCTAAAAAACAGTACAAAAACAATATGTGTTCGCGCTGTCGCTCGAACACCTAAAAAAAAAAAAAAAAACGAACAAAAACAATAGGTGTTTCGGGCACATACCCGAACACCAAAAATAAACCGAACAAAAACAATAGGTGTTTCGGGCACATACCCGAACACCTAAAAATTTTAATTAAAATAAGACATAATGGTGGCCTGAAAAAGACTCAAAATAATTTAACAAAGCAAAGTAAATATGGAGAGGGTAATAATAATGTGGACTTATATAGCGCACGTATCCACCAAAATGGTGCTCAACGCGCATTACATTATTACCCCCTGCTCATCAGGCGCATAAATCATTCCTGAAACCATCTCAGCTCCTTGGGGAGTATATAGCTCTACTGCGGCCATTTCGGCGCATAGGGCTAATCAAACACAACGACCAACTCTGCCCTCACAGGTACCTATTGGGTGGAGAGAAGCAATTATGGTAAAGTGTCTTGCTCAAGGACACAAGTACCACAGACGCGGTCGGGGTTCGAAGCCACATTATGACGATTCAGCCATCAGAACACAAATCCGATGCACTAAACCGCTCAACCATCGCACACCACAAAATAAATATAGGAAGTAAAACACTAGGCACATAAAACACACTTTCAGACATTTAAAAAGTTTATTACTGAACCAAATTCAAGAATAATTATTTTTTATAATTCATTGATACTTGACAAAAGTGAAATGATTTTTAAACAATGGGTGAAAATTGTCAAAATCGACAAAAAGATGAAAGTCTTGGCACTTTCCCGAGACACCGGGAACCGAACCAAGACTGTACCAGTACAGCCATGGGCGCCAGCGCGGCAAAGCGCCCGAGGCGTGAGCCTGCTGGTTAGGCCATAAATATATCAACACTTTTCGCGTGGAAGCGTAAAGCAGGGTCTCGACCACTATGGTGCTTTTCGTGTCGGGTATTTTGAATTATGATACTGCCAGCGAGTTTAGTTTTGGAAACAACAATGACGCATTCATTCGGAACATCGTCACAGCCCCTTCATCATATCAACGCCAATAAAAAAGTGACAAAAACTGTTCAGTTTGGAAGTCACCGAGATAATATAAAACTAGCGCTCCGATTCCATGCCCTGTTGATCGTGACCGTTGTCCTCTTAAAGGGAAAGTACAACATTGGTTATAATTTGAAGTGTGTGTGTGAATAAGTGTACTGTAGCACTAATAATTAGTCAAAAACATGTTCAAAAGTATTTTGACATAATCATAAGTCCACTTTTCCTAATTTTTATGAAATAAATTTGGTAAATAAAGTCGAATTTAGAAAAATTACAATAAAATGATAATTTCTTTCATAAAAATTATGAAATTTAATTTTTTTTCATTAAAATGAAAATTTATTTCATAAAAATTAGGAAAAGTGGACTTATGATTAAGTCAAAATACTTTTGAACATGTTCAAAGTAGCTTTACATGTGTTATTCACGGCTGGCTATTGTGTTATTTATGTTTTTGTGTCAGTTTCATTTCTCAACTGCTAGAGTAATCAGTTCATCGTAATCTTTCTTTTGTAAGATTATATACATAATGTTTGGTCCATAGATGAGATGAAGGGAGATGGAGACAGAGACGAATGCTCAGTTCATCATGTCACCTACGTATGTGAATGGGTGTCAGTAAACGGAAGCCTACCACACCCCACTTACTTGCTGAATAAGAGTTTTCTCAAGAAGATTACCTACTATATCAACTTCAGGTTTGTTACGGGTGCCATCCAATCAAAAGTTTCTAGGAAGTATAGAGGACATGTCCTACTTTCAAGACCCTCAAAAATTGCAAAAAATTGCAGGTATAACATGAAAATGTTTCAAGGCAACTGACAGCCCTCAACCCCCCCACACACAAACAAATTACTATTATTAGTATTCTGTACTACCTTGAAAATGTTGAGATTTTGAAGCTTCACATGGTTGAAGAACAGTAGGAGTAAGAGTAATTATGTTTCAAGAGTAGTAAATAGCATTGGTTCTGAGAAGAACTGGCAGTGACATTACTCTGTTTCAATCAGTACACTCTGATTGTCTTCAGGGGGATGAAGATGATCAGAGTATACCGATGGAAATTTCAAGTTATCTCACCACCGGTTCTTCTAAGAGCCAACACTATTAAACTGTAGAGATAGTTACATGGTGCTACCACAAACCTCATTATATGCATAATGATATTGACACTAGCCCAACACATGCTTTTCAAAACCCATGCCAGATGATAAATTAACATGTAAAAACACTCATATGAAAATAGTTTGCCAGGGTTGTAGGTAGCCAGATCAACTTATTCAGCGTTATTATGGGCATTAAGTCACAAAGTTGATTTATGGTAGTAACTGGATTAAACTTGGCTGCAAATTCAAAGGACAGGAAGTGGGTGTTAAATTGATTGGGGGATGGGGTTACTGAAGACACTGAAGCATGGAGGAGCATATAAACATTTCCCCTTTCTTTGTTTTTCCAACTTTACCAAGGAAAAGTCACCCTGTGAGAGAAGAGTTTTCACACTTCTGATATTTCCATTTCCAGGTTGTAAATAATTTTTCCGTACATGGAACATAATAGAAAGTTGGCTAATAATTATGCATTTCATCCATGTTCATGTATCAGGTACTACAGAGTCTACTCAAAGCACAGCCGTATAGTAATTGGGTGGAGAAGAAACAATGCAGCTTATGTCAAATAGCTAATGTCTGCACTCTTCAAAGCTTGTATGGATATCAGCTAATTAGCCTTTCATTAGAAAACAAGCTTATAACTACTACATGATAAAGTTGCAAGAAAGCTTACATCCGTGCTTTCCCCCCTTTCCCCTGCCCTCAGAAGAAGAGTTGTCAACAAGTAAATAATTCCCAAAAGTAAGGCCACAAGTTGTAATTAGCCAATTGACAATTCAAACAAAATTAAATGTAATTACATCCACTTGATCAAATCTGATAATTGCTTGCCCTTTTCATTTTGCTTTTGGGAAAAACCTTCAAATTCTAGATTTAAATGAAGCCAACATTGGTCTTGGTATTAAGTCTTGTACAAAAATAAATTTAATTGATGGACTGCATGTTTATATACCAAGAGTGATCTTTATTTATAATATACTTCACTTTCAACTCAAGTTTATAATGAACAAAAATATAATGTTAAATTGACAATGATAGTAACACTGTAATCAAGCATCTCCTTATTGTGACATGCTTATGAATTGTCTTTGTTTTCACCTATACTGCAAATAATTAAAAATCATTCATAAAATTTTAAAACAAATTCTACATTGCTTTTTACATTTTCAAGGTTGTACACATATTTGGCAAAATGTCTGTAGCTGCATCCAATCTATAGAATTATAAGCTAAAGATCAGATGCCATTTTTGTACATAAATGTTTAGACATTGAAATAATCAAGAGTTGTACGGGTGCTTGTAAATTGCTAATAAAACAATGGAATACATATTTATTTTAATTGTCCATTTGGTTTCATGACTTGACTTTTGTGGTTCCACTCTTTCCTCCCCCCCCCACAATCAATTGAAACCACTTTGCTGACCTGTTTAACCTATTGTAAACAATCTAACAATGAGTGTACACGGCCTTACACATGTAACAAGTGAAATGACTTCTGTGTAAATGAACCCAACCATGATCCTTTGTTGACAAGAAAACAGAATCAATCTGCATAATAAATGTACGCTCTGTATGTACGATTTAGTGACAGTTCAGAATGGGTGACATTCAGGGGCTGTCATTGGAATCGGTAATTTTGGAATAAAATGCCTGCTGCCCCCCCCCCCCCCTCAAGTTCTTGGTGATGGCATGTACTGCCACTGGTGATGAACCAACACATTTGTTTTCTAAAATTCTTTGGACTATCATTGCAGCACTATAGAATCCAAGAACTAGGGAGGGGAGGAGGCAAACAAGCAATAGGCCCAGACATATGCTTGATTCCAAATTACCAATTCCATTCACTGAAGACTGGTGCTTCATTATGTCGAGAATCACACCCAGCATCAATTCTGCATAGCTGAAGTAGCAAGATGTTTCTGTCCTCTTTCTGAAAAAGATTTAAGAGTGAAAAGAGGAGTAAGGGCTTAGATTTAAATAAATTCAACATTATCAACAATCACTGTGAAATAAGGTAAAACATTGTTTAACTGATATGGAATGGAAAGGTGGTTATCAGATAGACCTAAGCTTCTCTTGGACTGAAATGTCAGTACTGCTATACATGTAGCAAAAAATAATAACAAATTATACTAAACCTTAATTTTTTTTGTAATAAACAACCATTAAAACTAAATGAAACGTTCATCATTGGTATTTGATAATGAACATTAACTGTAACACGTTAACATTAGATCTCACGAAAAATAGCATAAAAACTAACCTGTGAAAATTTATTAAAAATAGGTGCTCCCCCTCGTGTTTCACAAAGTTATATCTGGTAACTTCTTGTATTTTTTACATAATTATTTTTTTTCTCTCTCTCTAAGATAAAAGCACTTCGGACAAATTAATTTGGTCATAAAGGCCTGTGTCCCGACCAAATAAAAATGTTTGATAATATTTTGAGAATATGAGAATCTAAACCAAAATTGAAGCTTCCCTTTCAACGTTTTTTCTTGTCAAATATGTAGAGTATGTAATCAGGGGTTAGGGCAATTTCATATAATTGCCAGGGGACATTGTCACGATTGTGTTCATCATGTATAGTCCTGTACATCATGTACTGTCTACCAACTGACCAATGGCAATGCAAACTAATATTGATCATGGTTGAGATGCTCACCCAGAATCCAGCATGTCCAGATAGATGCTGCTAAGCACCGGTTTGTTCAGTCTATGCCTTTCTCCATGGTTGATCCAAGGTCTATCAAGCCTACTAGGCATTTTCCTCAATTTTGAATGATCTTGGACGTCGACGTGCACCTGGTTGTAATCAAATCCAGGAATTCTGTGATCGTTCGTGTGTTTACAACGGATACAAAATGTACAGACTGGAACCTTGTTCCTCTTGTTACAATCACAACGGTGTGCAATGCAGAGGGACCAGTCTAAATACAACCAGCAATTGCCGTACAGGTTTCACGGTCGTGTAGACTACTGGAAATGCGTATACGTGACCTTTGACCTTATTGTTGTTTTTTGGACATTTCTCGGTAATTACACAATACCCGGATTTAGTTTTTTGAAGAAATCCTTCCAAAAATGATTATCTATCATTCTATCAATCCCATTTTTTGCATTTTTAGGGCGGTGTGTACCTTTACGGACATGTATAAACACAAATCAAATTTGTAAACAATTGGTATAATAAGAGACTGAACCAGAAAACATTGACAAATAAAACAAAATAGGTTATTACACCCCTACCCATCCAACCTACAAATTAATTGACCAGGAATAGACACACAAAAAGGGCGTAGTAGGCATAATGGCTATACAAATTTAAAAATAATGAAAAATATTAATGAAAACATGGTGTTCACTGCATCCCCTCGCCCCTCCCCATACTGAGATTCAAGTTATCCAAAGTAACACTAATTCAATAACATTTCATATTAAATAATACTTTTAAAATGAATTATAAAGAAACTGATAACAAATCACATTTATCACTTGATTTCTTGTTTAACCCTAGAACTATATTAAATCGTCTTTCAATGTTAATTTATAATGGAACAATGATAAGAAACAGCTATAAAGGAAAGGCATGGCCTAAAAAGCAGAGACTGAGAAAGGTATGACTTTACAAAAAAGACAAAACAGAACAAAACGGGAACTGCAAAGGGAGACAAATTCTAGATCTATACTCTCAGAACAAATCTAGCAACATGAACATGTATATAATATAAAACTCAGATGCAGTTTTTGGCTTGGGCCAGGATGAGTTTTCATGGCCGACTGACTACCTAGTAATTTCATCATTGTTTACTTTCAAAGCGGAGGCGTTGTTTGATCAAATGAAAATGGCATTTAATGTGTGGGACTGGGAAAGGGTAATCCACTCCAGTGAAGGGTGATGGGATTTGCCAGGGACACTGCGTCACACGATCCGCTTTCAATAAAAAGTGAACAACTGAGAAAAATGTTTGTAAACAAATAGCTCTGCTGGGACAGGGAGTGGAGTTTAATATAATACATTTTAAAGAATGAATGGTGAAAAGTCATGGTTTTGGAAAGAGTGTGAAGAACTGAAGTCGATGTATAATGCAAATAGTGAGAACGTTCAAAAGAATGGAACAAGGGTTAACCAGGGAATTCTACATTAAATGGCCCGCTTGGCTATTCATCTTTTGGACGAATGTGGTTTAGTTGTTCGTTCTTGAAAGGCATAATTTTGAAATCTACTACAGCGATAAGACGTACACAGATATCTACCCACATCAATTAAGTTAAAGTTAATTTGAAAGGAATCATCAAGGCTAGAATGGATGAAAGTGACAACTCCTTAGATTCATGGCTTGATCCATCCCTTGATTCGGATACTGACTCCAATGATTTCTGGTTGTTTGGTAGCGGGAGTGACACTGAGAACCACTACATGTACAAACCCAGAAAGGTAAGAAATTTGTTCCATTTTGCTTTGAAGGGCAAAACTGTTAGCTCATTGTTTATAAGCTACCTATTCCAAACATCCAAACATGAATGTTGCCCCGGCAAGCCTTTTCTACTCGCTGTGAATTGAATTAGCTTTTACAAACTGCTTACCAACCGAGGGCGCACTTTTTAACATGGTTCTTTTCAAACTTAGTGCAGTAATGTTCACTAAAACGTCTAGGAACACGACAATGATATGCCGTATTATGTTAAAATCAACTGGCCACCAGACCATAACATTTCAGGACGAGGTACTACTGTTTAGTGCACTACAGTTGATAAGAATCATGATAAGAATCATGTTAAAAAGCAAAGTGCGCCCTCTTCGTTTTCAAAACAAAGTTACCTATTTTATTTATTTATTTTTTGCAGAAAAAATGGAAAATAATTAATAGTTTACTTTGATAAATGTTCTTTTTTTAATTGCTGGATGTAATCATTTGTATCACTGTGTTTATTTTAGGTCCCATCGCCGTTACGGAAAGGCCGAGACTACAGGCGAAAGAATTCTTGCCCGAGAAACGGTGCAGGGCGTCAACCACAAGTTCATGAGAAGTTTACGAAGTCATAGATACAGCCACTGAATTCATCACCCAGCAAAGCTACGCAGCTGATTCAAGGCGCCGTTCAAGTGTGGGACGTGCTTGTGGAAGATACAATACAAGAACACATTAACGATCTTCTTCCCATTCTTGCGAAATTTGCCAGGGGAAAACGGGAGTTGTGCATGTGCTAATCGTTGACGGGGGACCGGATTGGAATGATTCGTCTTGCACAGTACTTTTGTATCTTTCACGCCTCCTGTGTCGGCTTGATCTAGATTTTTTGTGTTTGACCAAATACGCCCCCAAGAACTCGGCTCTCAACCCCATCGAACACGATTGGGCACCGCTAAGTAGCATGCTTACCTCGGTCCGTTTGCAGAGCACCTTGGATGGGGAAACACAGCCGCCATCTATCCAATCTGACCAGAACCCTACTCAGACAGCTGCACAGGAGGCTGCAAAGGAGTGTTTGACAATGCCATGGATGAACTTGACGCTTTTTGAAACGACCAGAAGTTTGATGGACATACTATTTCCTCGAGTCACCATGCATGTCAAGTCCAATCAGCTCCGTTCTATGACTATGAGACAGTATATCAAATCATCTCCTCAGGGTCTAAAGCGAGGCTTGAGGAGAATCGTGAACCTCATGATGAGATGATGTTTACCATCAAGCACGTCCATAAGAGACCAAGAGAACTATGTATTGTAAAGTGCGAAGAAGAAACATGCCTCCACTGTTCGACCCACCATGTTCCTGCCGTTGAACCTGTTCGAGCCATCCGTCAGAACAAGGGTCCCCTGCTGACGCCCACGGAATCAGCCAGCCAGCCCGGACACTATAAAACATACATCGAATTGTCAGAGGCAACATATCTAGAGAGCAAAGTGACAATGCCATCATTCTTGGAGAAGGGATTAGGTAGCTGTCCTTACTGTCGATGTTACATGTTTTCTTCCAAAGGAGGACAGGTCCATCACAGGTTACCAATATATATACATCAAAAATCGGACGAATTTACAAAACGTGCATATAAACTTCGAACGCACGCTTGTCTGTCAATAGGTTAGGGAACAAAAGCCTTACTTCACCCAAAACTGTTGTATTGCTTGACCTTAAAAACTTTCATATCTAATTTATTAACCATAATTTCTTAATACAATTTACAGTTTGTTTATATATCGCGGAACCCGCTGCTATATAGGATTCTAGCCGGCCAATCGTCATCGGGTAAGCTCGGTGGTCGAGAGGTTAAGACGTCTGCACGAGTAAGCAGGAGGTCGTGGGTTCGAATCCCGCCCGAGTCGCCTGTGTAGTTTTTTCACAGACACTCGGAAAGCACTGAGCATACAGTGCTATACACACGTCGGTGTAGGGCAAAAATTAAATCATTGTTTACAGTTTGTTATTATAAATTCACATCGGTATTTTATCTTGCATGAAACAAAAACAAATTGGAAACACTGTGCCCTTGTTCTAAATCTGGAGCGAATATGAGTCATTAGGGGAGACTGATTTAGGCCAACAATTTCCCCGGTTTCTGGTCATCGGTCGGTTTCAAAATCGGTGCGGTGACGTTTTGTACTTTGTGATTTTTGTTTGACATCATTTCATAGCAAAAAAAAAAGAAGAAAAAAAAGAAAATTAAACATGCCGACGCGTGGGTCTGAGGCGACACGCGCGGAGACCAGAAACCGTTTTTTTTTTGCCTTAATTTACTTGTTTTGAAAAGTACATTTGTCCGTCAATATGTTAGGGAACAAAAGCCTTGCTTCACCCTAAAGTAAATGTTGTCTCGCTTGATCTTAAACATATCTTTATTCACCATAATTTCTTAATATAATTTACAGTTATGTAACGTTAACGGATGTTTTTGTATTTTAATGACAGCATTGAAATAAACGTATAAAAAAAATAAAAAAATAAATAGGCATTCAATAAAAAAAAATTACACACCAATTAAGATGTAATCGTTTTTTGTGATTTTAATACTAAAAGAAAATCATTAGGTACTCGATATTCATTTTCTTTTCCTGAAATAAAATAAACAGTATGAAGTCTCAAATATAATTGCGTAAATTGTCGAAATTATTAAAGAGACTGCAAGGGTGGTGACATGACAAATCTAATCTGAAAAAAAGAAACTATCAATAATTAGATAATTGTTTTCAATGACATACTGAACGGTTATACTTATCAGTACATGTACATTGTACAAAATGTACATGTATATTTTTAGAGTGATTATGTCCGTTTTCATACTTGTATCAAAGCCACAACCCTCCCCAAAATCCAAACACAAAGGCCCTAGTCAACCTTTTGTCAACTTACAGTAGATTAGTAGGGGATTACAGCGCAATAAATTGGTCCTTTGTCCTGTCGGCAGGATCTGCCAGCTCTAGCTCTGGCCATGAATATGCTCGTGACAAAACCCTCCAATGTGTAGTGACCCGTAGATAATGAGCTCCTTACTTTCCAGTAGGCATGTACCTTGAGTTACTTCGAGTGCCGTCAACGTTTAACCGCAGGTTAGAATTCGATGTCTTCCCTTATTTTTCCCAAGGAGGCCAACAATAGTTTGGACAATGTTTCACTTATATCGTCACCGTTTTCACGCAGTGACAAAAACTTGAAGAATCGGGGAAAATTCAAATTGAGTTTATTGCTGATTTTGAACAGGTTAATCAGCATCAACAAATTTACAAAGTTGCAAGTCTCAAACTTAATTAGTATCTTAATTACGCTAATTACTAAACGGCAAAAACCTCACGGACCACCGAATTACGTGTTCACGAAGTGACAAACATGTTTTTGTCACTTTGTGAAAACGCAAACGCGTTGAATACATGCAAATAAAAACTTCACGAAGAGACAAAATCACCTTGATACAGGTATATTAATTTTGTTTGCGCGTGGTGCATGCATTTACAAAGGTATTTTTCTTCTCCTTATTAAAAAAAATATGGGCAGGGGGTCGGTCTCCACCTGCCCCCTTTAGCTACGCCACTGTTGGAAGTACAATAATATGAAAGTTTGCGGTAGCACTATGTGAATATCTCCAATGAGTTGTAAATGAATTGGTTCTGAGAAGAAATGGTGGGTGGCAACAATAATTAACAACTACTAAAATAAAATTATTTTAAATCATCGGGTACAAATCAGTCGATTGACCCATGTTGAATTTTGTGTTAAATTTACACTGCTTTTGGTACTGGTGTTGTAAAAATTTTGTGATGTGAACTGTTTAACGAATGTACTTCTAAATAATATTTCATAAATATTTTTGTTCTTTTTATTAACCTGTATTTGTGTATTAATGTATGACTATACTGAACATTTTGATATAACCCCTCGACTGTGAGGTCTGATTTGTTTTGGTGGAACCTTTATACAGTTATAATTTTCATCAGTTTATTTCTTGATCTGTAAATTTGTAAGTAAATTAGCACAAACTGTACATCTGAAATACATGTAGGCTACATGTATAATGTTTATCAAACTGTACATTCAATTATTTAAAAACAAAAATCAGGATTTAAGAGTTTAGTACAACATTGTGTTTAGTCACGTACTTTTCGGGCTATCCATCGAAAAAACTAAACATTATGACTCTTGCTGATCGTACAGGTGAAACAATAGTAGTACACACACATTGCATGCGGCCATCGGCATGTACTGGCAGACGCACGTGGGTTGTCTTTTGTTAAGTATATCAATATACCTCCAGAGGACCCTGGTCAGCCCATCTCTGATGAAAGCGTGAATATTTAACGAATTCTTATTATATAAGAAAGCCTTAGGTAGTTGACGGTTACAGTGGGAGGAAATTTAAGGTGGGGCTTGCTGAGCTGAGCTTTTCATTGGCCAGTGACGTACTTGACCGACCAACGTACGTCTAAAACCTAGGAACCCCAGTGGTTGCGTTGGTGGCGCATATTCAGTGGCGTAACTATCAGGGGGGGGGAACGGGGGACACGTGCCCCCCCCCCCCAGCCGAGGTCCGTGCCCCGGGTGCCTCCCAATCAGAATTTTGAAAAATAGGTCCCTATTTGAGACTGCAAGATTCAAGTATTGACATGACCCCTAGAAAATGTGGTGCACCCCCTAGTGCCCCCCTGAAAATTGGACCCTTGTTACGCCACTGCGCATATCCCCCTAACCTTCCCCGCGGTGCACAACATTGTCTTGCTTTTCGTAGACTCTTGGATAGACTTTAAACATTTCCAGACACATACAAAATGAGTACCAGTACAGACAAAATGTATTCGTGTATGAGTACAAAAAAGGCACCCATCATTTTACATTGGTTCGTTGTCGTATATTAATGATGACATACCTGTCATGGAGCAGGTACGGTATGTCGTGCTTGCTCGGGTGTCCCCATCCACTGCTTTATATGCCTTCGTCGTGTCATCAGAAGTAGACGACTGGGTGCTTGTCTTGCCGACCACATCGAAGGCCGTTGTAGGTAGTTGCACTTGAAAAGAGTAACACAGAGTATATCTTATAAGAGTGTTCCTTTCATTGACAGTACAAATTAAACCTTAAACTACTCTACAATTATTCCTGACTTTTCAACTTTATCGAAATATAGATGTTAAAATTGTGTTAATTGCCCTATAAATCTTGATTTAAACACCTACCGAGAGTGATGTAGATTAATATCACATAGAGGAAGATCCGAATCCCATAGATTTTTGTTGGCATTTTGAATGTATGAATAGGTTTCAATTCCAAAGTAGCTTAGTCGAATAGCAAGTGTCCTAGCTGGTACATGTATAATGAAATGTTGCTGCTGTGTATTCTACGTCAATATATAGATAACTTGTCAGTTGAAAGTGTCTTTTAATGACCGTAAAAATCAATGTCAGTGTAATACTAGCAGTCTTGACCTGTTGCTTCCTTCCCGGCGTTTCCCAATTTTGTGTATACACTACGGTCCCAGATGCTCTGTATTTTCAGCCAATCGCGCGTATGTATCAATCAATGACGTTGGGTGTCTTCATACATATTCATAACAGTTTTTACTCATACAAATTAAGTACATCTCGGAATTACCCAGGGAAATCTTCTGTAACACTGCATTTACAATGTTTGTCAGCGGCCTCTAAAGGTATTCAATATAGCTGTTAGGTGTACTTATAAGGCGGATGACGTACTGTACAAAGTATATTGTAAAATCAATAATTGTGTACTTAGTTGATTTCACTTAAAAACAGCAATATTGTTAATAATTCCTCCGAAATAATGCCAAGCCCTTCAGGTCTGCTTTTAAACTATCATACTCAATACAAATACTTTTACACAGTATTCGATGAACAAGTGTTCTGGGTTGCCGCGTGCGCTGTGACTAAAGGCTAACCTCTAGCCTCCTCAGGTGTTTCCTGGCCAAGGGAAAATTAAACAATGTACCACGTTGTACCATGCTGTACCACGGTGTACCATCAATTACTGGTTTATTTATGCAGTAGCAACGGTATTACCTTACCACAAATGGGTATTATTTCCATGCAGTCACTTCATGGAAACTAGTACTTCATTTCCGTGCTCTGTTGATCACAACAATTGTCCCTTTAACATAAGTAGCCTTATAATGTTTCACATTATAATTGAACAATTTGGTACTTTTAAATGACTGATTCTGTACATTTAAATGACTGATTCTGTACTTTTAGTGATAGATTATAATTTGTAACTGACATTTATCAAATATTGAACTTTTAAAAGTATTATATCAATGTAGTCACTCTAAAAGTAGCACTCCGATTGTGACGATATTGTACCTTTAATTCATGTGGATTGCAATGGATCGTATACATATACAATGTACAACTGTCTTGTGACAAGATTTTTCTGAAATCGCATCTTTACCAATATCTAATCGATTGGTCCTTGTGCAAACTACCCGTTCACAAAATTGCATCAAAGTCCGCTGATAAATATTTGAAATATCTTGTAAAGAAGACAGTTTTGTACACAAACATGAAATCCCCTAAACACAAACACACCCACACACAGGGGTGATTACATTACCTTCGGACACGTTCGGTGGCTGAGGTAACTAGGGCCAAAGTGTATGTTTTTAACAAACACACAAGTGTAAACGGGAAGCGAGCAAAGGAGGTTTACACCCGAGACACGAATAAGACTTACATGTAGATACTCGTGGTTGCAACCTGTAGAGAATGTAATTTATTTATTTAAAGATGGACTACAACGAGAACTCTCACATTAAATTGACTATCGAACCTTGTTTATGTTGTGTTCAGGTAACAATTTATTGTTGTGGTCATGTTTTTCTCTTTATAATTGTGTTGCAATTTGACCGAAAAAATTAGACCCCGCTTCTTCGATTTTTGAAATTTCCCGCCCTGCACTGGTTCCCGACAAAGACCCATTGAAAATCCACTATGAAATCCACGATATAGTACCAGCGGACTTGTAAACCAGCGAAAAGGGATGACGTATAATCCATGAGCACCCGAGAGTAAACAGAAGACGCCATGTTACTTCCGTGTATATTATACATGCGTTTTCATGCGTCAGCAGAGGCATGAAGTTTTTATGAAGCTTTTTTCGACGTTGTTGTGTAACAGTTATATAATGCCGACTTCATGTGTTGTTGGTGGATGCACTAGAAATAGTATTAAGAATCCAGAGACTAATTTTTTTCAATTTCCGCGGGATCCTGCGATATCAAAGGAATGGGTGAAGTTCGTGAATAATACACGAAAGGATTTCACCTTCATGCCAAAATTCCTGGATCCGCCCCTGCTGATATTTGCTTGTTTTTATCACTTTATCTGGCTCCCATGTATTTAATCTTTTATAATCTTTGCTATTGTTACTTTAGGTTATTTTATTATATTTAAAGGGCCTGGGAGCATTTTATTCAAATGGATTTGGTGCTATATACATGTCTTTTATATTTTTATTAATATTTGATTGAAGACAGAATGACATGGCCTGTACACATTTATTGTTATTCTATTCTTGTATTTACAATTTATTGCCACTGTACACTCAGAACAAGTTTTAAGTTTTATCAGAAGTACATGAGATTTACCAACATGAGATTTACAATATTAGTCTTTGTCACACTTCTCCCTTTGTGATGCAAAGCCAAAAACCTAATTGAATTAGCTTTAATCCAAGAAAATCTGAACCTGCTCAGCAGTAGAGTTATGCTGATTGTAAGTTTTTTCCTGGGAAAGAGCAGCAAGTGTGAAACGAATTTCAACGGATTTCCAGTTCGGTTTAACAGAAGAATGGCCAAGTTCCAAACAAGTATGTACAGGATTTTGATTAAATTGTTTTCGTCATCAAGAGGCAACTTTTTAATTTTGATATTTTAACCTCAAAAATAAACTCAATTGTTGGTTGCAAATACATACATATTTTGTCTTGTCATTTATCTCGAAAGTACTAAGGTCTTGTAAAATGTTCAGTTCTGGGCATCTTTCTGCCATACCGAATTTGTAATGTTTTTACCATAGTGTATTGTTGGCAACATAAAACAAGTTTATTTCACATTAGTGCTAAATTAATCAACTTTCCCCGAATAGACACAAATGAAATACACACGTAATTGATTCTGCCATTGATCATGGTTTATGAACGCACAAAATAATTTGTAACTCCTCCAGATCATTATAACTAGGGAAGAATGTTACCAATTTAAAAAATAAAACAAAGCAAATCGGCCTAATCCAGTGGTGGATACGAAAATCCTTTGTACTGTCCATCAGGGTTTAGGAACGTCCTGCGGATTGCGTCCATTACGCATGATGGCAGTGGCACCCGGTTGAAACGGCCAAGATAACCCCAACACCACCTCACCACTTGCCGATATGCAACATGGCGATATTTTCTGTAAAACAAAACAAAAAATCAGACAAAATTATAAACATAAGATTTGTGATTTGCATGGTGGAGTATCGATATTGTTTACGTTAACACCATGTGAAACTGAAATGCTATAAAACTATAACCATACCAAAAGGCAATCATGATCAGTAAACAATTACATACATGTAATGCATGTACAATAAGATATAGATGCACGTGGGTCAACCAATGTCATATTCAGTTGTGTGCGGTTACCTGAAGTAAACACCGGTGCTCATTCTGGTCAATCAAAAGTAATCTGCTTGATATGCAGATCATTCAAAACTGACATTGCTCTAAAATATTAATTGAAATTGATGGTACATTGGCTTTGTACATTCAGTCAACACTCAAATCACTTACTGGTCAAGCGTTCCTTCAACTGCATCTCTGCCATAGTATGCTCTGTACTGAAGATACGCTGTTGCAAGCACTCCTGGGTGGAGGCAGATCGCATCAAACCAATCATGGATGGTAAGGCACTGGTTGGGATCACCCACGTTGATGTCCAGCTGCCGCATCATGTTCTCTGTCTTCTCAACTTCTTTGCAACATATACAGTTTGCGAGCAAAGGCTGAAGAACACAATGTCCACACGAACACCTATAACAAAAAACAAGTTTGGAAATATATAATTTTAGTAACTTTGTCATTGGGGTTGCACTACTTAAAAATTGATCTTGAAATACATCCCCCATGAACTGATCAAGGACAGGTACATCACGAAGGAATACATTTTTCCATGGGCAGATCAAACATTTTTAATGTGCAGGGGGCTACAACCTTTGATTTGAAGGGAAAGACTAAATGTCAATTATGCTTAAAGCATGATGGTAAAAGATCATGATTTTATTTGAATTTTGAGCAGTGATTACTTTCCCATCATGTCTTCATAAATACTGGCTAATATTGCCAACAAATCATAAAACGCAAGACATAGTAATTACCCCCAAATTTCCACTGTACATGTATTGTACACATGTACAATTGTACACATGTACATGTACTACTACATTATGTACCTTGGGTCTCCATCATGTTCGTTCATGTTTTTGTCAAGTATAGCCTACAACTATTTTTGTACACCAGAAACGAATTGATCAAACGAAGCATCATTCAGTATTTCATTCATGAATCATTTTGTGGGCTTACCAGTCTGTGTTTAGCCGTCTATCATCAGGATTTGGTTCGTCGTCTTCGGCCTGACGATCACCGTCACCGGGCTGGTCAACTGCAGGCACCGCAAGTGGCTCGAACCGGTATGGTTCAGCGCCACGTACTTCGACTTCTTCGTCATCGTCTTCGCCTTCTCTCTCGTCTGGGGAGCTCCCCTCATCGCTAGAGCTGACATCACTATCCTCAGAAGTGCCTATATGAAACTCCTCTTCCTCATCTATACTGTGATCTTCCCAATATTCGCTGCTATCGGACATTTTCGCTGTTTTTCGGTCTAGAAGATGTCGCTTGTCCGCTGTTGTTCCGCATTGCATGTATGGTAAATGCATACAGTACACACGATGGACTGTTGTGCGTGGGGTAACAAAAGCGTCATGGGTGCTACGTCACACACGAAGTATTAATTATTCATGAGTTGAGGGCTTTTGGTGAAACTGGGCTTTTCTGGGTCGTAGAACGCCGATCAAATTGAATTTTTTTTGCATGAAGGAACAAGTTTTATTGAATAATAATAATATGTTAGTAATCATTACACATTTCTCGAACGAAAACAGCAACACAGCACTTATCATTATTCCGTTGTAGTCAATCTTTAAGGAAAAATGGTTAATTTCATAATTTCATTGCAAACTAGACCTTCAAGTTTTTATATTACAGTTATTCTGTATTAAATAAAGTATTACTATGTTATATAGCAAAAGTGGATGGAAAAAAAGGAACATCATATTATAACAAAATAAAGCAGTGTCATACACAAATAATTTTGTTTTGCTTTGCCTTTATTTAAATAACCATAAATAAATAAACCACTTGGTTTATTAATAAAGACTAATATGTTCATCAATTTAAATATTTTATTAAAACACATTGACAATAAATAACTCAAAATGTCCTTTTTAAAGAATAACAAAAGCATCACAAAATGTCCTTAAGGGGGTAGGCAAGAGAGATTCGTACTGTGGGGTTTACATAGGTCCTATGTGGGGAAAATTAATTACTGAGCTACCCATGATTACCTTTTGACAGTAGGCCCCAGGAGATTTGTCCGCCTGCGCCACAATGGTCCACACAAGTTTATTTGCAGCCTTTGGACCAGCATGTCATGAAACTTGAATAAAAAATATAAAAAAATTCACGCATGTGCTTTTATCAGAACAAATTTCTTCCAGTTACCCCCTGCTATAGCAATTACATGTACACAACCATCTAAACAATATTATTAGGTGTTCGAGCGACAACGCGAACACATCTTGTTATTGTTCGTTTTTTAGGTGTTCGAGCGACAGCGCGAACACCTCTTGATATTGTTCGTTTTTTTAGGTGTTCGAGCGACAGCGCGAACACCTCTTGACATTGTTCGTTTTTTTTTGCTTTTTAGGTGTTCGAACGACAGCGCGAACACCTCTTGATATTGTTCGTTTTTTTTGCTTTTTCTCCTCCTCCTCCTTCTTCTCAGTGAGACATATCCAGAGAAAAAAAACATAGTTGCAGAGTTCACAGAACCTTAAAACTTAACACATAGTTAGACCTTAACATGTAGTTGTGCCGTCATGGTGAGGTCATCAGATATCGAATTACACTAAATCAAAGTTGAATATTAAAAAAAATCAGTCTTATGAACCACAAAAGATATTTTCACAATCTTTGCATCATCTGAAAGATCTTAAATTATGTGATTTTTCATACACAGACGTGACCCCAATCTGACCTCTCCTTCCAGTTGAAACCGGAAGTTGAATATTTCAAAAAATCATATCTCATGAACCACAGAAGATGTTTTACAATCTTTGCCTCATCTTAAAGATCTTGAATTGTCACATTTCGTACACAAACATGACCCAATTTGACCTCTCCTTCCGGTCGAAAACGGAAGTTTAAGTAAACAACTATTCAGAAGTACCATTATGCACAGCCAGTTTCGCGTGTGAACGGCCTTGGAGTTCTCTCACACACAAACACAAGGCGTATATAGTTCATTCACCTCATGGTCGAGTTCTTCTCTAATTAGAATATAATACAACACCTTCGTGTCCACAGTTTACGGTAATTTCACTATCGTTGTCCTTTATTTCGAGCTGTAATTTGTGTACAATAGTTTTGGAATTGTAAACGCATCTTTTCGCGATTGATGCAGTCAAATTAACAGTCATCGATGCGCAGATGATTTTTTAAGGAATTTATTTGTTATTTTTTCTTTCGTTTATGGGCAATCAATTTCAGTTTTCCAATGCGCCCTTGACAAAAGGTTTCCAGGCACTGGAGTTAATTTATATACAAAATCAATTAAATTAAATTTTGATGCAAGAGATCTAGATCTAATTTATGTATTTCATTTCTTTTCTTTTTATTATGTTATAAACTTAATTATATTTCTTTATGCATTTCGCGTGTGAACGGCCTTGAAGTTCTGTCACACACAGATAAGAGGCATATACAGTGTGTGTATACACTGTATATGTGTGTATACACTGTTTACATTCACTTTACATTGCAGTATCTAATTAGAATATAATACATTACCTTTCGTCGTAGCAGTTTGTACATAGTTTTGGAATTGTTCACGCTTGTTCTAAATCTAAGAGTGAATTCTAACAGATCGTTTTTGGCATTCATGACCTCAATTATCTCATCGTGAAATATGATGTTTCGCATATTCGCGATTGATGCAGTCAAATTAACAGTCATCGATGCGCAGAGGATTTTTAAGGAATTTATTTGTTATTTTTTGCTTTCGTTTATGGACAATCAATTTCATGGTAAGAGTTTTTCAATGCGCCCTTGACAAAGGTTTTCAGGCACTGAGTTAATTTAAATACAAAATCAATTAATTTTGATTTTGAGACAAGAGATCCAGACCTTCTTTTTAACTTATGTATTTTATTTCTTTTCTTTTTATTACTTTATCAACTTAATTAAATTTAATTTTGCAAATTTTTAAACGAAAAGCATCAATACACTTTTTACCTTCCATAAATGACCGTACAGACAATTCAAAAATTCACAGTTTTCTGAAGCGATACAGAATAAACGACGAGGTCTTTTATTGGATTTCTTCGCACTTGATTGGATTTCTTCGCATTTGGTGATCACTACCGCAGTCTGCACTTAGTAAAACTCTTCATGCACTCACGCCTATCTCTACGTCTAGTGGCTATAAAGTTGATCTGATTCTTATATCTACCACCTGGGGACGTCCATGTATGCTGCCGCTTATTCTGATATCTGAAGCAGGTGTAAAGAGCAACTGATTTGTTGTCCCCAAACCACTCCAGGTAAGTTTTAATCATTGGCGGATCCGGGGGGGGGGGGCTAAAATCGTAAAAAAAAGAGAGAAAGAGAGAGAGGGGGGAGGGAGGGGAGAACGCACTCCCATTCCCACAGTGTGCAGGATAAACATAAGGAGGTGACCTACTTAGTACTGTACTAACCGTTGCGCATATGAAGTGGCGGCACCCTTTGTAGTACTGAAAAATAATTGTTTTTGATTCTCAGCCCCCCCTAAAAATGTTCTGGATCCGCCCATGTTGATGTTGTCTCCCTTTTCACCAATGTCCCAACTGAAGAGACATGCCTCCTGGTGAAGGACATACTCGAACAAGATCTTTCCCTTGATGATCGCACATCACTCACCACTGACCAAATTCATGATCTTCTACTAACGTGTGTCTCTTCTAGTTGTTTCCAATTTCAGGGCAAGTTCTACGAGCAGACAGCTGGGACCTCCATGGGATCTCCTCTATCCCCGGCCCTTGCTGACATTTTCATGGAAGAGTTTGAAAACTCTTCCCTCAACACCACCGACCGCTATGTGGATGACACCTTTGTGGTTTGGCCACATGCAGAGACACACTTCAGGACTTTCTACAACACCTCAATGAGCAACATCCTAGCATCAAGTTCACCATGGAAGCAGAAGAAGAAGGAAAGATCTCGTTCCTCGATGTTGGCATTTGCAGGAACCCAGACGGCTCCCTACACCACAACGTTTACAGGAAGCCCACCCACACAGACCGTTACCTTAACCAGCGCTCCTTCCATCACCCTAGCATCAAGTCATCGGTCAACCGTACCCTCGTGCAACGCGCCTACAACCTATGTGACAAGGACAGTCTACCCAAGGAACTACGGCACATCAGGACTACCCTCCAGCGCAACGGCTACAATCCCAGCAAGATCAACACATCGAAGCCGGTTCCAAGCCCCGAACGCAAGGTAAGTAACCTAACCTTTTCTACTTGTCTTCCCTATCTAGGCTCGACGTCACATAAACTTCAACGCATCCTCCGACAAACAGGCATCCAAGTGTACCACTCAGCCCCCAGCAAACTCCAAGGAGTGTGGTAAGGTCTACATCGGCGAAACAGGGCGGAATCGACCAAATCGACTGGCAGGCAGCCCAACTCATCAAACCCATCGACACATGGCACCCCAGACACACCAGGATCCCAGGCCTTCGAGATCGTTAAACACGACACTGTACCACAGGACATCGGCTTCTACATCAGCGATATTTGGCGACCACTACTACGGACCCAAGGATTTTCTATATCCAAAGTCCACAACCCACCCCAGACTGAGGGATCTCCTGTATCCTAAGTCAACCACCCTCTTTTCCCCCGTGCTTGTCAACGATTCGGTTCAGTGAGCACACACTCCTACCCCCAACTCCTAAGATCCTAGTCTCAACAGTTCCCGCCTGCACGCCTCAACGAACTAATCCTCCAGCATCCTGTCATCGCGTAATCCTCCAGCAGCCTACTTAAGCAGCAGCATCTCCCAGAGTCCGGCGTTCTCCTGAGGACGATCAGAGCACACTGATCGAAACGTCGAGTTGTACCTCCAGTTCTTTTCAGAACTAATTACTACTCAATTGAGAATTTCACATGCTGTCACCGCAATTAGTCTTACTTATTTACATGTATGATATTCCGCAGTATAAATAATTAATCTTAAAATGTTTACCAAAGAAGAAATGATATCATTGCTACATTACCATTGTCAATTAACAGTACGGCCCAACGTTATGTGCTAACAGTTTTTTCTATGTATAGGCCTAACGGAACCAAACTTGGGTTATATCGTAGGTTTGTATTATTATGAAATACATTCTCTGCCCAGATAACATTCATACATTGGGCCAACGTTGGCAATTGGTCGGCAATGTCGGCGTTGGCATTATGGTGGCTGCTTATGTTGAGCCAATGTTGGCTCTAGGTCGGCAATATAATATTGGCATTACGTTGGCGATCGATGTTGAACCAACTATTGTATAAATAATATGATCACCTCTGATTGAGGTAAGAGTAGATAAAACACTGATTATTATAGTTTTTGACACTAACTCAGTTGTCTATTGTAAATTATTTGTGCCATAATTACTGTGTGATTAGCAGTGAGTAAGATAATTAATAACCAATCGGCGGTAGATTTCCACCATAACGAGCTCATGGGCCTAGGTCTTAGATCGCTCGGTAGAGATCTCCAGGATGAGGAGGAATTCGGGTTGAGGGTTCGGGAGATTGTCGCCCCAAGCGGTGATAGTCGTCCTGGACTAATTTAATGTAGATTGGTCTCGCGGAGTTCCGCCACAATATGGTGGTTACCAGTCTATGCGATATGTACCACACATGTAATCTAATCAGCTGTTTATGGTTTGTTGACATGGCGGATAGATTTTAAGTCAATTAAGACAATTATATATTTATAGGTTAGTAAATGTACATACATCCATAGTTTGGTAATATTTTTACAAATATTGTTCATGTATTGTACTGTATATTATGAATTTTCCATGGATAATGGGTACACTGTATTTGACATGTCTTGGACTCGTTATCATCTTAAAATCATGAATTATTTACCCACTTGTTACTGTCACAAAACTGTAGTTTGTACAATCACGATGATATACAAGTAAGAGTAAGAGAAACAGAATACAACTTGGCAATTCCCAAATAAGCTTAAATTTGCTTCTACTTTTACATCCATTCCAAACTCGTAATTCCGTTACTATTTACGGTAACGGAATTACGGTATCCATGGTTACGGATTTGCTCTGCACGTATCCTCAACAACAACAATTACTGCAGGGGGAAAACGCATCGCTTTTGCATGTAATTTCCCCTGAAACAATACACCTTTTCTCACAATTTTGTGATGATAATAATTAATGCTATGCAGCATCAACTCAACGGTGAATCAACGACGAACTCTCAAAGAGGAAGTCCATCGCCCGTTTTGGTCGGTATGCTTAACAGGCACCGCCAGATCGTATACACACTGCTCAAAACAATAACATAATTCGTGCTGTAAACAGGAGGAAGTGTAGTAAGGACGATAACAGAGTTGCAATGGAATGTTTTATAAGGAGCAAGCCAGAGAAGAGAGGGTACAGAAGGAGAATGATTAGCATATGGCAGGATAAAGGCATGTTTCAAATAAGCGAACAACGGCTTGCCGACCAGGTAAAACAAATCAAACATAATCAGTGGCTAACGAACGTTGGGGTGGAAGAGATGAGTAGAATAATATCACGGACAGAGGCTGGGGATGATGCTGAAGTGCAGGAGGAGGAACTGGTCAACGTGGTCGTTGGTGAGCTGGAAAGTTCCCAGAGTGCGGATGATGTCAGTGGAGGAGTAGAAGAGGGAACAGAAGACTTGACGGAGGAAGAGCTAGAAATTAGGAAGAGGATTGAAGAGGTAATAGTATCGGTAAAAGGGACAGGTAAGTGGAGTATTCCTGCATTGCGTCATTTTCCAAGGAAAAAGCTAACAAATGTGTCGGCTATGGTAAGTAGAATCCTTGGGACGGTAAGTACTACTACTCTTTCTGAAATTAACGATCTTGTCTTTGGAGGTGCAGTTGTAGTAGCGAAGAGATCAGGGGTAAAATATTCACATTCACAATCACAACATAAAGATAATAATCCTTGGTGGAAACGCAGACTTGAGGGCCAAATTAACGAGTTACGCAAATATCTCAGTAGAATAGAGCAAATGGATAGAGGTGCAATGAAAGATTCAGATATGAGGAACAGATTAATAAAGAAGTATCAAGTAAAATGAAAGGGGATGAGTGTAGGAGAAAATAAAGCAAAGGGTTAAGGCGAAGGCTGCGAAAGTAAAGAGGTACGATGACAGAGTCAGGCAGTTTCATCAAAATCGCCTATTCAGTACAAATCAACGTCAATTATTCAAAGAAATGGACGGGAAATGTGACAACTCACAAGTGGGCCCAGAGCCAGCAGAGGCAAGGAATTTTTGGGGTGGCCTTTGGGATCAGCCTGGTGATCATAACAGATAAGCAGAATGGTTAGCGGACATGAAAGATGAGTTAAAGAATGTACAACAACAAGAGGGATTTCAGATTGATGTGAGCAAGGTGAAGAAACAGTTCAGGAAAGTGCTGAATTGGAAATGCACGGATACTGGCTAAAGAACTTTAGTCGTCTTCACGAAAGAATAGCCCAGCAGCTGCAAGAATGCTTAGCGCGTGGCAACGTTCCTACGTGGATGACTGAAGCAAGAACGGTTCTCATCATGAAGGACATTA
This sequence comes from Zoroaster sp. YZ-2022, assembly GCA_029582265.1. Classification (NCBI taxonomy): domain Eukaryota; kingdom Metazoa; phylum Echinodermata; class Asteroidea; order Forcipulatida; family Zoroasteridae; genus Zoroaster; species Zoroaster sp. YZ-2022. Next base: position 20,523,980 of record CM055825.1, on the reverse strand, counting down.
AGAAGGCTAACGTTGCAAGTAACTATCGATCTATTACATGTCTACCCATGATGTATAAACTTCTGACCGGTATCATTGCAGAAGATCTGTATAGTCACATAGAAGATCAGCAGTTATTTCCAGATGAGCAGAAAGGTTGCAAGAAGCGGTCAAGAGGAACGAATAACCAACTCATCATTGATAAGACGGTGCTAAAGGTCTGTAGGAACAGGAAAACTAATCTGGCCATGGCATGGATAGATTACAAGAAGGATTACATGGATTATGGAATGTTTGGATATGATAGGGGCAGCTGATGCGGTGAAATGTCTTCTGGGTGAGAGCATGAAGACATGGAGAACAAATCTGATGGCCAATGATGAATGCCTTGGTAAGGTAAACATTAGACGAGGTATTTTCCAGGGCCATTCTCTGTCTCCACTGTTGTTTGTTTTGGCGCTGTTCCCTTTGACGATGATTTTGCGGAAGGTTAGTGCGGGATACGAGATGACGAAGGATGGATACAGGATTAATCATCTGGTCTTTATGGACGACCTGAAGTTGTTTGCGAAGAACGAGAAAGAGATTGATTCCTTGGTGCAGACTGTACGGATCTTCAGCGATAACATCGGCATGGAGATTGGTCTGGAGAAATGTGCTGTGTTGACCATGAAGAGGGGTAAAAGGGTACATTCGGATGGAATTGCTTTACCAGATGGCACACAATTGAGGGTGTTGGGTGAAGAAGAAAGTTATAAGTATCTTGGAGTGCTTGAAGCAGATCACTTACTGCACGAGGAATCGAAAGAGAGACTTAAGAAAGAGTATATAAGGCGAGTGAAGAAGTGTTTGAAGTCCAAGCTAAATGGAGGGAATATGATAAAGGCGATCAACACTTGGGCTGTGTCACTAATGAGATACAGTGCGGGAATTGTTGAGTGGTCTAAGGCAGATCTAGATGTTGCTGACAGGAAAACGAGGAAAGTGATGACGATGTACGGTATGTTACATCCACAGTCGAATGTCAGCAGACTCTATCTACCGAGGTCAGAGGGCGGAAGAGGGTTAGTGTATCAGACAGCGTTAACATCGAGAGAATGAGCTTGCAGTGTCATTTAAGAAGTACTGAGGAAAAGTTGTTGAAGGTTGCGCAGAAATACATGAAGGCAGACTTGAGAATGGTTGAGGAGAGGAGAACTAAAGAAAGAAACTGAGGGTCTGATTACTGCAGCGCAAGACCAGTCTCTGCCGACGAATGTGATGAAGGCAAGGATCGAGAAGACAGATGTCTCTTGTATGTGCAGAATGTGCAATGCGGCGGAGGAGACTGTATGAGTGTCTAGGAGACATTGTCAGCGAATGCAGAGTGCATGCTCAGACAGAGTACAAAGGCATACACGACAAGTTGGCCAAGGTGATTCATTGGGATTTGTGTAAGAAGTGCGGTGTCAAGGTGCAATTGAAGTGGTCGAACATGTGCCGGAAAAGGTAGAAGAAACGGACCATGTCAAGATTCTCTGGGACTTCAACATCCAAACAGATCATGTTATAGAACATAGACTGCCGGATGTTGTTGTCTTGGATGAGCATGAGAAGATGTGTCATATTATCGATATAGCTGTGCCGGGTGATAATAGAGTAGCTTCGAAGGAGAAGGTACAGAAATATCAGGATTTATCGAGAGAACTCCGCAAGCTGTGGCAAGGCAAGGTGAAGGTTATTCCTGTGGTAGTGGGAGCACTGGGTACAATCCCGAAGACGTTGGAGAAACATCTCAAGGAGATAGGAACATCTATTAGAGTAGAATTACTACAGAAGGCGGCACCAGCTCTTAGGGACAACAAGGATTCATGCTGTGCTAACGCGAAACAACAACAGCAGCAGCAGCAGCAGCAGCAACAACAAACTCTGCCCTCACAGGTACCATTTACTCCTGGGTGGAGAGAAGCAATTATAGTAAAGTGTCTTGCTCAAGGAAACAAGCACCACGGTCCCTGTGGATTCGAACCCACATTCTGACGACTCAGCCATCAGAACACAAATCCGATGCACTGAACCGCTCGACCATGGTACTCCACAATTGAGACATGAAGGGCAAGTTGTATTATTTTGGTTTTCACTGTTTATGTATTTTTTATCTTATTAAAGGGGCAGTATCGTCACGATCAACAGGGCATGGAATCGGAGTGCTTGTTTTAGATTAACTCAGTGACTGAAAATAATTTCCCACATATTACTGTTGCTGCTGCATAAATGAGCCAATAATTTGCTGTCACTGTGTTTATCTTAAACTAGGATATTATCAATTCTGTAATGGCTTTAAACTAGTCAAACTGGAAACAATCTGACTCAAATAAATTACTAAGTATATACAAAATAAGCTCTTCAACAATAATTTATTATTGATGTAAATAAACTCACATACCAACAAAATGAATGGGTGGCGGCACCTACGCCTAGGTCAGCCCGACAGCTACTGATCATTCAAAAGCCGTGTCCAAGTATATAAAGTCTAATCACCCTAATTACTATGCAAAGTATTACTGCGCCACATTCAAGAAGTAGTTCCATAACAATTCTATGCCCTGTTGAAAGTCTGCTCTGATCGTGACGATACTGCACCTTTAATTTATTACTTTATATTTTATTTATTTAGTGTTTTCCACAAGGAGAAAAATCTATCGGGAAATGAAAGATGGTGGTCCGTTTAAAGAATAAGTTGAGGACACAACTATATGCATGTTGTAAAATAAGATGTTGGTATGAGTTAAAAGAACAGTATTAGCATGATCAGAGCAAACTTTCAACGAGGCATGGGAATGGTTCCTTAACCCTTTCAATACCGAGCTATATTTGATCAGTCATGCCTTGGTTGCTACCGGTTTTTGCATAGCATGTTCAGTTCTTTACCAGAGACTTTTTAACAATTTTCAGTGTATAGCGCCCTCACTCAACAACATCATGAAAGGCCACTCTTGCAATGACAACAAATAACTCCACAAGTTATGACAAGAAAAATATTGACCAATAAAACAAATGCTTGTTTTGTTTATGGGTGGTTCATAAACCCCAACGTAATAGGTGATATATTTTAGGTTCAGGTGAAAGGAATGTTGCGGTAATTGCACAAAATTGATTTTACTGTAGCAGTAGTCAAGTTTAAATGAAGGTTGCTCACATACCCACCCCCCCCCTCCCCCCATTTCAATGTTGTGTTGCTGGTGTGCGCACTGTCACTTCAACATTGAAATGGGGGAGGGGGGGGGAGACGGAAGGACCACAATTGGGTAAATGTTTATCACACACTGTGAAACTTCTCAAAGCATGGCAGCACACACATTGGCTTTTAACACTGTTTACAAATCATACGAGTTTGTTACCGCTTGGCTTTAGTGATGCAAATGACACAGTTGCATTTTTTTATTGGTGAGCAACATTGAAATGGGGGGACACAATCCAAACTACATTGGGTAAATGTTTATCACACTGTGAAACTTCTCAAAGCATGGCAGCACACACATTGGCTTTTAACACTGTTTACAAATCATACGAGTTTGTTACCGCTTGGCTTTAGTGATGCAAATGACACAGTTGCATTTATTGCTGGGTGAGCAACATTGAAATGGGGGACACAATCCAAACTACATTGGGTAAATGTTTATCACACTGTGAAACTTCTCAAAGCATGGCAGCACACACATTGGCTTTTAACACTGTTTACAAATCATACGAGTTTGTTACCGCTTGGCTTTAGTGATGCAAATGACACAGTTGCATTTTTGCTGGGTGAGCAACATTGAAATGGGGGGACACAATCCAAACTACATTGGGTAAATGTTTATCACACTGTGAAACTTCTCAAAGCATGGCAGCACACACAATTGCTTTTAACACTGTTTACAAATCATACGAGTTTGTTACCGCTTGGCTTTAGTGATGCAAATGACACAGTTGCATTTTTTGCTGGGTGAGCAACATTGAAATGGTGTGTGTGGGGACACAATCCAAACTACATTGGGTAAATGTTTATCACACTGTGAAACTTCTCAAAGCATGGCAGCACACACATTGGCTTTTAACACTGTTTACAAATCATACGAGTTTGTTACCGCTTGGCTTTAGTGATGCAAATGACACAGTTGCATTTTTGCTGGGTGAGCAACATTGAAATGGGGACACAATCCAAACTACATTGGGTAAATGTTTATCACACACTGTGAAACTTCTCAAAGCATGGCAGCACACACATTGGCTTTTAACACTGTTTACAAATCATACGAGTTTGTTACCGCTTGGCTTTAGTGATGCAAATGACACAGTTGCATTTTTTGCTGGGTGAGCAACATTGAAATGGGGGGGGGGGGACACAATCCAAACTACATTGGGTAAATGTTTATCACACTGTGAAACTTCTCAAAGCATGGCAGCACACACATTGGCTTTTAACACTGTTTACAAATCATACGAGTTTGTTACCGCTTGGCTTTAGTGATGCAAATGACACAGTTGCATTTTTTGCTGTGTGAGCAACATTGAAATGGGGGCACACAATCCAAACTACATTGGGTAAATGTTTATCACACTGTGAAACTTCTCAAAGCATGGCAGCACACACATTGGCTTTTAACACTGTTTACAAATCATACGAGTTTGTTACCGCTTGGCTTTAGTGATGCAAATGACACAGTTGCATTTTTGCTGGGTGAGCAACATTGAAATGGGGGACACAATCCAAACTACATTGGGTAAATGTTTATCACACTGTGAAACTTCTCAAAGCATGGCAGCACACACATTGGCTTTTAACACTGTTTACAAATCATACGAGTTTGTTACCGCTTGGCTTTTAGTGATGCAAATGACACAGTTGCATTTTTTGCTGGGTGAGCAACAGTGAAATGGGGGGACACAATCCAAACTACATTGGGTAAATGTTTATCACACTGTGAAACTTCTCAAAAGCATGGCAGCAGCACACATTGGCTTTTAACACTGTTTACAAATCATACGAGTTTGTTACCGCTTGGCTTTAGTGATGCAAATGACACAGTTGCATTTTTGCTGGGTGAGCAACATTGAAATGGGGGACACAATCCAAACTACATTGGGTAAATGTTTATCACACACTGTGAAACTTCTCAAAGCATGGCAGCACACATTGGCTTTTAACACTGTTTACAAATCATACGAGTTTGTTACCGCTTGGCTTTTAGTGATGCAAATGACACAGTTGCATTTTTGCTGGGTGAGCAACATTGAAATGGGGCGGGGACACAATCCAAACTACATTGGGTAAATGTTTATCACACTGTGAAACTTCTCAAAGCATGGCAGCAGCACACATTGGCTTTTAACACTGTTTACAAATCATACGAGTTTGTTACCGCTATTTTAGTGATGCAAATGACACAGTTGCATTTTTGCTGGGTGAGCAACATTGAAATGGGGGACACAATCCAAACTACATTGGGTAAATGTTTATCACACACTGTGAAACTTCTCAAAGCATGGCAGAACACACATGGCTTTTGACACTGTTTACAAATCATACGAGTTTGTTTCTCGCTTGGCTTGTGTGCTGCAAGCGACACAGTTGCGCCTTTGCTGGGCTCACTTCTCCCAGGATAATGTCTACCGAAAGACACGATGGCTCATTGGTGTGCTTTGCTCGGTTGTGCTTCCAGGTGGAAAGAAGTTCATTGACCACCTTCACGCCGGAAATCCAAGCTCGTCAAGTGCTGGTTTGTAGGAATTCGGTTGTAGACCACAGTAGCGCTCACCAAACAGATGTCAAGAATGGCCACGAAAATCTCTTTCCACCATTTCAGCGATCTATGGTGGTGTGTATAATACTGACACAGTTGCGATGCTAGATCACTCCCACCCATGTATTTATTATAATCACTGACGAGACCAGGTTTTTTGATTTCAATGAAGTTCCAGTGGAACTGTATTTGCTGCGAATTTCTTTAGTGTCCATACTGCAGTCACCATAATTAGTCAGAAGAGTTACACGCTTTGCATCCTGCCAAACAACACATAGTTGCCCTGCTTTTGTGTAAAGTGCGCGGTCATCGCCTTTTTCATGCGGAACTTCTTTGGGTTTGCACTCTCCGGAATCCCTTGGGTGGTGTATCGTACTGTTCCACGAGCTCCAAACCCTAGCTGTGACAACTTGTGGACGAGAGCCGGGCTGGTGTACCAATTGTCCATGAAAACAAAAATGTCCCTTATGTTCGAGTCCTTGCAGTAGTTCCATGACTATTTTGCCAGATGCTGAAAGGTTAGATGGATGGTTTGCTGCTGCATAAGCAATTGAGGATGTCTGCAATTGGTACGATGTGGGCTCTGAACCAGTGAACACCTTCCACGCACATGTACCGGTTTCAGACTCGCTCAATGAAAAACATTTCAATCCAAACTTAGCAGACTTGCGTGGCATGTACTATTTAAAACCGATGCGGCCTTTAAACTTTATCATAGTCTCATCTGGCGAGAGGTTTCGCCCAGGTTTATATATGCGACGAAACAATGGCAGTACAATGTGAAGCAGCGGGCGAACTTTACACAGTTTGTCACGGGAGAGTCATCATCCATTTCAGCTCTGTTGTTGGCAGCGTGGAAAAATCTCAGGAGGCGTCAAATCGGTTGCGAGACATAGTTGATGAGTACACAGGACTTCGCAGAACTTCAGACCTGGACCAGTGCATGGCGGCGTGGCCTTTGTTGATGCCCATACACAGAAGCAAGGCCACAAATGCCATCATCTCAGGGATATCCGTTGGAGTCCAGGCATGCTGATGATTGGCTGCATCTGCACCCAGCGTTTGGTCAGCATAGCGATTGGTCTCTGTCACCATCAACTTCCAGACTGCCTGACAGAAGAACAGGTTGAAAAGATCTGCCCAGGCGAGAGGTTACTGAAATCTTCAGTACATCCAGTCTCTTCAGTAAAGTTCATAGGGGGTCGCTCAGATAGGAGGAGTTTGCTTTATGCCATCCAGACCTGAAGTATGAGTATTAAGAAACTTATGTATGATGGTGCTATATGGAATTAAGGCACATTTTCTTGATGATACCATAATACAACATTAGCCATTTTCAGATATGGCCGACACAATAGGAGGAGTAGTATGTTAAATGTCAGATGGGGACAAATGTATAAAACTGAGAAAAGAATCGGGAGACGTGTAAACGCCCAATTATTTAAATGAGGTATGACATCATAACAGAATTTGTGACATAGAAAATTTAAAAAGTGGACATATAAAAATGAAAAAACTAAATAAGATTATCTCTGAGTATAATAAAGATGGCGACAAAATATGAAATAAAGAATAGAGTAACTGTGCCTCTATGCGAGTAGCTTTTTAGTTGGTAAAACAAAATCATCATAAAAGCCACTGCGAAGGCACAGTTACTCTATTCTTTATTTCATATTTTGTCGCCATCTTTATTATACTCAGAGATAATCTAATTTAGTTTTTCATTTTATATGTCCATTTTTGTATTTTCTATGACGCCACCAATTCTTTTATGATGTCACATGTACCTCATTTAAATAATTGGGCGCCTTTACACGCTCCGATTCTTTTCTCAGTTTTATACATTTGTCCCCCATAAGGCATTTAACATACTACTGGAGGGCACTGTATGATTTGGTTGTAATGAGCTTTGTATGTTATTTACTTTTTTGGCAATGCTCAGCAAAACCATCATCGGAAATTTATGCATAGTCCCACTTTTCTTGAAAATGACAGCACACCAGGTGCTTGCAATTTGTATGACCTTCCTGTGTTATCTAATCATACACTCGATATGGTTAGATGGGGGTGCAGGTCAACTCTGTCCAAGGTAAACTCTGTCCAGATGGTACAACGCAAGCCAATTAAAGTAAATATAGGCTGTATTCTTGGTCAAGAGGGTGCTGTAACGCTTTTGGGCACGAACACTAACCGAGTTGGACGGAGTTGACCTGGGACAGAGTTGACTCAAACCTTAGATGGCACTGAAATGTTAAAATGCTCTTTTGATAGATCAAAAAGATGATGCAACTTGCTAGAGGATGCCAATTGCTCTTCGGTAGAGCAAGTGACATCCTCATCATTCATTCACTTTGATATGGTGCAAGAAGTTCAGAAGTTAGGCCGACTCTGCATTTATACTGCACACTTTTTGGGACAAACTTTGTGATTTTATTCATGTCTTTTTCTTGCATAGTAAAATCAGATTAATTCAAATGCATGCCAGTCAACTTTCGCTTGGCAATCTCGCCACAATCGCCCCTTACAAACTCGCCCCCCTGACAAAGTCGCCTGCAGGTACAAACTTGCCCCCTAACATCGCCCCTCTGGCTCGCCCCTCGGCAAACTCGTCCCCGGAAAACTCGCCCCTGTAATTTTGTGACTCAACTCACGCTATTGAGAGTCGATTAATATAGGTTTCCTGGGGTGAGTTTGCCGGGGGCGAGTTTGTCAGGGGGCGAGTTTGTCAGGGGCGAGTTTGTGAGGGTGGTTTGTTAGGGGCCAGTTTGTACCAGCAGGGGCGAGTTTGTCAGGGGCGAGTTTGTAAGGCGAGATTGTGGGGCGAGTTTGCCAGGGGGCGAGTTGACTGGCATCCATTCAAATATGCTATTATGAATTTCGTTAGAAAGGCAATTGGTAAAACCCAGATTCCCCGGATCTAATGTCAACGTAAGTCGGACCTTACTAGATCCATCCTACATAAAAAGAAGCCCATTTCACCTGCAATATTTGGCAAATTAAGTTAATTAGGCCTACATTCAAACGTAAGGTAGGCCTAATTCTGAAATGACTTGAACAGTTAATATTTCTTGAAATGCCATTCCATCCATCATTCCTTTGAAAGAAAAACATTTTCTTCTGAGGATCCAGGAAAGTCTGACTACAATGTAGGTCTGGAGGATCCGACTTTCAGTTTCACCAACACCCCTTTAGAAAAAAACATAAAAGTAGGCCTAGGGCCTACATTCAGAAGTATACAAAACATGATTGTTTGGCTCTTTCTAATCAGTAACGTTAGCCAATTGGAACAGTTATGTGAAAGTTTTTCAGCTAGGCCTACGTCTTAGTTAAGGCCTACCTGAAGTTCTGCTTATTTGATGACCTTGGTGGGTGTGTGACAAACTCTTCTTCACTTTCTTCTGATGTGGATGAGGAGGACTGGTCATCGGATATTTCTGAACCACTATCCGCGAATATTTCGTCAATAATTTCAGCGTCATCCATGGCTAGCGGTCGACTGTCGGCTGTAAAACAGCTAAGTGAGCGTCGGCGGTCACGGGAAAAAGCTACAGCTTTATATAGAGACGCTAAAATCATTCATACTGACGCGCGCATTGTCCTGCGATTGATTAATCATGCCAACGTCAAGTGAGGGCGCTATTTACATTTCAGTTACAGGTTTCAGGCGTTGTGCCGGAGAGGAGCCTTGGGAACAAAAGAGTAGTGAATTCCCGTGACATAGCGTCCCTTTGGTAAAGAACATACATTCCACATTGAGCACAGGTGGCACGTTTGGGGTTGAAAGGGTTAATAGTGTAAGATGAATACAGTGACTGGTAATTACTGGCTTATTAAAGGTCCCATTGTATACAATAAAGTATGCCTACTGGAACATATATTTGTCATTTGTAAAGTTTTCCCCTCACGTTTATACCATACAAATATTAATTTTTAAATTTGGGGGTGCTTTTCGACACGCCCATACCCCTCATTAACATACAATTCGTGACGTACACTGAGGCAATTCCCGATCCGCGATCCACGGCACTTGCCCAAGCGTGCGTCGTATACAGTGCACCACTGCATGCAGAGTGTTGCTAGAGAAAAAGTTTCCTAAAGTTTTCTGTCAGGTTTGAAGCTTATTATTTTTGATAATGCCATCGAGGTGTGTCGCTGCAGGTTGCAGCAACACCACCAAAGACGGTGTTAGTCTACACCGATTTCCGTCTGATCCAAAATACAGACGTATTTGGACGACTAAAGTGAAACTGACCAGAGCGAAGTGGTCGGGACCAACGGAACACTCATTCTTATGTAGTGCACACTTCGAGCAGACATGCTTTGAACGGGGCCTCCACAGCCAGTTCGGTATGCCTTATAAGGCCATGCTGCTACCAGATGCAATTCCAACAATATTTCCGCTAAGTAAGAAGGCTGTGAAGGCTCCAACGAAGAAGAGAGGTGTTTTTTAAAGCGAGAAAGACTCAGGGTAAGTGGCCATTTAGTAATACTCCCATGCATAACCCAGACCACTTCCGTGCAAAACGACATGTTCACACCATGCTCACCGTTTCAGTGTTCACAGCATGAAAACATGCTGTGATTTTCCGCATTAATAAAAACATCGTGTCTGATTTTATATCCTGGCAAGACAAACATAAAAACATTAAACCTTTCTCATTATGCCTGCGCTTGTTTTGAGTTTTTTGAAATGATCAGAACTTTGACTCAACTGTTTCTGTTATTTCATAAAATAACACCGTAATGTTAGCATTGCCTTCGGTGTGTGTTCCGACCGCATGATGGGGCTTGCGCTGCGTTTCACGGATAACTGTCCTCTCTTTCGGACATGTTTTTCGCGTGTTACTGCTAGCTTTTCGTACAGTAATTCTCCCGTGCTTCTGGCCTAAAATGCGTCTGTGTGCGCATGACAACGCTAAGTGTGCATTGCACCGTGACGGGGACAACTCGACCCTCTATAATTATTAGACTGTTATCCGATCAAAGTCTGGCACCAAACCATACCGCCTAGCTCCGCGAGTGTAAAATTCTCTGCCTTTGTGTACGTCACGAACGTTTCGTTAAAACTTCGAAACGGGGTAAATTTTTGATTATTAGATAAACAATTAATAATTCACTCGACACAAAAAAAACCATTTAAAATTGTTTTTAATTCATACCAATCAATAAAACAGCACCAAAAAATAAAGTTTGGTAAATACACTCTTCACAGACCTTTAATACAGCAGTCCAAAATCTAAATATAAAAATAGCACTTTGATTCCATGCCCTCCTGATTGTGACTATATTTTCCCTTTAAGGTGACAAAGGAAGATTTATAAAACCAAGGGTAACAAGGATATTAGTATTGTCCATGCATTGAGAATTAACTCTGTACTCCTAGGCTACAGTACATGTGAACAGGAAATAATGGCAAAGATGGCTGCAGTGGGATAAAGGTGTAATGACAACTTTACATGTACAATGTACATGGGGTAAATTTACCAACCCAAAACTCAAATGAACCAACAATCAGAAATACCAAAAAGTTTGTGAATTTAGAGACAGACACTATTTGGCGTAAATATTTTTCCAGTAAGCTAGGTAGCCTGAGTATCTGACGTCACACTTCGACGCTGTAACATGGCAGGGAAAATTCTTCTTTTCATGGTGAGTTGTACTCACGAGGTACCGCTCAGACCACGCACCTTACTGGAAAAATATTCACGGCAAATTTCGCGACCGGGGACGGTCGCAGACATGAAATTTTACGTCAAATTTCGCGACCGGGGAAAAGTCCTGAAATTTTCAATGAATATTGACGTCAATATTTAAGTCTTTGGTGTCCCTTCAGGGCCATTGGGGTTAAGTCGCAGACATGAAATTTGACGTCAAATTTTGTGACTTGGGGGAAAGTCGCAGACATGAATATTGCTGTCAAATTTCGCGACTCGGGAAGAAAGTCGCAGACATGAAATTTTGGGGAAAAGTCGTGAAATTTTCCATGAAATTGTGTGTCCCTCCAGGGCCACCATACATTGCAGGTTTTGTTTTTCTTATGCACAAAAAAGTAATGCATCAAACAAACACAATTATTACAAATGCAAAATAGTGGTTAGTGGTCTTACGTTGGAAATCTAACAGGATCTTTATCAAAGGCAACAAAGAATGCAAATTAAACATTTATATAAAATACATTCTTTCTTTCTGAGAATCATTTAGCAGGTGTTTAACAACTTGCTTATTTTCATTTCTCTCACTGACAGACTGTTTCCAAATTACAGATTTTGAACAGAAATCCAAGAAGAAGTTTCCAAGTTGTTCAAATGTTCAAATTGAGGGGCGGTGGAATTTTGCACGCATACCTTCCCCCCTCAATATTTCTCACGCCTACACCCCTACCTCGTTGAATGTTTTTGACTGAGGTGTTTGAACTTTGGGTTTTATAAATGAGACATTTTAGACCCACTCCCATTTCATTTCTGTATGCTATGCATATAATTGCCTTTAATGCCCCGTTCCCACTATCACGATTCGCGCCACGATTGAAATCGTGGTCTTAATCGTGGAGTAATCGTGGTGATCCTATCAGATCTTATCAGATCTTGAGGTCAGTCGTGGCAATCGTGTTGATCGTAGAACATGTTTGGACGGTTCAAAAATTTTCGACGATCAACACGATTAATTTTTAATCGTGATCATCGCATGAGATCGTATTGGATCGTAACAAAGCGCGCCAGATCGCATCTAATAGTGCTTCGAAATCGTGGTGATCGGGATCAACCTTGGACAAGACAAACACCACGTTGTCATCATCCTCAACTCCTGCCATCATCAATGATTGTGGGTTGTAGTCTTCACTCTGTAGAAGTTCAAGAAACAATGAAGTCCGTGGTCAGTCGGGCTGTATATGTACCCGTCGGGGTTCAATCGTGGCTCAAATCGTGATCACTCTCCATCCCGATCGTGAAACACATCTCCACCACAATCGTATCCGATCGCAAAAGAGCGCATCGGTTCGTGATGATCGTATCGGAACTTATCCGAACGTATCTGCACGTATCAGATCGTCCAAAATCGGGGAACCCGATCGTGATGATCGTGTCAGATCGGGACACAATCGTGGACTCAATCGGGACAATCCTATCGGAACGTATCTGATCGTATCTGAACGGGAGACCAGATCGTGACAGATCGTGTCATCTGAAATTGACCAATCGTGCCTATATCGCATACAAGCGCACCAAATCGTACCAGAACGTATCGACTCGCATCAACTCGCATCCAAACGTGAAATTTCAGAAAAGGAAACAAAAATTCCACGATCAGCTACGAATGGCCAATCGTGGCGTTCGTAACGGATCGCACGACAGTGGGAACCTAGCATTAGTGACTGCACAAATTTTGTCGGTTCATCTATGTTTTGTTTGGCAGGTAAATTGACCCGAAAGGTTTGTTTGTCCCCATCCCGCAAACTCTGAAAATACTGGCAAGTGGACATAATTATTATTACCGTATTTACACATGACGTAATTAATGATGAAGGTATGATAAATATTATAACTATGTAATAAAACTGTAGTTTTCAGATGTAGCATGAAAATAATACAGAAGGTCAATTACGTATTAAATGCGGCGAGGTTCAGTCAACTGAAGCGTTGGCGAGTCATGGTTGTAACACTTGCTTGGTATATATTATGGGTGGACCCCACTAAATAAAATAGTGATCAAATTCATTTTCCGAGGTCATTATGCTTAATTTGTATGCCCAATTTTTTTCTGGAAAAGATTTGAGGTACATATAATTATATAAATTTGAGGGACTGTTTAAAAATGGTCCAATATCATGACCTGGGGTCCTTGACTTCTTAGTGCGAAGATTTTTGATACAATAGGCCCTGAACAAGTGGTCCTAATTTGGTTCGAAGCGTAGGGTTCTTTTTCCAAAATGGATGCTTGCCAGTGAAGTCGTTTTCACTCTAGTGTATTGGATGGTTTCCTTTGGGATTAGAATAACTGGACAGGCCTCTGGAATATGTATATTAAATTGAAATGAAATAAAAGTTTAGACATCACTGAATATTTCGTCTGTTATTTTAAAATATTTTTAATGACTTTTGATCATGTTGCATTTAGTATTGGTGGGTATGGGTACACCCCATACAGTGACAAATTCATGCGGCGAGTTGTTGATCATAATGTGTATGTCCTGAAATGTTTTGGATAAAATCAATGAATATTACTTTTGTCTTTTAGACCAAAAAAGTCTCCAGTTTCTGGTCATCGGTCAGCTTCAAAATCGGTGCGGTGACGCGCTTTTTTTTGGTGGTAATTTTGTTTCCCAACAGTGATTTCTTCGGCTGCAATTGGACATCGTTTCATAGCAAAAAGACAAAAAACAAAAAAAACAAAAAACAAAAACAAAAGAAAATTAAAAATGTCGACACGCGGGTCTGAGGCGACACGCGCGGAGACTAGAAACCGGAGTCATTTTTGGCCTTAGTTATAAAGTAATTGTTTCTATGTAATTTTTAATAGTTGTTGAATAGTTTGTCTTTTATATCATTAGTTGCTATGGAAGTTTATTTGGTGGAGTGTACGATATCCCAGAAGACATTTCACTGTCTTTTTAGTCATAGTGGCATGCATATATATCCTATATTTCAGTTTTATATATTTGAATTTCAATTTTTCAATTTACCTAGAAGAGAACAGAAAACAATTTTTTGAAAATAGCCTAAAATCACCCATTTTCACATATTTAAACCTTGGAAATGATTCGCGCACAAAGATAGGTCAAATTAAGGTCAGTTCATTTACATATTGGTAACAGCAGATTCAGTACTGGGTTGGCTGTATGAGATCAAGAGCGAGGATGGGACGGTGTAATGAGAATACATACATGGACCTGACGTACACGGCTGTTCGATGTCGGAGATACGGCGGACGTCATGCCTTTACGCGACGACGAAGAAACGTATTGGTTCACTAATCTCTATTATACTGAGATACTGAGATCAGTGATATTATGCTGAGATCAGTGTATTGTAATTAGAAGATATATCCAGAGACATGACATACACGGCTGTTCAATGTCGAAGACACGGCGGTCAATGACGTAACTCAGTTACGCGAATGAAACATGCGCACACGGGAGACCCAACGCACGCGGCTGTTCGATGTCGGATACGGCAGTGGACGCCGTATTGCCATTATGCGAATGAAACACTAAATTATTATTCATTTTGTGCTGATTTATAATAAAAAAAATAGTTGAAAATAGTAATTATTTATAGCAATGGAAAACTTTTTCGTTTGTTTTAAAGTTATTTTTCCACTTAAATGTCGATATTTTCTCTTGCAAATCGTTTTTCAACTATTTGAGTCAAACATATTTAAATATATTAAATATTCTGTATATAGACAGAATTTTTTCAACAATTTCCTGCATGTCAAACGTGTGTAAACGATGTTTGATTTTGGTCCTTGCTCATTACACAATTTTACCGAGCGTCGTCTGCTACGGCGAACGTTATTAGTGTATATTATGATGATGTCGTATGCTATGTCGATCTCTCAATGAAGTCCATAAGGCAGTTGACGGCCAGGTCTTCATCCCAGTGAAAGACTGCGATGCCACCATTAAGACGAGAGAGTGGGCAGTCGTCCACTGTATGGTGCATCCGTCTGGGGTTCGCAATAGTCACAAAGCCGTATCCCCACTTGTGTAGGCTGCTGCACCTAGACTGGCCCCCTGTCTTTATTCTCAAGAATAAAGACAGGCTCCTGGCATACAATTCAAGGGATTTCATTGGATTTCATTGGATACGTTGTGAAGAAGATCTGACGTCACGCTTTGAGGGTCGCGAGCTAGCTACCAACCAAGGTCAAAGTTGAATCTCGGGGAAAACATGGCGGCCACACATCCAGTATCTGGCGTAATTCACGAGCCCTAAAGCGTGACGTCTGATCTTCAGGATAGCTGCGCCCGCGTCGGTGCGGAACCGGTTCAGGAGGCTCCATTGACTGTGGGGGAGGTCTATTCCTGGGAGCTGGATGGTGGGATCGGCGACCACGAACTTGTGAGGGATGTCGGTTTGGTCCCACCACCATGTGCAGGAAGCCAATTTGCCGACTGACATCAGTGGCATAGCCAGGATTTTCAGAGTTGGGGGCGGGGGTGGGGGGTCAAACATTTTTTGTGGGTAAATTTACCGACACAACACAAATATGACCAGACAAATTTATTTTGTTTTCCCCCCAAAATGGACGATCTCTAGAGTCGCTCAATGGAGGGGGAGGGGGGGGGGAGGGGGGAGGGGTGTGGGATATAATTACAAAGTAATAACAACTTATAACAAACAAGTCTTCAATGCTTAGAAACACGATACATTTGCAGTCGGCAAACCTATAGCTCTAGTTTTGCCGACTGAAAATTTATTCTGGACCAACCCTTGTTCTAGTTCCTTTCATGGTTTATTTGCCGACCGAGGCTCTAAATCCCCCCACACACACACATACACTCCCTCGCTCGCTTCGGCCCTGCATAGAGGGGATAACATTATAGACTAGCTCACATGATCTGTAATGTTCTAGATAATTTGTTTTCCTACGGCCTCGGGCACCTGCGGGAGCGTGCTCCCACTCGCTGGAGGGCTGTGCCCATTGCTGAAAACTTTGAAGAAAATCATAGGGGTTGCTCATGCACTGCTGAACAAAAGTCCCCTCCACGCAATCATGCGCCCAAAATAACTCAACATGAGTCATGAATCCAGAGCGCATGTACAGATTGTCACTAGTGACTGCACATTGGGCAATTAGCTACCAGCATGTGGCCTCTTTGTCAAGATTTTAAGGCGGTCCCAGTAGATGGTTTGGACTGAAGACAAAAAACAAACAAACAAACAAACAAGTTGTATTCATTGTCACAATTACATAATATTTTTTTCTACATGTGGGTATATAGATGACATTTGACATCAAAGATTTAAAAACTGCCCTTGCCTGAGGACAACTACCATCCGAAACCGCAGCATATAAACGACTTATAACAAACAAACGTACTTAGAAACACGATACATTTGCAGTCGACAAACCCATAGCTCAAGGTTTGCCGACTGAAAATTTAGTCTGGACCAACCGTTGTTCTAGTACCTTTGACACTTCATTTGCCGACTGAGGCTCTAAATGCTGACTGAGAAAAATTATTGGGGGGAGGGGTGGGCGTGATGAGTGATCATATTGTTATCATGCAATATAATAAAATATTAGTAATCAGAAATGCATTGTAGATTTTGTTTATCATATGTACACTGCAGTAAAGCATCCATACAGCATCTATGTTTATATCCGCTTCACTCAATGACAGGTTGTTCCGCACGTGCGCATTTTAGACTGAATTTCATTAACTAAATTGCCATATTTCTTGTATATGGTACATATGGCATTATCGACTTTCAAATGAGTTATTTAGTATCATAATTTATGGGATGCATCGCCTACACGACCATGTAAACGATAATGACAATTAAAAATATGCTCTCATAATAAGTTTTGTTTTGTAACTAAGGCTTCGGGCGTGATGAGTGATCATATTGTGAACTTCGGTTGGCGCAAATATCAAGTGTTACAAATTTGACTATATTTTCAAAACAAGGCAACCAAATCAGACTTTTATTTTAAAGAACGAAGACAAATAATTAGTACCATATTTATGGTAAAATAATTGTGGATAATGCAGTAGTTGTTTAATTTGGTAACATTAAAACATAATTATGTGCATTGTTGGGGGATAACCTCAAAGTAGCCTGCGGTACGTTTTATATGATATTAGAGTTTTCAGGTGAAAATTAACCCTGTGTCCTACTGCATCAAGAGTGATATCATTTGAAAGATCTCATTTCATTCTGAACAATGCACTTTATTGTGTGCAAATTGGAGTTAGTGTTGCTGAGAAAAAGATTTTTTTTTTTTAAACTAAACATATATACATTTTTTCTCAGTTTTTTGGAAGGGCGGCGGCACCGTTTAGGATACAATTTGAATAAATGCTGTGTATCTGCTCTATTTCTTTATGAATTTGCACAAAATGTTCAACTTAATTAAGAAGAACGACACAATGTCTATGGACTAATATGATATTTAATTGCTGAATGAAAACCGTTGGTGTGGAAACACGACATATTATGAATAAGTATAATAAATGAAACAATAGAAACATAACATGTGTAATTTGGTGTTTTATTTTAAACCTGGTAAAACTTTACCCATATTTTATTAACCTATATATTTCAACATGATATGTACAGTCTGTGAAGACGTTATGCATAATTATCCTGTTGCTATGGAAATGAACCAATTTGTTTTACCAAATTAATTTTACCAAATTAATAACAACAATAGCAACCACAACTATGACTGTACTCATAGTTATTACCCAGTTCTTTGGCTGATAAGTATACTTAAGGCATCTCAAACCATGTTACTAATCAAAAAACATAATATTTTACACAAAGAGTGAAGTATCTATCCCTAAAAAAGAAGAGAAATTTGTCGTATCTGATGTTGAAAATAATTAGTAACGGGGCCAACGCGTCAACATTGACAGTTTATTCAGCGCATACTACATGTACATGTAGTATGTTGATCGTCTGTATACAACGCGTATACGCGAGTTTGTACAGGGAACAAGACCAGCAAATGTACCCTTTGAAAATAGTGGCCTACGCATGACTTTTTCACAAATAATCACCAAATTAATTGCAGATATTATATTTGGAATCATTAAAATAGTCATAATTTGGTAGTCAATATTTATTTATTGTACTGGTACATTTTATAACGGTACATTTCAGTAACCCGTGCGTACACGCAAAAGAGTATGGCTATATTTAGGTTGACCTGTCTAAAAAGTGGGATCACGTCCCGCGCGCAGCGGGAACTCGATTTTCTCAGAGACAATATATCAGACAACAATTATAAATAGTTTTAATTTCAATATTTATTGCTTTAATATTTTTACTTTAATTAAAATGAATTAGGAGTGCTGCAACAGCCCAAATTGAGAACGAAATGTCACGTGACTAAAATCCCTAATGATATCATTACTGTTATAACATTTTTTTGCTAACATGTTCTGCAATATAATGTTAGTAATCATAAAGGCATTGCAGGTTTTGATTTTCTTATGCACAACAAAGTAATGCATCAAACAAACACAATTAATGCAAATGTAAAATAGTGGTTAGTGGTCTTACGTTTGGAATCTAACAGGATCTTTATCAAAGACAACAAATAATGCAAATTAAACATTCATATAAAAAACATTCTTTCTTTAATAGCAATAAGCTGTATCCATTGCCACAATTAATGATCTTTGTTTCTACATGTGGGTATATATACCAAAATCATGTATTACTTGGAAGACAACTATCAATCCGTTTGTATTTTTGTAAGTAAGGCGAATTGCTGATACTTGGGTCCATGTAATGAGCGAGTTCATAGTCATGTGAATTGGATTACCAATCAATATTGCTAAAGTGATCAAACAATATGTAATTTACATTAAATTCATGTACACTGTATTGGTAAATAGTCTTCATGCATTCTACATGACGATCTAAAATATGCATAGTTCAAAACTGACCTCTGAAGTGTTCTGAGATAAAAAAACAACAACATTATTTCAAATTTATTGGAGATATCATACACTGCTCCACAGATTAATGTAATCTTAGTAATCAGAAATGCATTGTAGGTTTTGTTTCTCTTATGTACACCAAAGTAAAGCATCCATACAGCATCCATGCTTATATCCGCTTCACTCATTCACAGGTTGTTCCGTACGTGTGCATTTTGAACTAAATTTCATTAACTAAATTGCCATATTTCTTGCATATGGTACATGTGACACTATAGACTTGCAAATGAGTTATTGAATGTCATAATTTCGGGCGTGATGAGTGATCATACTGTGAACTTGGGTTGGTGCAAATATCAATAGGCAACTAAATCAGACTTATATTTTAAAGAACGGAGGCAAATAATTGGTACCATATTTATGGTAAAATAATTGTGGATAATGCTGTCGTTGCTTAATTTGGTAACATTAAAACATATGAACATTGTTGGGGATACCCTGAAAGTACCAGCAGCTTACGGTACGTTTTATACTATTGTTATAACATTATTTTGACTATATTTTCAAAACGAGGCAACCAAATCAGACTTATATTTTACAGAACGTAGACAAATTATTGTGGATAATGCTGTAGTTGTTTAATTTGGTAATATTAAAACATAATGATGTACATTGTTGTGGGATACCCTGAAAGTACCCTACGGTACGTTTTATACGATATAATTATTGTTATAACATTATTTTGCTAACATGTTCTGCAATATAATGTTAGTAATCATAAAGGCATTGCAGGTTTTGTTTTTCTTATGCACAACAAAGTAATGCATCAAACAAACACAATTAATGCAAATGTAAAATAGTGGTTAGTGGTCTTACGTTTCGAATCTAACAGGATCTTTATAAAAAGCAAAAACTAATGCAAATTAAACATTTATATAAAACACATTCTTTCTTTCTGAGAATCATTTAGCAGGTGTTTGACAACTTGTTTATTTTCATTCCTCTCACTAACAGACTGTTTCCAAATTACAGATTTTGAACAGAAAGTCATTACCTAAAGTACTCAATTTCTTGCTAATGACATTATAGACTTTCAAATGTGTTATTGAATGTCATAATCTATTGGATGTATTGTTTACACGCATTATGTATTATCATGAAAATGATAATGACAATTAAGACTATATGCTTTCACTAGTAGTTCCAATATTTGTTTTACTACGGTCGTGGGCGCCTGTGGGAACGTGCCCCCTGTCGCTGGAGGGCTGTGCCCATTGCTGAAAACTCATAAGGATTTCTCTTGTATTGCTGAATAAAAGTCCCCTCCACATTATCACGTGCCCAATAGAACCAGACTGGAGTCAAGAGTCGGTTGAATTGCATCAGAAGTATCCAGAGCGCATGTGCAGAGTGGCACTAGTGACTGCAAATTGGGCAACTTGCTACCAGCATGTGGCCTCTTTGTCAAGATTTCATGGCAGCCACGATAGCTGGTTTGGACTAAAGGCCTACAAATAAAAACTAAACTATAACGGCGAAGCAGCCATGGCTTGCTGCTGGATGCGTATCAAACTCCTTGAATAATCATACAGGTGTAAATACACCATTATATGGTATGGAGTTTTATACATTTGATACAGCAAAGTACAACTGTGGCAGCTTAATAATGCAATCAAATCATTTTTAGAATCAGTCCGTACTCATCATTGCCACAATTTAAATAACAGCATGATTTTTGTTTCTACATGTGGGTATATAATACAAAATCATTTATTATGTGTCATCTGAGTGCTTTTTGCTTTGCGATATTTTACTGCGATACTTAAAAATGTTCAAAATAGTAATTGTAAAAAAAAATAATAACACTACAAACAAAATCCCTTTTACAACGTCTTAACCCTCCTATTATAGCTGAACTTTAGTGACAAGTAGCTATAGAGGTCAAAATCAGTCAACTGCCTGTTTTGACTGTTGACCCAAATGTGCACACACGGGTATTTATGACTGGTTTTTACTGTCATTTTGACCAAACTGAACAATACCAGACAATGCTTTTACCAGTCAAAAACGGTCGCACTCATTTTGACCTGTAAATGCACTTACTACACGTAAGGTTTGACAGTGTTTGACTTTTAAATGCACTAGATTTACCTTGGCAAGTATATCAACATTTTGACTGATTTTGATCCTTGTAGTAGTATAGTAGGAGGGCTTTAGCTAATACACGATATTAACTGCCACGCAATTCCCATCTGTTGCTGAACCTTGTCCGTTGTGCATGACTAGTTTTGGGAGCAATGAGTCAGACATGTCGCGGCGTGGCTTAGTCTGAAGATCTGACGTCACGCTTCACTAAGGCCCGTCTGTGACAGATGCCATGTACACACGATGTACATTGTACAGTACGGGGCAAGTAGGGTTAAAGACATCTCGACCATTGTGACAACTCGACCCTCAAAGAACTCTCTTTCCAGCAATAATGTTTTTCTGGCGAATTTCAATCCTTTTTTATTCAAGTAAATTATTCAGCAAAAAGATAAAATTCATAAGCTGCGCATTCTATCGTCGGTCATTTAACCCAGTCAGGCCGGGGGCACAATGTTCCCCTATGACATTTAAAACAATAATATCTCCAGAACTCTTTGTCCGACCACGCTGAAATTTTCTGACTTTTCCCAACTATTCTTTGTGACCCCCTCACACAAATATCAATGATAATGGGTGTTCATGGTTGCCATGGCAAATGTTTATTTTGAAGAGGTCCAATTGAATTTCCACTTTTTTGTTAAAAATACTACATTTTTGATACTGTTAAATATTCAATATGGTTTTGGGGTTTGTTGTCAACTTTTAAACTCTGGAAATGGAAAATATTGAGTCATGTGACCACTTCCAATGGGAATCCAATTTAGCCGTCATTACGTTTAAATGCAATACTTATATTTTGTCCCAAAAACCTAATTTTTCAAATTGTTTTTGCTCAGTGTACTACCATGGATGTTATTATA